>JAKZGU010000099.1:0-156038 GCA_022837005.1 Calonectria pteridis | reverse complement strand
TGACCTAAAGGATCTATAATTTTTTATATTTTTATATTAATCTTTATTTTAATATCTTTATGTTATTTATCTTAAGTTTTTATTTTATTTAATATAATTTTAGCTTTTTTTATAGATAATATTTTATAAATTAATTATTTTAGATAATTATATATTATAGAAAATATATTTTTATCTTAATTAGTTATAATTAGGTTTAATAATAATAATAAAATTAATATAATATTATTTATTTTTCTTAATAGTTTCTTTTTTAGTATAAAGCTAGGCTTATAATTATTAAAGTCCTTTTATATAACTATATATATATTAATAAGGATTTAGACCCCTAATGTACTAGTACTTATGGATATATAATTATCTAGAAAACCTCCCTCTAGCGCCTTTCATTTTAATCCCTGTCATCACCCTCCGACAACTACAGTATGGAACACGAAAAGTTCAACATCTGTGACATGGAATCTAAGGGGTGGGGCGGCCATCAATTCTTCTAAAAGGTTTAAGCTCTAAGCGGGGATCAGACCATCAAGTTATGCGATGACCAGCACTTGCACTGACAGATAGCAGCAATACGGTAGTGAGATAAAGTTTATCTTCATTTTATTTACGAACGCCTCTGCAGCATTCGCAATTAGATGCATCTGCATTCATCACCGAGAGCAGGTAGTTGTCACCTGCGATCTTGGCTCTCTTGTTAGACCGCCGAAGCCGGAACCCCTATGGTGACATGGGTGCTCTCATGCGGCTCATTTGTCACCACTCTTGGCAAATACGCTCGTTATGCATAAACCAGATGGCTGGATACTTGTATGCTCCAACCGTGTAGCGGATGGCGGGTGGAATTTTGGGTGGAAGGGAAGCGGAAAGAGGCTGGAAGCTCCAAGCTGCGGGTTGTGGGAAGCGCCAAAGAGCTCGCGGCCCCATCCCGTCAAAAGCTGTCCGTGGAGGCTGACAGTGGATCGGCGCCCTAAAACTTGGGGTCAGGACCCGATTCTGGGGATCAGGTTTAGGGGAGGTCCGCTGTGAGAGTGCCTGTAGCTTTGGGAACGAACTGCACGCGATGTGCAGGGCTGCAGCTCACTATGTACCTCACGGTCGTACGTGGAACCTGCCAAGCACGCCCAGTTTGCCTGTCCCGGCACCTGGGTTGTCAGGGAGTTTCGGTACGTAAATTTGATACTAGCTATGCGTATTCTTCAGACTGCACCTTGCCTACACACCATCGCGTCGGTACCTGAGGCACAATCCTGTCATCCTCTTGCCTCAGGCAGGGGTCACGCCGTCATTCTGGGCCGAGTGCCCACTTCCCTCCCTCACCATGCATTTTCACAGGGCTTCCACAGGACTTCAATAGGCCTCTAAGAACCACGGACGGGCGTCCACGGGTGTCCACGGGTGTCTATGAGCTCTCACAGACCACCCGAGCCTCTTATATGGTCAGTTTCGCCCTCTTAGGTTCCGTTGTTGGCTCGCTCAATGGTCCTGCCCCCTTTGCGAAACAAGCTCCTTATTACATCCCGGTGGAGAATTGGAAATTTCCGACTTGATCTCCACCATGACCCGGCGCGCACTCCAACAGGTCTTAGTATGTAGAGCTGTTTCCTAACCGTTCATGGAGTTTCGCAGAGCACTGTTAATCATTCATCGTCCTTACATGGTTCCCCAGATTCCAACTAGGTTGGGTTAGTATTTGCCGCTGGAAGCACTCATGTGCCATTGCACTTGGTAGGATATCGCCTAGGGCCTGTGATGCTCGATGCCGCATGCTTCGTCTCTGGCATCCTTTGCCTTTTGATTTCAACCGTCGTTCGTTTATCTGTTCATTTGTTCTTTGACCGATTGTCTATATGCTTGAAATACCATCTGCCGAATGCCCATGTCTTTGCCCCCTGACTTCTCGACATCCACTTGACCAGGATGATCTCGTCTTTTGGATGGGGATACTCGTCGTAGATCGAGATTTTCTAGGTTAAAGCCTGGAGAATCATTGCAGCCCGTTACTCAGCATTTTAGATGCCGAAACCCATAGTCTTATGATCCACCGCATAATTATCTTCCTAATGTTCTTATGAAGCCTTGTTCCGATTGGATTCGCGTCGCTTTTCTGATCTTATTTCCCTTCCCTTTAGTCGTCCTCTGGGGGCAACTCATCATCAATATATCGTATGAGGGAAATTCTCATCTCTGTGCTGTCATTGCCACGCAGAACATCGCTGATAAAGTGTGCTTCGACTTGCATCTGGACCATTTCCAGCGCTCCTCGAAGCACGCCACAGAGGATATTAGAGTACCAGAGCTGTTCCTGAGCCCTGCCGTCATCGGGAAGCTCTACAAAGTCGGCCAATGGGTTCTCGTCAAAGACCAAAGAAAATTGATTATTATCGCTTGTCCAGTTTGTCACCTGCGGTGTGATGTTTAAGAAGATTTTGAACCCAACCTATCCTCAAGATCAGTCATGTCTCAGTTGATGGCGAAGAATGACACTTACTCTAGCAATCATTTCGGCCGTTTCACGGAAGTTGGCGCATCTCTTCATAGTATTGGACTTGGCGAGGTAGTCCTCGATAAGTCGCAGCCCAATGTTGTATCCCATCTTGTCCAACTGCTTGTTCACCTCGACATAATCGCTCTCGTAGTCTTTGCACAGCTGCGCAACAATGGTGCCGTATGTTAACGTCACTAACTCGGCATTGACCTTGTCGATTCGGGTTCTGCGGTTCGATGTCAGTCGTGTGCTATTCGAGTGGCGCATGACTTAAAACGCACTTCCAGATCCTAGATATGCGTTAGCCTCGATGGAATATAAAGCTAACGGTAGAGTGTGCACATACTCTTCACCAACGCGAGACGCCTTGCTCGCCGACATGGCTTTGGTGGAATACGGTGGCTAGGGGTTATGAACAAGGTCTGGAGGCTCGGCCGGAATTTTACTAGCGGAACGAGCGATGGTGATGCAATAGACTCCTTGATGTTCTTCGCAAGCAGCCAAAAAATCGAAATTCCGAGTGGTGGCTGTATTGGTAGGCTATCTCTTCGTCTTTCGTCTTCGCCAAAGGGGGGCGATGCTGTGAGCTGGATGTCAGTCCCGCCAACGTCACCTTGAGCTGTCGGTGCACGGAGGTTTTGGACCACCGACAGAGGAACAACTCTCGGCCCGGGCACCAATCAGACGCGTCGGTGCCTTTGCATTAGTTGAAAGTTCACAACATGCACCTTGAGAATTGTGACGACGAAACAGCTTCCCAACACCGCCGGGATAATTGCCTTGGGTGGGAGCGGTAAGCGTTTGCAGCGTTACCATTTGCTTCCATTTAAATTGTCACATTTCTCAACCTTCAGAATGTCAGCTGAGAAACGTCCTGCTGACGATGATCCGGGCATGTCCCAGTCGCTTGTCAAGCGACAGAATGTTAGCTCTTCGACTGGCGCGCTCGCGCGCTTGAATGCGTCTGGGAATGCCCTCGTTCAAGCTGTATGTTAATTGTCGCGTAAGTGATATCGGAATGCTGATCCCGTGTGCAGGCACCTCGAACCAGCGGCTTGCAGGCGCCCGTGATGGAGCTCTCTGGACACTCGGGTGAGATTTTCGCAGCCAAGTTTGATCCTACCGGCAATTTGATTGCGTCTGGATCTATGGATCGGTCCTTGAGTATGTTTTGCAGCAATATTTCGAAGGAATAGCACGTCTAACCTGAAAATAGTGCTCTGGAGGACTTATGGCGATTGCGAAAACTATGGCGTGTTGAACGGCCACCGCGGTGCTATTCTCGATTTGCAGTGGTCGCGCGATTCGGAAATTTTATACTCAGCGTCGGCTGATATGCATCTGGCGAGCTGGGACTTAACATCGGGAACACGAATACGTCGATATGTTGGACACCAGGAGATCATCAATACCATGGATATCAGCAGACGAGGCGAAGAGCTGCTTATTAGCGGCAGCGATGATTCTACGATTGGGATCTGGGACCCTAGGTCCAAGAATGCGGTGGATTATATCCAGACCGAATTTCCCATCACTGCCATAGCGATTTCGGAGGCGGGTAACGAGATTTATTCGGGCGGTATCGATAATGACATCCGTGTCTGGGACTTGAGGAAGAAGTCGGTGATTTATTCCATGCTGGGACATTCGGACACAATCATGTCCTTGAGAGTGTCGCCCGATTCCCAATCACTTGTCTCATATGCTATGGACTCGACAGTGAGGACTTGGGATATCCGACCCTTTGCACCCACTGAGCGGCAGATTCGAACTTTTGATGGTGCAGTTATGGGCATCGAGAAGAACCTGATGGGAGCCAGCTGGAACTCAGATGGCAAGAAGATTGCAGCCGCCTCGGGTGATGGTACGGTCATGGTGTGGTCCAGTGAGACAGGCAAGCTCAGTTACAAGCTTCCCGGCCACAAGGGCACAGTCAATTGCGCCGAGTTTGCGCCCGGCAAAGAGCCCATCTGTAAGTATCAATGCACCATCCAATTTGCAAGATTTGCTAGGCTAACTGAGAATAGTATTGTCGGCATCATCCGATCGCACGATGCTTCTTGGGGAGTTGAAGTGAACACGAACACACACAAACTGAGACTAAAGTCGCAGGCGAGTAGCAGCTGTCAACCTGCTATTCTGGAACTGTAACTGAAAACGTCGCCAGTCCTGGTGGGATTCTGGGCCCACAACAATATATGATGGCGCTTTAGATAAGCGCATAATGATGCTCAGTCCATGCCCCGGGCTGTTGCTATTTTAGTAACCCACTTTCCCTGACAGCTTGCGCGTGGTAGTAATTTGGGGGCGGCGTGACCGGTATAAATGTGGCTTCATTCATCCGTGAAGAGATGTTCGAAGTGGATGTTGTCAGATGTGTTTGGCGAGCAAGAGCAGCGGCGTTGACTAGTTTGAGGTTTGAATGGATATCTACGGTATTGATGGCCTGGGACGCAAGAAAGACAATATGGGGTGATACAAAAAAGCCCCACAAGGGCGTTTCTTCGAAAGAAGCATCTTGCGAGACTGGTGTTGCAGATACATTGGGAATCGGTCTGAGCCTGCATCGAAGCGGCCTTGTGAGATCATTTGGAGGAGACTAGATGAACTACCCAACCCCTCCCCTGAACCCAAGTAGAACGGGGGGCCACCCAAAAAAGAATAAAACTCAAAGTTAAGTTAGCTGAGCTGAATATCAATGAAGAAGCAAGAATGCATTATGGTCTTTCCAAATGCGATCCTCTTCATCCGCCCCTTCATCACCTGCTGGTCAGTCGGTGGTGATGGTTTTGCCCGGTCAACTTGTCAGAAGGGCTGAGCACGGTTTCAGGTGTTTGTTGGGGGCGAGGCGTGGTTGGCTACTTTAGCGTACAGGCCGCTAATATTGCCAATCCTGAGAGATCCTTGCCCCACCGCAGCTGAAGTGGTCTCCCGATTCGGAGCCTGCGAGGTCCAGCAATCTCCACCTCCCACGTTTGTGCCACCTTCAAATCCAGCCGGTGGCTTGCATGGCGTGTCTCAGATGGCCTCGAAACGTCAACCTCTGGCCCAAATCCAACGCTGAAACCGGTTCAAACCCTGACCTGGCGACGCATTGACTCCATGTGCCTGACCCCGCTCTGGGACTTTACCTTTCGCGATTGATCCTGTGCGCGTGAGGCCTCAGTCCTGGGCCCGTGATTTGCAAGACACCCACTGTCGCAGCATGGGTTCACCTTGTCCCATAGCTTCCGCGTCGTGCGTGCCCCCTGTTTTGAGACGTGCGTGGTTCGTTGGATGCCAGAATTAACAACAAAATCTATACGATCCCGACTTCCCATGCTGGTCCCAGCCGTCTTGTCCTTTTGCTTGTCGTTCTTTTTTCCCTTCCGTGTGTTTGGTTTCTTCTCTCGTTTACCTTCTTTTCTTGCATCGTGACTGAAAGTTGGATGAACACGTTTGGTCAACTGTCTCACTTACATCCCCGTAATACGTTTTCGCTTTGGTCGCCCTGTTGCACCATGTTCTCCGACTGAATGTCTCGATGCCGAAATCAGTTTCTTCCTGATCCATCTATTCCGACCTCGCCACTCCCTCGTTTACTTTTCCTTTCGTTTTTTCTTTCTCTTCAGACTACTCCTTCACCGAGATATCCTGCGATCGATCGTCTGGTACGACTACTCCATTAAACACGATTACCCCCTCCACGAACTTGGACACGAATCAACTACCGAATCCTTGTATCGACTTGTGCCTTGGTGCGGCGTTCCCGTACGATTTCGTCACTTTACTTCCATTTCTCCTCGCTGTCGTCTCCTACGCCGATCCTGCGATTTGATCAACGAAACTGGATCATTGAAGACTATCGGTGTGAATACAACCTTAGACAAACACTTCGGAAAATAACACCAGACAAACACTATGAATGATGATCCGGCCCACATCGAGAGGCTGCGAGCCGATCTCATCAGGAGAGCCCGAATTGAGCGACACGGGGAGATCGATGTTCCGCAATCACCAAGATTTCCGTCCCTTTCCCGGCGTCCCTTTCTGAAATTATTCCGACGTAGCAAGGCTTCGCCTCCAGCTCGTAATGCCTACCGGGTTGATGTTGAAAGCCCAAAGTCACCAAATGATGAGGAATCAAGGGGTATTCGGAACCTATGGAGCAGATCCAACAGCACCCGATCTCATGCGGGATCACGCCCTGAGATGACCCAGTGGAACGGCTCTGTTACAGTACCATCATCGGTTGCCACGACGAGGAGGACACGGTATGACGATGACGAATCTCGATTTACGAGGGGCACTAGATCCCAGAGGCGTGGACCGCACAGCGAACACAGCTCTTCCCACACATCTCGACATCAGGCTGCTCGTCACCCAAAACGATTTCTAGGTTGCTTCCCATGGGTGAAGTCGAAAAGACTTCGCAGGCAAATTCTGATCTGTTTCGTTTCGGGACTCATTTTAATTTGCCTTATTGCAGTTTGTAAGCTACTGACTGACCTAATTAAGATTGAAAAGACATTTCACTAACACCACTTAGATCTTGGTCTTTCAAAGGTTACCAATGTTAGTCCCAGTGAGATGACCATTATGCTTGTTCTCGTGATCCTTTTCGCCACCATTTTCTTCTTTTATGGTATATTCCGCCTCAGTATAACCCTTATACGTGGGAGTCGCAAGACAGCTGCGGAGACGACAAGGGCTCCAAAGCCATATGGCTACCGTGGATATGCAGTGCCGCCCCATCCAATCCCAGTCGTCCTGGCGCAAGATGAGGAAGCTGCCGGAGTTGAAAGCGCTGCAGCCAAGCTGAATCCTCCGGCCTACGGAATTTGGAGAGAGAGCGTTGTAAGTGCCAACACAATTAATTTGGTCAACAGAGCAAAGCTAACAGCGCGTAGCGGGTTGATCCAAATCGCCTGTTCTGGCAACGAAACGAAGCCGCGGAACCAATGCCCACACGATCGCCTACCCGAAATGGACCACGGCCGCCTTCTTACGCTTCGGATGATGGCGTATCGTATGTGGTAGAAGCGCGACCCAGGTCGATGGCACCATCGACAGAGTTTACTTTCCCAGCATCACATAACAGCCTGCTCCCCCACCCACACCCAATGTATGTGGGAAGGGCAGCATAATGGTAAAAAGAAATGATGTGGATAATCTGATAATGGAAGTTGGCCTTGGAGTTGACTGTGGGAAAGAATATAGACGCTCACAATATCGGGCGCTGGTCGCCGAGGTTAAGAGCACATGTTTTTATCAAGCAAGCGAAATGCAGACTATTAAATTATGTGATTAGACGAAACATTTTCCAAATCGAGGGGGCATTCACGGACTTATGACTTTGGGTAGCTAAATAAATGTGTGGATGCTATCAGCAAAGAGCACTGAGTGATGAGTGACTTGAGTCCCATTAGGGCTCATGTGGACATGATATAATAGATACTACCAACACCAGCCCACGGGACTCAAAGATGAATGGAAAGGGCTGAGTCTCTCTTCATTGTGCCCGGGTCGCAGCTCTTGTTGGTTGCCAAACCAGGGATGCGGTTTCGGCGACAAGGTAGAGAATCCACAGTTCAAGAACCCGCTTACATCAGAGTACTTGAGCACCTGGACATCAGAACAAAGTGAATCATGCTTCTGAAGGGTTCCGGCATCCGCTGAAACCCGATACATGTCACTTGAATACCGACCGAGTCGATTGTGTCGCGGCAACCGCTTTCTAAGTTGTTGGGGTGCGCAAAGTGACCAACGCTGCAAAGCTCGATATCTGGCGAGCTGGGATTACGGCCATGACGAAAACACGACACGCATACCGCTCTATCAGTGAAATCCTGTCATCTGTGGCCCAATCCGAGCGGATCGGATTGATCAAATGTGCAGGAGCTGCGGTTTTTTACTGGTCAAGGGCAGCATGCCCTGCGAGGCCCAGCATTCTGGCAAGACATGGGGGCGACGCGGCCAGTTGGCATGATCACGCGGTTCCTCTGGCTGGCACGCGTGTGCAAGGCGATAGGCCCGAAGGCCGGGTATTGTCGCTTCAACGAGATTAGGAGGCTGCGGTTGTTGAGAGAGGCACAACCATTGCGCTCGGATTGGGCATGATTGGGGTTGGCAGATGGCCACCTAGGAGGGGGAATTCTGATGGGGTTGGGTGTGGAATGAAGGCGATTTTGCGGCGCATGGAGGCAATTCAATGTCACGTGTTGGATGTGATCATGTCAAATCGTGTTCTGATTGATTTCCTCGAAGGGAAAAAAAAAGACGTTTGATGCAGCGTTGTAATTGCTAACGTATCGTTCTGACCTGCATTGGACCCTGTATTTCCTTGCTCGGAATTTATTCTGGATGCGGAAAGGGGCGGAGGGAGGGGTTGAGCTGGAGGTTAGTTTCCGCTTTGGGTCAGGCACCAGATGCGGACAAGGAAAGGTCGCGAATGGTTTCATTGGCGAGCGAATTTAGGAGAAGCATCGTCAGTGGTGACCCGTCCGTGATTACACTGGATATTGGGTCAGCAGATCTGCCCCGGGCGAAATTAACCCCCCTGTGACGAGCCGGATTTGCCCTTGGCATTGGATCCTTTGCGCCATCCCATGCGTGCGCTTCCGCCACCTCGATGTGCTGCTGTGCGATGCGTTCAATGTTATTGCCTCCCAAAGTAGTAGACAGCGCCACGGTTCGCGCAGACGTTCAGTGTGGCCCCGTGTCATGCCCCAGTTCCAGTTTGTCGTCCCTGGTGTATGTCGCATTGTAAGCGCGCAGTAACAATTAATTGCCTCTGCCCTACAGCCAGTCGAAAGCGCTGGAAAGAACCACCACCACCCCACCCGCTGCATCTGCCCACGCACACAACGCCGCTGCACTACAGCCGATTAGTCTAGCAGCCCTCTCCCCACAACACTGGATGGGACATTCCCTTTGCTCCTTTCGTCCTCCTCCCCTCATTTCCCTTTCTCGCGCGAAAATTTTTTATACTTCCCAGTCAAAAACTCGATCTGGAAACACGGTGTGCTGTTGCCCACTGAGAAGTACGATATTTCATTACCTTGAAATATTCGCTGTGTTGAACACACCCTCCTCCACTCCTCTTACAACTTTTCTTCAGTCTTAACAGGTGCGTGGAAATCATTTTTTTGTGTGCTCCATGTTTGTTGGCCCCCTCTCGCCCCTCGTCCGTCCGTCCGCCTGCAAAATATCCGAACCTCGATTCCGTCGCACTCTCAGCGCCTCGTCCTGGCCGTCTTTCGTATGCGCATTCTTTGTCCGTCGTCGCTTCCCGAGTCCGACTGCCATATTGTCAACCAACTTCGCTTATCTGGCTCGCTACCTATTCCAACGTACTCCTCCGAACATCAGCATACCTCGGCGCCGCCCTCGACCCCGTGTGCGACCCGAGTTACCGGAAGCCAGAGTTCAACTGCGTCGCATTGCGACCCGGTTGCCCGGCCATGGCTGACCTCCGGCCTGAAATGTCGTCGCCGTCCAGAGTCGAAGGATGAGTGCGGGGTCATGACTGAGTGTCGCTATCGTACTTGTTCGATCGACGGAATGCGCCGACCACCCGGACTTCGGCACTTGTCGTTAAGCACCTTGTGAACTGCCAACAAACGGCGCAGGCTATAGGGCTTGTAGATCTGCGATGCGACCTAAGTGCATGTCCTTTCGGCGCACTTCATTGCGTGGGTGTGTAGACATGCTCATGTGTCGCGCATTGCCGCTTCAGCGACACCCCTGGCGCCACAGTTTTAAGGAACTCTGGGAATCGGCATCGTCAGCCTCTGACGACGTCGCTTTCAAACGAGATTCCTACCAATTTTACTGGGGCATGTTTTCGATGCTTTGCGCGACATCTTGTTGCGCGAAACTGCAGATCGGACGGATAGGATCGGACGTGACGTCGCATACGGCGGCTACCGGGGCGAGATGCGATTCAGCCATTGTGAAGCATTGTACTAACTGTCGCCACATTTAGACACATATCCTCACCATGTCTTCCCTCTCTCGACGTGCTTGTTACAAGTGTGGCAACGTTGGCCACTACGCCGAAGTTTGCTCCTCCGCTGAGCGTCTTTGCTATAACTGTATGTGATGTATCGTTCTCGCTTTTCGAGTTCAAATGCTAACCTCTACATGATAGGCAAGCAGCCTGGTAATGCGCATTCTTCCTCATACATCCCTGCGACCATAACTGACAATTGAACGTTAGGCCACGAGTCCAACGGCTGCCCTCTTCCCCGTACCACCGAGGCTAAGCAGTGTTATCACTGCCAGGGTCTCGGCCATGTCCAGGCCGACTGCCCTACCCTCCGCCTGAGTGGCACTGGCACCAGCGGTCGATGCTACAACTGTGGCCAGCCTGGTCACCTTGCTGTATGCTCCAAAACTCTTTGTTACCAGATGGAATGCTCAACTAACACGTTTATTAGCGCGCCTGCCCCAACCCAGTCGGTCCTGCTCTGGGCCGTGGCGCCCCCATGGGCCGTGGCGGCTATGCTGGTGGCTACGGCCGCGGCGGGTTCGCTGGCGGCCCCCGCCCCGCCACCTGCTACAAGTGCGGTGGCCCTAACCACTTTGCCCGCGACTGCCAGGCCCAGGCCATGAAGTGCTACGCCTGTGGTAAGCTGGGCCACATCTCCCGCGACTGTACCGCTCCTAACGGCGGCCCTCTTAACACTGCCGGCAAGACTTGCTACCAGTGCGGCGAGGCTGGCCACATTTCCCGGGACTGCCCCCAGAAGAACGCCGCCCCTGAGATCCCTCCTGAGGTCGATCTGAGCAACGTGCCCGCTCCCGCCGTTGCTCCCATTGCCCCCGTGGCCTAAAGCGCATCGAGGACTCTGCCGAGGTCGGTCTGGTTCTTTGAAGACCGGTCTCGCAGGGGCTGATGGGGTCGGAATCCACAATGTGGGAGATGATCTGCTGAAGCCACAAGATGTGTTTCTTGCCGTTTCGACCTTTTTCCTTTTTGATGCCGACACGTGAACATATTGCAACTCGACCTTTACACTCACACTATTTCTTTGTTCAAGTTCATGTTTATTTTGTTCCGAATCATGCAATTGCCCGCAATATTTATTTAGCATCGGCTTTGCACGGCGTCTTCGGTCCGTCTCGATTCATCTTGCACCTCTTTCTTTAACCTGAAAAAAAGCCAAGAATACCGTCGCCAATGAGCGAATCAATGGCAACGGTGGCGGGCTACTCCTCCGGAATGTGCCCATTATACCTTGGGGGCTGCCTTTTCGGATAATGAAGAAGATATGTGGAGTGGCGAAGCAGGAGAAGACATCTACCAACAATATTTCTTGTTTTTCTTTTTTTTCTTTTACATCTTTTCACCTAGATTTTTTTGTGCGGATCCTTGGTTACAATGGGACTTTGGATCATTCGCCCAAGGACTACTACTACTTTTGGAACGACAAACGCTGTCACGTGGCTCATAACGACTTGAGAATTCTACGGCAACCTGCGATGGATATACCCCGCGAAGCTGATAGGTGTTGTTGAGCTTTGGAGAATTGCGCTGAGACGCTGGCTTCGACTTGATGATGTTTCGTTCTCCCAGACGTGGGGAGGACAGTTGAGCCTCGGAAAGCTTGTGTGCCGTTGGCGGCAATGATCAGTGGTCACGTGCGTGAGAGTGGTGGGCTGAAGGAAGGAGTGATTGACAACGAGGGGATTGGATTGTTGTTCTAGTTTCCGAGGGATGACAGAAAACCCCCGCCGTATTCGTGACTGTAGTGTCAACTATGGACCGCGCGGAGGATGTCTCAAGATTGACAGAGGTGATGAGGGAAGAGAAAGAAAAAAAAGAGAAGAGAGGAGAAGTAGTGAGGGTCTGGGGCGTAGGAGGGCCCTTGTCTTTGGGATAGCCGTTGTTGTGGTTGCTGGATCGGAGGGGAGCTGAAGTGTGGACAGACGCGGACGATGCAATGGGTAGAGCTGTAATGAATTGATTCAAAAAGAAGGCCTCCTTCGAGAAGCGCGGTGATGACGGTTCTGAGCTAGATAGCTGATTGAATTAGCTGGCTAATTGATCTATCTGGCTGCAAAACCGGCCCAGCCTTGATGTCAAAAAAACTCAACCGAAGCAATTGTACACCCCGGTCTGACTTTCTAGTATCACAAAACATATTATTTTCTCGCTATTCTACCGCGGAGCTGTCATTCCAAATTCCAATGTTAGTTTGGCCTACATGGGCCAACCCAATACTGTCACAATGCCGAGTACAGAGGGGGTGTTTACTAAGCCGCGGTCAGATGCAGTAACCTTTGCGATGGTGCTAAATGAGTTGATGCTTGTATTTCCAGCCATGCCAAACCTATATAAATTTGAATTTAGGGATCTAAAAGATAGGCCGAGATGTTGCATCTTGGCTGCTGGGGTTCATTCAAGTTGCAAACGTGCTTTGCTAGCCCAATGGCAAGAAACCAACCGCCATGGCCGAATATCACGGTAGCTGTAGGCCGAAATTCCCAGGATTCTACTCAATCACTGACTGACACAGGTAACGTCTTAGAATAAAGCCAATGGCTATCTATAGGTCTTTGGCGCGAGACATCTCAACACCACTCTATCGGCCAAGCTTCACTTTGGCCTCTTCGACCCTTGCCATTCTATCACTTCGTTTGCATCTCAAAACAAAACGAGAAGACACAAAGTAGAGCGCACTGGCTTTAACGCGACACAATGGTATATGATAAATAATGACGACTTGTGCCTTGAAATAATGGGCTCCACCAGAGATGGCATCTCTCGAATCGAATATTCAAATAAGAGGCAAGCTATTGGTAACCCTGAGCCTAGTTTCTGCAGCTAGCAGATAAGGATTCACTAAGCCAGTCACTTTATGATTTCGACCTCCATGGTCTTCAGGAAAGAGCTATTGTTGGGAAATCTTTGGGGATAACAGCAAGACTCGTGAGTCAGTGGCTGATAGGTTGAGAAAGAGTTGACTATTCAGCCCAGTGGGTTCCGGGTTTTTCTTTTGCCTTGTTTTGCTTGAAATTTCTAGTAATTCCTGGCCCAACCCATCTCGATATTTTGCTTCCCGATACCGATGGGCTGGAGTTATCGAATCGGGGCAGCAATCTCCCAACGGCAAGCAGACGAGAAAGTTGTGCCTCTCTCATGAAGAATGCGATATTTTTTCTAGCCCCCCTTCAAGGCGGTACACTATCGGTTCTTCGCCCTTGGTTGGCAACCCGCCAACCGTTCCAATCTCGTGCTCAATCACTGCGGTAAGAGGTGGACACAATATTATCATAGATGACGAGAACTAAGAGCAAGGGTCCTAGCTCTATAGGTCTCTTAGTATAAGTAGCAGCATCATGAAGCGTAAATTTTCTTGTTCTAGGAATTTGTTAACAGATATACAAGATACCCCAGCTAAACCATCTCCCTCTCGAATCCAACCTGGGCTAGATGTTTGATCTAGAGATCTCAAAGTTTCTTCTGGTATGATGATGGCTCAGGAGACCTGGTAGTAGGTGCAGTCACTTCTCATAGCCTGCAATTTCTGCAAAACATATACCATTTTCTTTTAAATATGATGAAGGGCTTCCCATTATGCGCAGTCCAAACTTGATGACTCAACACCGAGACCATAGGGCTTGCCCAAAGAGCAGATGAGTTTCAAATACGAGAGACAACCAGCCCTATCAATTTTCATCTTAAATACAAGTCTAGTCTTCTCAGAATTACATACTACATCAACCTATCACACGTTTTGCGGTACCCTGAACCTGTAGCCAGATATTGAACAGCCCACTGACATTGTTTCTATGAGTGGACCTTCCAGCAGTGTCACTGCATCTAAACCTGAGGTTAACTCATCTTTACTTATTATCTATAGCTTTTTTTTAAAAAAAAAACCATTACAGATCCTTAAAAATATGGCGCGCTTCGCTCAGCCCTTGCGCCAAAATTTGTATGTCAGTGCAAAGATAAGAAGTTGAGCCAGAACAAGCTGGGCGGTTCCCCCTTCTGCTCTATACATGATCACAATGTGCTATGAGGTCCAGGGCCTAATACGAACCGTATTTTTAACTCTAAAGTATAACGTGTGTCTTGTGGGGTATTTGCCACAGCGAAGTACAAGATGGATATTGGACCTGTCATTGTGTCCCTCAGGTCATCTGGAGTAAGACGGTTCACGCTGCAAACGATTCAACGTGGCTTTATTTAATTTGAGAAGATTGTTTCAGCATGCAAATTTACAATCACAACGACCGAGAGCACTCGGTGAAGGTTGATGAGATAGGGTATCATAAATCTTTGTTAAGTTATCTGCTTTCACTCGTATCGTTCAAAACTCGTTAGTCAAGTCTACTTCATCAACCCCTTCGTCCTTCAATATTTACCCATAAAATTCCAGAGCAATTAAGCGGTCTCGGCATGCTTCTCCTCATGATGCGAAACTTCGCCACCGGTCTTGGCAACCTGGCGATCCTCCCAAGTGCCCGAGGGCTTCCAAGAGACCGACTTGCTCGCAACAGAAACCTCCTCGTACAGCTGATCAACCTCTTCCAGACTCAAGCCCTTGGTTTCATAGATGAAGAAATAAACAAAGGCAATGCAGAGGAAGCAGGCTCCGAACCACACGAAGAAGATCTTGGACTGCAGGTTGGCGTAGCCATCGCCGTAGTTGACAAGGTAAGGAGTGGAGTAAGCAATAGCCCAGTTCAGGAGCCAGTTGGTAGCGGTGGTAATGCTCAGGGACTTGGCTCGCGTCTTGAGGGGATAGATTTCACCGGTGACAACCCAAGCGAGGGGCCCCCAAGTGGAAGCGAAGAAGAAGATGTAGATGCACACAAAAGCCACAGCAGCCTTCTGTCCGCCGAGGTTCTTGACATAGATGTCTCCGTTGGCATGCTGGCCAGAGGAGAATGTTCCAGACATGGCAACAATGAACTGAGAGACGCACATACCAATGGCACCCCAGAGCAGCATAGGTCGTCGTCCCCATTTGTCAGTGGCGTACATGCCAGGGACAGTGCTGGCGACGTTGATGGCACTGGTGATCATGCTCACGGTAAATCCACTGGAAACGCCGCTGTTCTGGAAATATTTAGTGCCGTAATAGAAGATGAAGTTGATGCCAGTCAGCTGCTGGAGAGCCTGCAATCCACAGCCAGTCAACTGGCGCTTGAGCATCGCGCCGCGGAAGCAATCGAGATACGTCGCCTTGCCGAGACTCTGCTCGAACGCGTGGTTGGCTTGAATCTCAGCCAGCTCGCCTTGGATAGCGGGATGGTCAGCGGGAAGACGTCGGATACGGCCAAGGGCACGAGAGGCGTCTTCAAAGCGATCCTTCTTAATCAAATATCGAGGGGTCTCGGGAAGAATGAGCATTCCAATGAAGAGAATGAGGGACCAGGCGAACTGAACAGCGATTGGGATACGGTAGGATCCTGTGTTGTTTTTCTTGGATGTGGCATTGTTGACAACGGCAGCAAGCAGCAGGCCGATTGTAATGGCCCATTGGTAGGCTCCGACAATAGCACCTCGAATCCATTTGGGGGCTGTCTCAGACTGATAGAGGGGAACTGGCGAGAGTAAGTCAACGAACTAAGGCGCTCATATGAACTGTCCAAACTTACTCATGGCGGAGATGAGACCAACTCCAAGGCCAGCAAAGAATCGTCCAGCGAGGAACATTGGGATGGCTGTGGCAGCTGTCTGCAGAGCAACGCCAAGGTTGAAAACCCAAGTTGAAATGAGGAGACCAGGTCGTCGACCAAGGGAGTCAGTCAAAAATGGAGAGGCAAGAGCACCGAAGAAAGTGCCAGCCGACAGAATAGAGACAATGGCAGACTCTTGCGATGTAGTGATGTTAGGGCTGCCGTCAGCCTCGCGGTAACCGGTACTGAAGAGTCGTTGCCAGTAGGACATAGCCAAGATACCACTGATAGTGCCAGTGTCGTAACTTAAGTCAAGGTTAGCTCGCGGGACATTGTGAATACGGATTCAAACTGCATACCCGAAAAGAACACCACCAAAGGCGACAAAGAAGCCGATGGCGATAGCGGGCCATGCTTTGCCAGCCTGGCCCTCGGGCGCAGTCAGCGAGGCTCTGCGGATGGCATTCATCTTGGCGTCAATGAAGAAGACAGCAGAGAACAAGACGAAAGAAGTAGCTCCTGGGGCTTTGGTGAGAGACAGCCCTCTTCCTCTTGTAGTTGAGAGAAGAAAGTAGTTCCAGTGAAGCACGGACGGGCTGGATGCAGAAGAAACTGGTTCATGAGCGCAGGGCCCCTTTACACTTATAGTTGGCCGTTGCGAACGCCAGCCGAAAAGCCGTCCCCAAGATTAAACGCCCACGAGCGCGGACACAGCGAAGCTAAACTTGGTCGACTTAGCCAAACATGTTGATGGCCATGGGAGACCCTGCCCATCCCCGGCCGGGGAGGGTGGGCACCGTGGTGGAGGGCAAACGAAGCTAGCAGTTCCGGGGTGCGTTGGGGAACTTTGACTGGGCCCTGCGAGAGGCCCCTCTCCTCCCCGGCACTGACCGATTTTAGGGGGTACGGGTTGGTTATGGCATGGGCGTGGGCGTGGAGATGGGAAAATGGGACGCGGAGGTGGAGGATGATGGGACCGGGGAACTGACCACACAGCACGTCGCATGACATGAGGTTCCGTGGCCATGGTATCCTCCTGCTCGACCCTAACAAATCTAAATAAAATTATTGTGACGTATGTTTGGCCCAAATGTAAGGGCATCATTCTGTACTGCGTTCTTTTTGTTCTCTGTCCAGTTTGCCGCCTCCATTGGGCGTTGCTGAGCAAGGCATTCCTCTTCCCCCTCATGCAAGATGCAGCGGTAGCACTCCTGCCACCGCCAGGTGATGCCGATCTGTATGCGGAGCACCAAACCGTGAGGAGAAGGAGGGGGGCGGTTACAGGACACGCTAGATGAGGCTAGTTCTGGGGAATCGCCACCGGCAGCCGCCTGCGAGGCCAGCCAAAGGAAGCGATGAGAGGGAGCATCGAGGAGGGGGCGACACGACGGCGGGCGCCTCTTGTGATGACACCGCATGAAAAGCTCCGACTTGGAAATGGAACTACGAAAGAAGCTGTAAAAGAGACTACGCCGCCTCCGGCCATTAGCTATGCGACGGACAGGTCAAAGCTTGGAAGGTCATGTCATGTAGACAACGGCTGACGCCCGGGCCTGAGCGATGACGCTGGGGCGGAGGCGACCCAACATCCAATTTGTCCTGGTGCAACATACGGTAGGCGGTGGCGTCGTCTGAACCGCAACACAGGCTTTGGGGCGGATTTCTTGAACGGCGCGCTACGTCTATGTCTGGGCAGAGTCAGCTAGCTGTGTTGTGTGGCTTTTTTTTCTTCCTTTGGACATAGCAGGCTGTCACCGCCTGGATCATCGCGGATTCTTCGCGAAAGGGGCCTGGAAAGAAACGATAACGAGAGAAGCTTCTCAACCCGTCTCACTGTGTGATAGAATACCTAATCTTGTTTCGGTCAGAGTCGCGGTTCTTGTGTCAGTTCAGTCGCATCTTCCTCAGCTAGCCCTGTCTCATCCACCTTTAAAAAACAGAGATATCTGGAACAGCTAGACCAGATCCAAACCAGCTTTTTTGTCTCTTCAGTGATAGCATTTCCGCTTCGATCAACCCTTTCCCACCCATTTGCGAGTGATCAATGCCAGCCTAAAACAAGCACGCCGCAGTGGCGACGCAGGACAACGCGCCAAGGCGTCAACCCAAGACCCGGATCAAGCCGCATTTGGATCATTGCCGCATTCAGGATGTGATCTCCTTCCCCCCAGCATACCAAGCATCCAGCCTAACACCGAGAACCTGGCATAAATGTGACACAGCGTGTACGCAGTATGGTCCATCTGACGCATCCAATTCGGTCATCTTCGGCACTTCTACTCAGGTGAGGCCTTTTTTTTCATTGTGGGCGGAGCCCTGTTGGAAGAAAGAAAGAAAAAAAAATTTCGCGAGTGCAGTGGTGGTCCATTCGCCCGGTCTTTTTTTGTTGGCCTCCCATTTCGGCCCTATTACGGGAGCTCATGTCGAGATGGACAGACCATCCAATTAATCTATAGCTCAAAAAGTTATGGTAGCCGTCTGCGATTAGGCATAGGTCCCCTGTCAAAGAGAAGGGACTGGAACGCCAGCCTTGGGCCTGTGTAGTGATTTAACCCTTCTGGACGTGGTCCAGAATCGTCCTGTTGACACTCGGCTGTCGGTACGCAATGCGATGTACTGTCACTAGTGGAATGGGCGGACGGGTATGATGTAAACAGCTAGGTTTTTGGCATCTCTTGGCTGAAAGGCGCTACGGACGGGTAAGGTGTTGCCAAGTTAGTCCATCGCGATCCCCAAGCCAGCCTCGAGACATGGAGGCGCCATGCTTCCGTTCACGCGATGAGAACGGAGCAATTACCCTTGATGTGTCCGGTACGACCCGTGCCAAGAGAACCAGGGTAGTTGTCGGCCGCAAGCTTACTCTACTACTGAATGTTTTTCCAGCCTTGGAGGAGAGTTTAACGAGGTGAGCATTGAATCAAGACATCCAAAGCCAGGAAACGACGATTAGCCCAAGTCTGTTGGGAGCCTCTCTATCTTGTCATCCTTACTTGATTCAAGAATGTCCGAATGTCACAAAGAGAGAGCCAATCGCGAAATGGGCGTCGTCATTCCCCCACACCAAGTCGGAACGACTGTGACGTTGGGAGCCAGAGCCGAAGTTGATCTTGGCTGAATCTTGGCAAGAATGAGAGAGTGTGTACCATGTTCTCCCACTAGTCTACTTTGGCTGCTAATACACTGATCAGCACTCCTCATATAATTGGCTTTTGCATCGCACATTCACACCCGTACCAGGACGAGCATTTGAGAAAAGTCCGGGGTACCTGAAGCGGGCCGACTTCGATGAGCCTTCGGCTCCCTGGCCGAGTTTCTGGAGGAAGCGCAAGCAGCTCTCGTCAGCATGGATAGCAGGAAGCGATGCCGTTTAGGTCATCAAATTGCACCATCACGTCTGCCGTCGTAGTCGCAGTCGCAGTCCAACTTGCACCCAAGCCGGGGCGTCCCACAGGGCGTAAAATGGGCGTCATACAAGCGACGGCGAAGCCGCCTAAGGTCACCATGTGGAAGCTGTTCACGGGGCCTCTGATTCGATACTTGCCGGCCCGAGGAGCGGTCTAGCCTCGATCTAACTTTGCTGCAACCTCACTCCAGATCTGCGACCCCAACATTGTCAAGTTAGGATGCGACGTGCGAATAATTGATCTCGCCAATTCTGATTGATACGTCGTTTTTTACACTTCGTGGGTCCATCCAACGACTCGGATCGTCCGCCCGTTACAACCCCAATACTATGTACCTGACAATTTCCTCTGCGCACCACGGGCACAGAGACTTCCTCCACCCCCCACTGGAAGAGAGCCAACGGCGGCTCCCCCGCAATCCTCCAGACGATGCAGCGGCATCCACACACGAATCGGGCACAACCCCTGGGCAAGTCGTGACAGATGAGTCGTCAGGCTTCTCCGCCCTCTCGGCCGCATTGTGGGACTGGCCCAGTCGAGATGTCGTCTAGCTGCGCAGTTTGCAACCAACACCCTGGCGGCTTACCATGCTTGCCTGCGATCAGTTGTTTGATGTTGAGAACAGCTGCAGATGCCACTAGATGGGAGCCGGATAAAATCCCCGCGCCTAAACAGTTGGTGTAGTTTTGGTGGGCTAAGGCTGCCCCTCAACGTGTGACCGGTCTGGCTGGGCCTCGGCTACAAGCCAATGCTATTCGTCATGCCAGGCTAACTACATCGCTAGCAACACCAACCACCCATCGTATCGGTTCCAACAGAGCCACATCTCAGCCCACTAACTCTGCCTTGCTCGGTATTGCCTCGGACGGACTCGTTTTAGATCCCAGTTCCAGACCCAAACCTTCATGCCGACGCTGAAAAGTGTGGAGAGAAGGAGGAGAAGGATGGGGATGAGTATGGGGGTCGTCTCTAGCGTGAACTATGCATCAGGAGAACTGCTCATGATAAAAATTTTAATGGCTTTTCTTTTCTAGCTGTGACGCGGAGAAGCCGCACCATGGCCTCCACCTATGGGACTGCACCGCATCCTTTAGGCCATGAGAGACCGCTCTACCCCAACCGGCATGTGGGAGAATTGGAGATGGTGCGGCTTTCTTCCCCTCCAAGATGATCCACAATAGCACCGGGACTATGCTAAAGCTGCATCCTTGCGGTGATCAGGAGAGCAGTCGAAGCTGCGTCTAGAAAACTCGCACATGCAGGTGGATGACGTGGTCATGTGGTGAGCAAACAGTACAGTAGGCTCATCTTGTTCCATTCGCTCACACACCGTCTTGCCCATTCTGTATTATTTCCATTTCATTCTCAGATACTCTCTACCCATGGCCAGCGAGAGGGAATCCTGTCCCATCGAAACCCAGCGTGTGTGAAGCTCAGAAAATCCTCCTTCTTCAACTATCATGGCAGGGTGTTCTGTCAATGAATCGGACGAAACATGACTTCTTGCTTTGGACATGAACGATAGGTAACAGAGGTCCGTGACAGTTCGTTTTGAGCGATATTGTCATCTTGGAAAGTGATTTCGCCGTTGGGCTGTACTATCCAAACGATCTATCCTCGAGCTTCTCACTTTGTAACGACGGGTCACAATCAATCAAGCTCTTCGAATACAGGAGAACCCATAAGTCAAGAGACACCCAAAACATGGCGACCTCTTGTGGCAGCAGCCGATCGAATCCCTTATCCATTTTATAGGTGGCCATGACAAGTAGAGAAAATTCGATCCACGAAATTAATCCTTATCGGTCGAGTTCAGGTTGAACGAACGAAACATTTAACAACAGCGGTATCAACATAACGCCGAGACTATGGCCAGAAGTGACACGCTCAGCGAGTTTCCTATATTTACCCGCTACGAGATCACGACCAGAACTCACTGGTCAAGCTCATAGGTTTATGGCCAACAATTCCTATTGGCATTATACGCCAATTATTGTGCGCCGTGCAGCTTCAGTAATTGATTGTCGCGAGTGTGAAGCTGCCTTCACTGCAAACCAGGAGCCCCCGCTTAACTCGAGACCTACCTCTACTAGTGAGACCATATCACATACGGTGCTACTCTACGTGAACTGAACACGGATGGGCCCCTACATGTGTAACCACCCAAAAGAATACGAAGAGTGCACGAAAAGTACCGTATAGCTTTTATAAAATATCGTACATTCTGTAATAAATTCAGCACAACTAAATCGCGTTACAAAACCAACTTCAGCCTTTTTATGTACACCCAAAGATATCTCCGACCTTTCCCAACTCGGATCTGGTCTCTATTCTTAATGTTAGATCTGACCCTATCTCTTTCATGCTCTCTCCATGAACGCACTGTATAGCTCTATGATCAATGCAGAGAAGTTATTAGAGGAGGGGAGGCCAGTGCGCTGATCCTCGTCCCTAAGACTGTTTTCTTCTGCCTCGCCACACCCTAAACAGCATACACTGTCCGCCATATATGGCAAACCTCGCCCCCAATACCCAAGATACCACGCACCATGCCGCGCTCTCTACTATTTGCTTGTTGCGTTAAAATCGGTATCCAAGCCACCGCATGTTTAGGAAACAGTGAATCGGGCGCTTGGCGGAAGTTGCCGAATCGTGATGTGTCTCACAGTCTTTAGAGCTATGGTCTACTTTAGACAACACTTGGATCGATTTTTATCGAAAATTTTATTTGATTCATATCAGGTAGAGAGGATACGCCGGCTCCCTGGGCTACTAGATGGTTGGTGCCGTACGAGATTCTCGTGCTTAGAGTGTTGTCTCTTGGCTCTCTACCTTTGAGCCGGCAGCTTTTTTTCTTTCTTTTTCTTTTCTTCTCGTCCTATTATTGAACAATTTTTTTTTTTGCTTGATTCAAAAGATGATTCATGTCATAACCTTTTATTTCGTGAAGTGATTGCTCGACTACCCCTGTTTCGTTGTATCATTGGGTTTTTTGTGTGAGTGGTGATGACACTGGTTGTTGTTGTTTTTAGTCCCGGTCCTGTACTCGCTTTAAAACGGTACGTATTTTTTTTTCAACATGATACAGCGGGTAAATTGGAAACCGACATGAAGTCATTTGAAGCTTCAATGTTATGAGAAGAGTAAAAGAAAATAGCGAGCCTACATGTTGGGCGCACCCGTTGATTTTTAATTCTGGTGTGTTTTCGTTAGAAAGATACCCAAACAACCCATTTTACTTATGTCTATTCAGGCAGACACTCTTGTTACCAGTTGGCGTGTTTTGGTTCAGCAACTGATTTGCAACGTAGTGATGCTGTATAGGGTAGTTGGCAACACTTGTTGAGCTACTGGAAAAGCGGAGGTATCTCCTTGACGGGCAAGCGGTACATTTGGGTCATATGGGGCTTCTACAACACTAGCTTCAACAAAAAAAGTTCTTAAGATCAAATTTGAACTGAAAAAATCTGTTGTTATTGTTGAAATCTCGTCAAAACTAGTTGATTAATTCGGGTGGCTCCGAGACATGGTGGCTTTTCTTATCATGATACTCGGTGCTAATGTCAACATTAGAGAGGCAAGACCATCAATAGAACATCAACTCTGCGTAGCCCAGCAGTCCGCGCCCCTCCAACATATTAATTAGAGCAACCATTATGCTTTGAAAACTAGCTAGGAGTTGGCAAGAGCCTAGCATGCTTGTCCCGAGACTGGTGATTTGCGCACGACCATGGAAATAGTCATAACTTCTAGACACGTCTTGTGTTCATATATTTTTGAGGATTCCTAGTTTAATTACCGTGACCTTGCTTGATGTAAGCAGCACTTAGAATTAACCCTCCTTGCAAAATTTCGCTTCCAATTACTCCCTGAGCGCCAAGTGACCTGGCAGTAACAAACGCAATGAACATGAAAACTCCTCGCTATGTAGCATGACAGCGCCAATGACCGTAATTCATTACACCTAACATACATAAAAATCTTATCTTACAGCCACCCCTGGCTCGTGCTAAGTCGTTTATAGCTACTATTCCTTGTGTCTACCGGCTGGGAACCGGTGCAGACCGTTTCAGTTGCGAAATTGCTTGTGGGGGCGCCGCCGCTGACCTCTTCAAAGAAGTAGTGGTTCGCGCTGTGTGCATATGCCACGCGCCAGGGCACCTCGAGGTGTCGCTTCTCGGGGCCGCCGCCGCAGCTGCCGTTGAGTTGCGTACTAGGCGGACTGTTGACAGCCAGGGCGAACAGGTTCTGCGGCTCGGTGAAATCCGTGACGAGTCCGCTGCGTATGATGAAATAAAAGAGGCAGAACAGGTTGATGCCGAACACGAGCACCAAAACTATGTAGAAAATGTTTTGCCAGTCGTTAACGTGTCCGGATGTGTATTGTTGCGTAACCAGCGAGGCATTGAAAGCTTGCAAGTGACCCGGTCCGCCAGTGACAATGTTGCTAGGATCGTCCCAATCCCAATAATGGCGGAAGGGCGTGTCGATGGCGCTGACGACGACCATGGAGCTGATGTAGACGGCGAGCGCCTCAGCCATGGAAGGCATGTTTGTAGGCAACTTGGGCTCCTGAAGAGCTAGCTGGGTAAGGATTCGGGCATTGGAAGCGTTGACATTAGTCGCGCCGCCGTTGAGATCCATGGACAATCGCCATTGATCGGCAAGCCACTGGCAAGAGTTAGTGAGCTTCGCTTGGGAGGGGTAGGAGGGGATAATCTTGCGACGTACCTTGAAATCCAACGAAGGCGACGACCACCCAGTTCCCTTTGGAAAGGAGCGTAGGTAGCTGTCTACATCATTCGGATCCTCACAGTGGGCCCTCATACTGGCACCGGCTGTGCCTGAAATGTTGAACTGGGTAGAGCAATTCGGCGACGTCCACGATCGAAGCTCGCAGAGGGTATAGTCGGTTAAGTTAACGGTCTTCCCCAGCATATATATGGCGTCTGCTTCGTATACGGATGCGTTTGTGAGGATGTTGTAATCGGATGGATACTGAAAGTTGTGGTCAGTAGGTTTCGAAATTTAGTGTAGGCCAGACCTGTCGCAAACTTACAAGTTGAAACACGGGAGGCCTTCGCTCGTACTTGGACCCCCATTTGAAAATATCGTCAACCTTTGTGCTGTTTAGATAGTTCGCCGCCCCTTTGCTGTTTGTGGGCGGAGGGACATCGCCTTGCCAACCACTCCATCCTACAGTTTGGTTACCAACGCCAGTCTCGTTGACAAGGGCGTTGGGCCACTGTGTGTAAATGAGAGGCGCAATTTCATCCCTACCGACATTGACGCACATGACGTTGATGGCGGGAGCAACCACACCGGCTCGAACAGAATATTCTCCTACCCCTGAAAGCTCATCGGGTTGCAAGATGTTGTTGATGGGGTTGGTCGATGCCGCGTAGACTCCAGGATGAGGCATGGCCATGGTGACATTGTTGATGATCCTGTTCGACTTTTCGTACTGCTCTGTCACGTTGCTGTGCGAAGTTTCGATCCACGATGCATAAAGAGTCGTGTTGTCGTACAGCATCATGGTGCCGTATGGCCGTTGGCTGATGTCGTTTGGAAGGATGGTACCATTCTGCTTCAAGTCTGTGTATGTCTGCATGAAGCCGTAGAGCGTCTTGTACGATGAACCAGAAAACTGAATGTTCATGCACGATTCCTGGGCGGCGTAGTCCGCGCTCATGTCGAACAAGTATGGGCAGTCTTCGCGAATATAAGCAGCATTGGCATAACTGGTCTTAACATAGCCACTCAGCTCTTTGTGTTCCCATTTGCCGTTCTTGAGTTTAGGAGCCACCATGGCATCCGAGGCTGTTGTGTAAAACGACGCAGCCAACGTTGCGGTTAAGGATAGCATTCCCAAAAGGGTCAGGGCAGACGAAGGTAGTGTCTCGAAATGAGTAATGAGGGAGCCAGGCTGAATAACCCAGTTGCGCATCGTCATCTCGGCAAGTGACATGCCGTGAGCCTTGCGGATGAAGGATCTTCGAGTCAGAACCTGACCGAGAAATGACACAAATACTGTGACAAATGACATTTCGATAGTTTTTGCTAAAAGGGCGGTAAGAGTAGTAGCGGTTGAGGGTAATAGACCTTGCTTCGAGGATATCTGCCGGCCCCATCTGGGCTGGAGGATACTTGTGACCAGCCAGATACCACTCAGAACCGTCGAGTACAGCGATAGGGCGTAAATAGTTATGGATAGCCAACTGGTCCTCTTTTGGTGAATATCCTGATTGGACCAGCAATTGCTCGGAGGCTCGCGAAACTTGCTGTAAAACACATCATCGTCGAAATCATCATCCGGTGCGATATGTATCTTGGGCACATTGTTCCCTTCATCGGAGTCCATGTCAGGAGAACTTTGCCCAGAAATTAGAACGCCTCTAGCATTGGCCGGTCCTTGAGAGTTTCTGTGGCCAGGGTTGGGCATCGAAGGAGTCCAGTTGGCGCCATCTTGACCATCCGGAGACATGGCGCCGGATCGAGCCGCGTCCGGACTCAGGTAAGTTGTGGCAGGGGCAGATGGAGGGGCAATGGGGGGAACCTCAACCATGGGCGAGTCAAACGAGGTGTTGTCGATCAGAGCCTGGTGACTGCGGGGAGTGTCTGGTGGACTGCGACTGATGGGGAAGTGTGCTGAGTTGCGAAACCCTGAAATACCGAGGCCACGCTCTGTAGAGGCCGAACTGACAAGGGAGCTAGACGTAATACCACCAGTGCTTTCATTCGAGTCCCCAAAGCGTGCTAGCTCATGGTCTTCTTCCAGGCGATGGTAAGCACTG
Organism: Calonectria pteridis; assembly: GCA_022837005.1. Lineage (NCBI taxonomy): Eukaryota > Fungi > Ascomycota > Sordariomycetes > Hypocreales > Nectriaceae > Calonectria > Calonectria pteridis. Next base: position 129,738 of record JAKZGU010000099.1, on the reverse strand, counting down.
CTCTGGCTGGTGCTGCGAAAGAATCCTTTGGAAAATGATTGTGCGGATGAGGGCGAGGGAGAGACGCCTCTGCTCAGGCGGGTTGCGACAGAATTTGAATACGACAGGTCCGCTGCTCTGTGCTGAGTCCTCAGAGAGTCGTAGCGGCTGGAACCCTCTGAAGGTGCCGCCATCCTGGTGATTTCCTTTGTTCAAGAGGTAGTGTCCTGTTACGGGTTGGGTTTAGGAGGCTAGTGGGATGCAAGGAACGGACAGCGGCCCCATGGCAGTTTGTTGCGGTTCCTTGGGGGTTAGACGGTGGAGAATAACAACAAAAGAGGCTTGAGTTGAGCGCTGAATCAGGTCAATTGGGATAAGGCACCGATTACAATGAATTGGATCGCGACGCGTGGGGCTGTTGGTGTTTGCTAGCCAAGGGGGGCGCGACACTTGGAGGGCGGCTGGCTGACAACAACCAATGTATCCAGCAAGGAAGCTCTCAATTTGCGAAATGACGAGGGAAGAGGAAGTCGAACGACGACGACAAATGTTTTTGACGATGATGCTGACGGCGTGGGGTGGGCCAGGCCGGTGTAGTAAGGATCGAGGTGCGTGGGCAAGGATTCCAGAAATGGGCAGGGCCGGAATTCCAATCGCCCCCAAAGTCCACTTAGCTTCCCCTAAAGCGCTGCAGTGATTTGCTGGACAACCGAGCAATCTTCTTCGTTGCACGAGTCGGGAAGAGAAGAAAAAAAAAAGAATACAATCTGGTAGCCAAGAGATGTACAAGTTGTTTATGAGTGGTGGCGTCGAGGCAGCACAACAAGTTCAGACCGGGGGTTGTGCCAAGACAGGGATTGCTGGTTGTGGCCAACAGGAGGAGGCGAAGGGGGGAACAGGGCCCTCAAAAAGGCTGGAGATGGGTTGCTGGATTCCCGTCTCTCTGGCTCTTTGGCGAGGCCAGCGAGGCTCAGAGTTTGGCCTAAATCGCTTCCCTAGTCTCGTTTTTTATTTGAAAATAGTTGACCTGCCAGATCAACAACTTCGGCCACGGCCTGGTGTTGTTGCGTTGGTGTTGCGTTGGTGTGGCCCAGGCAATCGAGTCCACTTTGAGATCGTCGAAATTCTCGCCAGCCGATCTGCATGAAACGTGTGCCCTATCCTTTGGCGGATGATTTGAGTTTTGGTCGTTCATGTCTATCGGTATTCAAAATCCCTTAACCTCAGCATCTGCATTTCCATCTCACCACAATCGCTGCCACCTAGTTTACGAGCATCTCTGGGCACCACCACCACTCGCCCAAAAGGGACACCAAAAAGCCCAGCCTTGCAACTAGACCAGGTCCCGTAAGGCTGTGCGTCTCACCGTCTCTCGCCTTATCCACCTTGGTATTGTCAGATTTTACCCCCAAAGGTGGAACCCCCTGGGCTGACACGCCCCATCATCTCCACAACGGCCCATTACCATCCTGTTCGTTGGTCTTCACTTTGAGTTCCCGGTGCAACGTCCTCTCGCTTTCGTTTGGCAGTGATGCGCACAAGGTGCTCATGTTTCACGCTACACCGACTACCTACCCCCCGAAACCACACCGAAATCCATCCCTCACGCTCATGGTCTTGTTCCATCTTACATCCATCCCCTTTTCGAACTTGCCGACCGGATTTAACCCCCAGCCATTTCATCAGCAGCATCCCACTAATTACTTATGCTCTACTCCGTACTATTTATGGAAGATTGGGTTACTAAGCTTGATACTTGCGCCTAAATAATCAGCAAGCCTCATCCAGGACGGGTTTAGCCACCAACAAATCCACGGGGATCCATATCCGCTTGGGGCCTTAGTTCGGAGGCGCAGGCGCTCACACACGCGACACGCTGACGAACTATGAGGCCTCGATTCCAGCACTAGTGACGGCAAATAAAGGCCTAGAGGCACTGGTTCGGAATTGCCCTTTTGGCCTTGCGACTGAACAGATGTCAAAATGGGCGGCAAGACACTGGCGCGAAGCATTGTCCACTTTCAATAGACACTATTGGATGTTGGCTATTCACAAGTATGTCATCTCTGGCTTTTGCGCTTGGACTTCTCTCACCTCAGCCGGTGCCATTGACTAGACTGGCTGTTTTACACGATCAACGCTGGCACGTTCCTGCATGTTGAACCAAGTTAAGATCCAACAGTATGCAACGCGTGGCTTCATTAGTACTCCAGCGACAAATCGCGTGTATCCTCTACTTCATAACATTAATCGTCATTCGCTCTCCTGATATACATTAACCATGCCCACTCCAATCCATGCCATATCAAACCACTGCGTGACCATCGTCACTTGAGCAAAAAGACCCCACGCCTCGCCAGTTCAAAAGGGCATTGTTGCTGTACCTGTCAGACTGCCCTGTCACGTCTTTTAACCATGACCCGTGACTTCAAATAGGCCACATGAAATGTCTTATCAGCCTCCTACTCAGCCCATAACCGCAGCGGGGCGTCGCTGGCTGTTTGCTCCAGCCCTCTTCTGGGTGCCTGGTCGCGCAAGAGTGTACTTGGCAAAGGCTCTAGCCAGTGCCTTTTTGCAGCTGACCTTTTGGCTGCCCACAAAACTTTCCACGGTGACGGCGATAGCCCGATCAATGTCCTGGGCTGAGCAGTACTCGGAGAGGCGCATTCGGCAGAAGGCCTCGCTGATTCGGATAATGGCCTCGAGATGACGGACCTGTTAGGTGGTTAGCATAGGACTAAGCTTAAATAGTAATCGATGTGAGACGTACCGTAATGGGGTAAGCCCCAGTGGCCAGAGATTCGCGTCTCATGTCGGCAAAGAGGCGAGCAATCTTCTCGTCGTCAACATTGTACAGCTTTGGGCTACATCGCTCGCGAGCGTAGAGGATGTATTTGCGGAGAAGCTCCTGTGGGATTTCGCCCTCCTTGGTCGCGGCAGTGCTTTGTGTTTCTGCCTGGGCCGAGTCGTGTTCGACTTCCATCGAGTCTTGGGCTGCCTGACTCTGACTCGAGGGATGACTACGGCTGTGAGATCCCACGATAAATCGTGCCAATCGCTCATCTTCCGCGGGCTCGACGGTATCACGTACGACACACAGGATATCAAAACGTGACAAAATGGGCTCGGTGAGCTGTACGTTGGAGGAGAAGGGAATTGTAGAGTTGTATCGGCCGCCGATCGGGTTGGCAGCAGCAATGACACCGCAGCGCGCCTGGAGTGTTGTAACAATACCCGCCTTGGAAATGGAAATGGTCTGCTGTTCCATGGCTTCGTGAATTGAGGTCCGATCTTGGTCATTCATCTTGTCAAACTCATCAATCAAGCAGGTTCCTCGGTCGGCAAGCACTAAAGCGCCACCCTCTAGCGTCCACTCGCTGGTCAAGGGGTCTCGACGGACACTAGCCGTCAAACCAACAGCACTTGCACCCTGACCAGTGGCAAACACGGCACGATGGGCAGTTTTTTCTACGTACTTGAGAACTTGCGATTTGGCTGTACCGGGGTCACCGAGGAGCAAAACATTGATGTCTCCTCGAGTGTGATGCATGCCCTTGCCGATTTTCGCTACTCCACCAAATAGTGACAAGGCCACGGCGGTTTTGATATCTGTGTGTCCATAGATACTGGGAGCAATCGAGCTGACAATCTTCTCCACAATGTTGGGGTCCCTGGAGAGTTTGTGAATTGCGTGCTCGTCCTCCTCAGTCATGCGGAAACCAGCCAGTTGGTCGTGGGACTTGACAACGTTGTTGGCTTCGAGAATGGTAGCGAAAACGGGGAATCCGTTGCGGTTGTTGAGCTGGGCGTCGTAGTTGTTGCGGTAAATGCCCGTAACTTCAATTTCCTCACCGGGCTTGGCTCTGTCGATGAGATCCCAGAGCAGGATGACCTCTCGGTGGCGAGGAAGTCGACCAGCGGGGACAGTGCCAGGTGATTCTTGCAGGGTGAGCTTCTGATAGTTTCGGTAGACCGTCTTTTCCGAGTTCAAAGTAAAAGGACCGCGAGATTGGCAGCTCTGGCAGTAGGAAATTTTGACTTCAACGTTGGACTCTTGCTGGAAGGGGCCTAACGTTACACCACACTTTGTGCAGTCAAATTTGACATATTTGAGCTGAGGAAACACACCAGATCGTCGAGTGACCACTCCGCTGACACGGACAAGACAGTTAAGATGCGACTGACGAAGCTGTCTCAATGTGTAGTGAACGGGAAGATCAAAGATTCGGACGTGAATCTCGGAGTGGATGCGTTCGTAGTCGGGGTAATGCAGGAGAACAACATCCATAGCAACATCGTCAAAGAGCTTTAGCATCTCAGCAGGGGCATTGGCTAAGAAGTAGGCAAGAATAGCCTTGCTTTCTGACAGGTGCTCATACGACACCTCGAGGGACTCGGCGTTGATTTCACCAAGGGTTCGAATACGGTTTCCGTAGACGGACGATCCAGAAGCGTCAGTGTACGAGGTCAAGAATGCCTTGAACTCTCGCTTGATTGTTCGCTGCACAGAAGGCTGTGACACCCACTCGGTCAGGCTAGCAGCCTTGACATCACCCAGGGCCTCCAGGGACAGCTCCTCGGCCATGATGTCAGTATCCATAATGTCATCTGGGTCCTCGTCGTAGTGGTGACGGCGGCGGCGCGGTTGGGCAGTCAAGTCAATGTCACCCTCATCATCCTCGCCTGGCAGAAAAGCGGCGGGGATTCGCTGGCGGCGCTCAACCTCTCGATCTCTTCGGTTGAGCTGAGCCTCGAGCTGTCGACGGGCGGCTAGATCCATGTCGCCATAGTCGCCCTCGTCATCAATATCGATGTTTTCATAGGCATCACCCTCTCGATCTCGATAATCAGCTTCGAAACCCTCGCGGAACAGATCAACATCATCTTCTGCCATCTCGTCGAGCTCGTCAATGTCGTCTTGGATCTGGGCCTCCTCATCGATATCGTCGTCGTCGTCACCACCGTGAGAAATATTGAACTCGGCAGGGGGCGATGAGGGCATCGGGCTAGAGCCTAGCCCAACTGAAGAAGCGGCATCATCGCCGCCGCGCGATCGTTTACGGCTTGATCGAGGGGCCGACCGCCTGTTGGCGGATGAGGAGTGGTCTCTTAGCGGGGAGGAACTGGCTGGCTGTTAGAAATGTGTCTACAAAAGCAGGGGATGTGGTTTTTTCAACACTCGCATACCTCATGATTGACCTTCCCTAGTAACTCGAATTGACGCCCAAAATTTGTTGGCGATGTTGTTCAAGTGGAGGGGGATCAAGAAAAAGCTACGTTGCTAGGGGGACTGGAGGGGTTGTGAAATCTAAGATGATTGAGCAGAGAGAGGCCAAGTGGAGTAGGGCGGGAAGGGGTAATTTCGCGAAACAGGACGCGACACGGCGCGTAAAGTGAAGGCACTATTCCATATTTGGCGTACGCGTAAAGTGGCTAATGCTTGATCTCCGAGTACCAGATCGGACACACAGTGGCTATATCGGATTAAAATGTTGTTTGACTAATATTTACTTCTTATGTTTATGAAGCCTTTTTATTCGCTTTGTATTAATCGTGATATTCCTCAGCGAATTTGACTCCTGATATCTAAACTCCTTGAAGCGAATAATAGTACGAGTCTCAGTGTTGTATCAATTACCCCAGGTGCCACTACCCACATTGGTCATAAGACTCAACTATTATTAGTTAAATATATTGAAAGAATACAGAATGAACAAGAGAATTCTTTATCTACTTACCTGGCCTTGGTCGCGGCGACTGATCATCCCCGGTCGTTTAAGATGAGATGGGGACCGTCCATGTTGTAGCTTCCCGCGACGACTCGCGCATCGTCGTAAAACTCTCTAACCCTCCTCTAAACCGACTGACTCATTGGATTATAAATCATCTACTTTTAGGTGCATATCTGGCAGAATCAAGAATATGTCAGCCCTGGGATTTGGTAAATGACAAGGAACTGGGTCAAACTTGCAAATCGTGGTCGCAACCGAGTAAAGGTTGATCGCAGTGACTAGCTATTCGAGACAGTTTGCTTAGGTCTCATTTTCCCCATACAAGACCAACGGACAGTAAAAATCTGGCATCAATCTGCAACATGACGACTGCTAACGATGAATTGGGACTGAGAGGCAGTGGTTTCATAAAGACAGTCAGCATTCTGGCTTATTAAAGACTGGGACACGCTATCAGTGGTCGCCCGCACTGAATTTAGAAACCGACAAAAATGTTTTCCATTGTTTCCATAAAAGAAAAACCATGCCAAGGTCTACGTGCTCGCGGCAATTATTGGCTAACATCTGTTTTTATGAAAAATGTGTATTTTATTGAATTTTGAGTGGTCATTGGCGTAGCGGGGTCACTTGTGGTTGCGTCATACGGCAAACATGTTCGCGGTCCGAGTCATCTATTTGCGATGGCGGGCTGTGAACGCTAGACTTGGCTGGTATGCGCTAGATTAGTAGTAGCGTCTTGGTAGCGACGGCGTAAAACGTGGAATTGCCGAGCTGATAAACTCAGACTACGGTAGATATCGGTGCTGAAATTTTATTACTTAAAGCTCCACACAATTGGTTACAACCTTGTCATCGCGTTTACGTAGAGGCGTCGAGCTCAACGGGTAGTCAACCACTTCAATTCCTCACCATGGCTTCCAGGGTCCGGCCAATTCGTGGTGTTCTCCCATCGGTTCGATTCTCGATACCACAAAGCCGAACTCCCCGCATCTCTCTTGGTCAGCGAACCAATTTGCACTCGACTCCCATTAAGCAGACGGATGGTGTTTTCCGCGGGCTTGCAGACGCCCGGCTGCCGATACCATGGATTGAAGCGTGGAAGCACCTCAACGAGGGGGGACATCAATGTCCAAAGATGACGCAGTCAAAGAGCGGGATCTGTCACCCAAGAAGATGAGTGACAGCTACCACAGTGTGGTGAGTAATTGATCATCTCGCCAAACTAGCATCGCTGAATTGAAGAAGATTCTTCCCCTAGGTCGTGATCCCTGGCTATCCGACACATACATCAACTCATCTGGACACATCCGGTAACATCCTGATCTGACCCTCAACGCTGCTTGTGCCCCATGCTCACGTAAATCCGCAGACTGGGTACAATCTTCATGGACCTGGACGCCCTCTCGGGTATAATAGTTTATAAACATACTGGACCTGGGGTCACAAACGTGACGGCAGCAGTGGATCGCATCACAATAGCCCACCCCCTCACCGAGATTTGCGACCTCGAGTATAGTGGACGCGTGACTTATGCTACTGGCCGCAGCTCCGTCGAAATCACCTGCAATGTTGCCCGGGCGCCGCCAGAGGGCCAGTCGAGCAAGCCCGAAGATGTCCTGCTAACATGCACCTTCACCATGGTCGCTCTCGATCCGGTAATTAGGAAACCGACTGCAGTACCCAAGTTGATTTGTTCGACCCCGGAGGAGGAGGCTCTCTTCAAAGCTGGCGAGGCCAAGTCGCTCGCCAAGAAGAAGGCTCTCAAGATGTCTTTGTTGGAGCAGGAGCCGGATGACTTGGAAGCGGCTTTGATTCACAAGATTTGGCTTAAGCAGCTCGAGTACCACGATCCAAGCAAGCCACTTCGTCAACCGCCTAATGTTGTTGCCATGGCGAAGACCCAGCTGTCGACTGCCGCGATCATGCAGCCACAGTATCGTAACCGGCACCAGACTATGATATTTGATGGGTACCACATAAAGCAGACATTTGAGCTGGCCTTTTGCTGTGCAGCCAGCTTCGCGCACGCTCGCCCGACGTTTATCAGTGCCGATCCTTGCACATTTCGCAACCCGGTCCCGGTGGGCAGCGTGCTGTATTTGACTGCGACGGTGGCATACACGGACCCGCCACTGATGGACGAGGACGGAAGTGAGCCGACCCAGAAGGATCCGGCAAACCCTGTGACAAGGGTGCATGTTCGTGTTGATAGCAAAGTGCGTGATGTGGAGCACGGGTACGCCAAGTCCACGGGGCAGTTCAACTACACATTTTCTGTTCCCAAGGACGTCAAAGTCCTGCCGCATACCTATCAGGAGTTTATGATGTTTGTTGATGCTAGGAGGAGAGTTAGGATGGGAGATCTGCAGAAGCAACAACAAACCACAAGCCTGCCGAAGACGCAGCCTGTCGAGAGTACTAGTGTCACGGAGTGAACTCTATATCAAACAATCTCGCATTCACAGGGTTCGTGTGTGCACTAAATGCTAGTGGTAATAATATTAACACCATAATCTACAACTTATCCAACTATCACGCTGTTTGAACGATACCAGTAGCTCAGTAAATTTAGCCCTATTGCTGCTTCTTCTTCAGCATCAGCAGAACTCCCGTGGGTCTTCCTGTCACCACCTCCTGGCCCTTCTCTACTCCGGCCTCGTGTAGAAGTCGTTCGGTCTCTCCTCTCATCATCTTTACGACGTCGCGATCGGTTTCAACATCTTCAGGGTGAGCCTTGTGCCACCTTTGAACCGGGCTGGCAGTACTAAGTACTTTCTCCATTACGTCCAAGCTAACTGCCAGACTGCTGCTGGGAAAGAATTCATCGCTATCCTCGGGACCCCATTCCTTGCGGAAAAAGGTTGCCTCGTTAAAGTCAACAACAGGCGATGGCAATGTCCATGGGAGCGGTAACTCGGTGTATAGTGAGCGCGTCAGCCAGTTGCCCGCTTCAAAAAAGGGCACCAAGTGACGCTCCTCAATGTCATCAATTGCAGCTTGAATAGCCGCGGCGTTGGGCATCGAAGCATGCATGTGTATGGGACCCGTCGTCCACAGAGCGACGGTGCCACCGGGCTTGAGAATTTTGGCAGCTTGTGGCCAGAAGCGAGCCATGTCAAACCAATGCGCCGCTGTGGAGGCAGTGATGAGATCGACACTAGAGTCCTGGATTGGCGGCGAAAGATGCCAGCCGAGCTCTTCAGCCGATGAAACCTCAAACCGAATAGGTTCAGAGGATGAAGAAACACCTCCTATAAGGCGGGCATTATTGATCATGGCTTCGGATGGGTCAATGCCGATGGCAGAGGCAAAGTGTGGTGCCAGTGCACGAGCGGCCAGGCCAGGGCCACAGCCAACATCGAGAATAATGTTTTGTTGGCCCCCGGTAGATTTATGGTGATCGATAATAGTCTTGTACAACAGAGGATGGTAATCAGGCCTGTGCTCTGCGTATACCGCACCTTGGTCTTTGGTGTAGTTGCTGAAGGTCTTCTCAGCCGTGAAGGGGACAAATGCCGAGGGATTGGACATGGCGATTGAATCAATGATTGGTGAAATTTGGGATGGAAGAGATCAATGCTGTGATGAATCTTCTTCGGTGCAAAACTGGCGGTCGTCGCGATATTTATAAGACATGTTGTCGCCTAAGTGTTATAAGGTACGGAGACTATGGAGTGGGGGTTAGAGGATCATCTCGCATTCTCCTTCGGGAATGCGAGGCCAAAGGGCCACACACTAAATTAGGTCTAGTGGGATGATCAGTCCAGTACTTTAGCGCCAACCGATCAGGCAAGTCGCGCTTCCTTCACCCTGCAACGTGCTCGTCAACCTTTCTAAATGGCCAATAAAGCTGTGGAAGAGGTAACGTTTCACAACGTTTTTCTGGCCTCCGATGGGGATGGTCAGTTACCGCCGTCATTTCAGATCATGGACGGTTCCCGGTCACGCCAAATGCGAGCTCATCGGAAAAGTCGGCTTGGATGTGTGGCGTGCAAGAAGCGCAGGGTCAAGGTACATGCGAATGGCGGAGAGAATGGCGTTTCCTTGCTGACAACCTCAGTGCGATGAGCGACGCCCATGTTCAAACTGTTTCAGGCGTAAAGAAAGATGTGTTCAAGCGGCAAAACCTCAAAATGGCTCTATTTCTCCAAGTCTTTCTTGCCCTCGTTTTGAGGCTTCGAGCGATCCAAAATTGAACTTATTGCATTTCGAGCTGTTCTCACACTTTGAGAAGCAGACTCTGCCAACCATCTCGTTCCCAGAGGTTTGGCCTGTAATTATGCAACATGCATTCCATGTTAGTGTGCTTCCGATTTGATCAGCCTCTTTACTAAGAAGCAGACACAGGAAGAGTTTGTCATGTCGACAATTTTGTGTGTTGCTGCTAAACATCTTGCCATCATTTCACCTCAAGGCCACAAGTATATGCGTGCCTCCGCGCAGCTACTACCTAAGTCCCTTGGGCTCTTTCGTCAAAGTCTATCCTACCCATTTGCCAAGAACCGTGTAGATGCCTTGGTAGGTACTTCGTTTCTCGTCAACTACATATCGTGGTGCGACCTCGAATTTCTGGATAGAAATCAAGCCGATGAGTCCGATGCTCCAAGTTTAGACCTATCTAAAGATCAACTATTCTTGCTGGGTCCTGGAGTTCTGCAGGTCTTGCTAGAAGCCATGCCCATCCTGATGGAGCAGCAGAGCGTATTCATCTCTACTTCCAATATCAAGCCGCGACTCAACATCGAAAAGGCACTCAAGATGCAAAGTCATGATCCAAGCCGATATGTTAAATCATTGATGAAGATCTGGGACGACCCGCGGTATCAAATCAGTAGGAATGGTTCAATGATGGGGATAACCACGGGTGGTTCACCTTCAGAGGCATATCTCTTTACATCGAACTCAGAGCCACAGCTATCTTCTGCCAGCACAACTGATCCAGAGGTATTAACACCCGAAGTGTTGTCAGGGACGCTCCCAGCGCTGACGAAATCCGATTTTGAGTCGTCAAACACGCCGAGCAATTCGGGCACGGATTCTGCTGGGAACGACCAGCTCCACTCCTCATTATATGACCACAAAGCGAATGATTCTGTCGTTACAGCCAGAGTGGCATTTGGGAAAATCGCGCGCAGACTTTCTCCTATTCTCTGTTGCGTCTCGCTGATGACCAACTCTGCCTCAAATATGTACGCGCAACAGATGCTAGCGAGCTTGAGAGCAGACTTCCAGCGAATGGTGTTTGCTTTCCCCATCTTCTGCTGCAAACCATTTCTTAGTCTTACTATTCAGAGTGACTCACGTGCGTTGTTGTTACTCTTTCACTTTTATCGCGCCGCTCGAATTATCCTCAACACCAGTGAATGTTGGTGGGCTCACGAACGCAGTCACTTGATGGAACGCTTACTCCTTCAAGAGATCACTGCGCGAGGGCTTAGTGTTGATTTGGAAGATATCAAAGTTGGCTAATTCTCAGTCGTCTGAATTATGAGCATCAAGAGTTTGTCTTCCTAGTAATTGCCGTGATATTTTGTCGTAGTCGAGGGGTTTTCATCACCTAAAGATATCCGCTTCTCCTTGTTAGTGCCATTGAGTCCGTCTTCTGAGCACATACGACCATAGCTCTCAGAAAATACGGGATCCCGTCCGCTCTCCCATAGTCAAGCTGAGAAGCGGTGAATTAGTACTCGGGTCGGTGACGACCGGGGAATCCTCGCTGTTGTATGTAATTTTTTGTTTTTGCAGATCACGGGGTCTCCTCCATTCTCTTTTGGCCGTGTCAAAGGATGCCGGACATCTTCATTAAATATAATCGGTCCTCACTAATCCCCGTCGTTCCCAAACCTTTTGCACTAGCTCCGGCCTTTTGGACTACACCTTCCTTCCTCCAGCTGCATGAGATGATTAAATTAAAATCCCAGCTTGAATATCAATCTTTTACCCATTATTAATATGACCATTAATGTGATCTATATCATTCATAGGGGGGTTGGGGGTCGTGCTAAATACAGTGCATTCCCTGGATGAGGGTTAGTTCAACACTGGCGGTTTGGAGACCCCCAAGATCCCAAGTCTTAACACTTTTTATCCAAAATAAAGAACAAAGAATGAACAAGTACGTATACTCTCCTCAGTATTATCCCTTTGGTCTTTATTATTATCATTGTTTTACTTTATTTTGTAAGTGTGGCTGTTCTGGCTGGTATAACTGGCGTGCAGTCAATGGCCCTGGTGAAGTACATACCTCCGTCCAAGGGTTGGGTGCACTTTAATAAATGTGGGCCCGCCCAAACCCAGGCCCCATTTCCATTTACACGTCTGCTAGATCCGTGTTATAATCATCGCAAAACCACAAACTCTTGGGTAATTATTACAGGTATGACGCGCGAAATAATCAATGGAATTCAGAAGAGCGGTATATTAGGTAGTTTTAGTCTGCATATGAAATAAAATTTAAAGCGATATGACGTGATATAGTACAACACCGATAACCATGCGACAATGCAAGGGCAATAAGACAAAAATACTCGCCACAGGCCAATGTGGCTTGGACGAAAATGTGTTCGCGTTATTATGGCACCCTTCTCCACCCGTGTCTTATCGCGACGGTCGAGACTACCATCTCTTGTGCAACACATCATCGCTCCATCTTCTTCCGCGTAGCACCCATCGTGCTGTTCTGATTTCTTCATCAGAAGCACCCCTCTCTATCATCGAGCCTCAACGAGCACCTGGAATCTTTTGGTTGCATCTGATTCCCATCTCACCATGTCGACAGAAGGCGACCCCTCGGTGCCCGCTGCGGCCGTGGACCAGGCCGCGCAGCCAGCTTCCACACGCAAGGAGAGCTTCTCTGGACAGTCGCACACATCTGAAAATTCACAGACCGCCGCCGAGTAAGCATCTATACGCGCGCGCGACTCGCACCCAGCTCACACGATTAGATTCATCCGCAGCCAGGAAATCCTCGAAGCCGATGCCCGCGAAGCTCTCCCCTACGTACGGACATTAATATGGCACTCCCATCACCCTCCCATCTTGCTGACATGCTTTCTCAGAGCATTGAAAACTGCACCAGAATCCTCGGGCCCCTTCGACAGGCCGTTTTTGCCTGCCTGACCTGTAATCCCGCTCCTGCGAAGCCCGGTGACGACTGGACGCCTGCTGGTGTTTGCTATGCCTGCTCCGTCCAGTGCCACGGTGAACACACGCTTGTCGAAATCTTCCAAAAGCGCAACTTTACATGCGACTGCGGCACCAAGCGCATTCTGTCCACGAGCCCATGCGCCCTACGCATCAATGATGCCACCAACACCCGTGGAGGGGTTCACTCAGAGGAACCTGATGTTAATAACAAGTACAACCACAACTTTCGCAATCGATTCTGTGGCTGCGATTGCGACTACGATCCCTTCCAGCAGAAAGGCACTATGTTTCAGTGCCTTGGTCTGGGCACGCAAGAAACGGGTGGGTGTGGAGAGGATTGGTACCACCCAGGCTGCTTAGTCGGCATGGGGCCGAATTGGTTTGAAAAGATGGAAAAGAAGCCAGTCAAGACGGTAAACAAAGGCACTGACGACTCCACAAAACTAAACACAATCTCAGAGGGCAATGAAGGTGAACAAGAGTCTGCTGAAAAGCCAGCTGACGAGAGCGCTGTTGTTGAGGAAGAAGAGGATGAAGAGGATGTTCCCCTGCCGCCTGGGTTCCCCGAAGAGGATGCCTTTGAGGGCTTCCTGTGTTATAAATGTGTCGAGGCCTATCCGTGGATCAAGCGTTATGCCGGTACATCTGGATTTCTTGCACCTGTGTTCCTCGAGCAAGCCCAGCGGGATGCCGAATCTACCGTGGACCCTGTTGCACAACCGGCTACTGAACCTGTTGCTGAGCCCAAAGCTGAGACCGAGTCGGCCGGAAAGGTAGAGGATTCCTCGTCACGAAAGCGCAAGGCTGAGGACGAGGATAACGAGGACACTGGATCTAAGCGACTGAAGAGCGAGGCTGGCTCCGAGGCAAATGGATCCGAAGGTACCGAAACTGCTATCGCGTCTCCAAACGAAGACACCGACGCAAAGACAAGTGTTGAATCTAAATGCAAACTTCCCAATCTTCCACCAGCCCCCGAAGGACAGTTTTCCCTCTTCTTCAAGGAAGACTTCCGTGACAAGTTCTGTCGTTGCTCGTCATGCTTCCCAAACCTCAACCCACACCCTCAGCTACTCGAGGAGGAAGAGGTCTATGAGCCGCCCATGTCTGAGGACGGCGCATCCCAGCACGGAGGATCTACTAACGGCAGCGGTAGCCTTCTAGAGCGCGGCGAGAGTGCTCTACGCAATGTCGACCGTGTCCGCGCCATCGAGGGCGTCATGGCCTTTAATCACCTAAAGGAGCAGCTCAAGCCCTTCTTCCAGCAATTCGCTGACAGTGGCCAAGCTATTGGCGCCGAAGATATCAAGGCCTACTTTGCCAAACTGCGTGGCGACGACCAGGGCATTAAGGAAGCCGGCGAGGCGGCGTCGTCCAAGGAGGGTGGGAGTGGGGATGGTGACAGCCGCCGAGAGCAAAGTGGCTACTAGATAGCTACAGCAACATTCGGCATTTCCAAGACTCGAATGTTGAAATCAGCAACGGAAAGCAAAAAGATGCCGGTGAGAATTGTCTCTGGACAGCTGTGTAATATATTATGTACGGTGTAATGAGGCGGTAAGGTGGGATTAAAGGTTGCAGACACAAATTGCATCAGGGAATTGGGCGGGTCAAGAACAGATCAAGCTACGAATACGAGCATCTTCACGATGCAAGCCGGCGAACAAGTGAATGAATGACATGCCAAATCCAGGGTCTGGCCATTGATCTTGGTCTTGAATTCTCGACTACGAAATCCTAATATCCACCCAAAATGTTCCATTTCAAAACGTACAAATACAAAACACCGCCTCGCGCCCGTCCCTATGCCCATCTTAGCCTTTCTATTCATTACAGTTGGGTATCGCTGAATCAAACACATTCATTCCATCCCCAATTCGTGGCCATCTATCTATCAGAGAGGCAGTCGTTACGCTAGCTAGATTGTCGTTTACTGCCCTGTCGAGCCTGTACTTGATGCCGCACTCGAAGGACGTGGAGGCAAGATGGGGATGCCGTGGCTAGCATTGGAATCCTCGCGCTGCATGGCAATGCCGCCCATCATATTCATCGGCATGCCCATACCCATTCCCATGCCCATACCGGAGATTGGAGGGCCAGGCTGACCACCACCATCGCTGTCTTCAGCTTGGCTATCGAGTTGTTCCTGAGCAGCCTTTAGTTCAAGCTCGCGCAGCCGTTCCTTTTCTGCGGGGTCAATAATATCGTCGTCATCGCTCCAAAAAGGATCGTCTTCCTCAAGCTCTGGCATGGCCATGCGCTTCCAAAAACGCAACTCTTGACGAACTGCTTTTTCATCAACTCGTCGGTTCCAGCGGGCTTCATCCTCGTCGTATTTACGACGGAACTCGCGAAGATTGTCGTTAGCTTTGCCAGCGTGAGCCTGCATAGCCCAGATCTGTTCTCGGAGGCGCGCGTTCTCGTCGCGGGCGTCAGCAAGTTGCTTCCGGTACGAGCGGTGCCAGGCGGCCACGTCAGTGACGTGCTTGGTCTTGTACTCGTGGAATTGGCGCAGCATCAGCGCCATGGCATTGGCGTACTGGGAGAGAAGGTTGGCATTGGAGTCGCGGCTGTATTTCGCCTTTTCGAGGGATTCAGATAGGAGTGAAATAAGGGCATCGAGGTTTTGATCCTGTACTGGAGGGGTTGTCAGCTCGGGAACAGCAGGGACAAGTTGAGGAGGTGGAGGGGGCACATACTGTTGAGATCTTCTGCAGCACCCTCTATCACCTGGTCATTGTTCATGTTGTGTGTCCTCGCTCGATTTCTCACACGGCCTAGCCCGCTGACAATGTCTTCTGTGACACGACGGTTCTCGGCGAGCTGGCGGCTGAGCTCCTCCACCATGCCGTAGATGTAGTTGAGCTCGGCCTGGTGGCCGGCGGGCGTAGGCACCGGTATTCCGGCCATGTTTGCACCATTCATCCCGTTCATCATATTTGCGTGCTGGTGGGCTCCTTGCGCAGCGTGCTGCGGTGGGTGCTGGAGCTGTTGTTGGTTGGGGAGGATACCGTTACCGCCGCTGCTGGCGCCGTGTACGAGTTGCTGTGCAATATGCTGCTGCGAGGGAATCTGGTGGTTCAATGGAAATTGCTGTTGCTGACGAGCCGTGGAAAGAGATGGCGATGGCGACGCAGACGCAGACGAGGACGCTGACGGAGACGGATCGTGGGCACTTGGAGGCGTCGGAAAGTTCATGTCTCGCTGGGCTGGTCTTGGGTCGTCTTTAGAGGTTTGTCTTGTCTTGTCTTGGGTTAGCCCCGTGCTAGCAGGGTGGAGTTTTACTTATCAGGGGTACGTGATATCTTTTTACCGGGGTCGATCAGTTCACAACACCTGATGAGCTGCTGAACAACTGGCTAAATATGACATCCAAGTCTATAAAATTCACATACCCACGCTCTGGAATTATTCAATTGTCGCATTGTTAACGCTTTCATAAATGAGGGAGACGCACTGGTCGAGGAGGGAACCATTTCGGCAACGTGTTCTACCATTTCCCTCCAACCAACCACTCAAGTAAGACCGACACTGACACTATTTCTCCCTTACATTCAGCTAGGACCATAGATGCATGCTGTCATTTTCTCAATACCGCCAGAACTTAGTTCCGGGCAAATAATAGATATATGTCATGTCAACTTGTGTTTACATTACACTTTGACTATCCATCCTTTTTCTTACTCCTTCTAACCCGTGTGGCAATTCCATTCTTTTTAGCCTCCCAAATGTTTTGCCTTTTCCGTGCTTCCTCATACATACGCTCCGACTTGCTTGCCATCGCTTCATGAGACATACACCACCATTCGTCAGTATGAGAAAGATGCACATATAAAAAAAAAATCGCTGATCATAAGTCCCAATCCACAAGTCAACTTCACTGACAAGCAAACCAAACAATCGCCCAAAAAGAAATATGTCGTTTCATGTACGTCGTTTCATCGTTGTCAAGAATCCGCCCATTCGTGATGTCGTTAGGCCGAACAGAAAAGAAAATCCACGACTCCAGTCAAGGCCCTCCTCTTTGTTACTCATGTGGGCTCAACCTCCATTCTGTCTTCTGAAGCATTGGCCTCTGTCGTCGGTGTCTCCTCAGGCTGCGAGTTTTCAGTCGATGATGTAGGGGCTGATTCCTTGTGATCTGCGGGTACTGAACTCCCTCCGTTGCCAGAGCCCCCTCCTATCCCGTTGCCTGCACATAAGCGATATTCACCATCCCCCTTGGGCTCAATGATTCCCTCCTCCAAAGCCCATTTCGCAAGCAGTCGATCAACGCCAAGTCGCTGGCCCTCACCCTTTTCCATGTGACGCCCTACATGCTCAGTCCACTCATCCCAAGAGGTAGGACCTTCAAAGACGCTCTGGCAATCGGACTTGGGGCATGCCGAACGCTGGGGAGGATGCCTGCGTTGGACAAGGCAAGACTGCTGCATCTCCTTGACATGAGCTTCCCATTCGGTCTGGAGTTTGCTGTCTCCCTTCGCAATGGCCCTTTTAATCTGAAATGGGGCGTGCATCCTACGCAGATGTTGGGTGAATAAATCTTTCCTGTTGAACTCGTTCCCTTTGCCCTCGCCGCTACTCTGGGTACAAGCTGAGCAACGATAATATTGCAAACAGAGGTGCTGAGATGCAATATGCCGCTTCCATTCATTTTTAGACCCAAAGGTGCTTGTGCAACCAGCAAACGAAAAAGCACAAGGGAACGGTCTAGTATGTGCAGCGGCAATGTGCTTGCGCAAGGACGAAGAGTCCTTGAAGGGCGCGTGGCTACAATGATTGCATCTCGTATCTTGCTTGGGTAAAGACCTTCGGGGTGCCTTTGATTTCGAGTTGGGTGTCGTTTTACAATCGCCCGACATCATTGACTCATCGCCGCATTCATTTGCTTCTTGAGAGCCTTCCTCAGTCCTGACCTCAGGCAGCCCATCAGGTAAAACTGTTCGAGGCCGATCCACTCCCTTGGTAGTATCGTCGCTTCGGTGGCGAACATGGCTTAAAGCTTTGAGTTGTTCTGCTGCCTCCTGCATTTCTGCAGAATCCTCAACCTCGTTTTTCGGCTTGACGCGGGCTGCGTTAATAGCTGAGAACCCGGCAATTGTGGGACTAGTCTGTGGGATGTATTCTGGACGTTCACCAGCTCCTTGGCCATCCCTCGATCCGGAGGTGTGGAATGAGTGTTCGTGGTTATCTACCTCGCGACGCGCACGCGCAGGAGTGGTCACTGCATTGCCTCTAGCCTCCAGCAAAATCCTGCCGTCTTCCACTTCCTTGGGCGATGGTTTGATCCCCGATGAGCCAACCAGCTTATCGTAGAGGTGGATCATGTTGTGGGAGCTAATATATCCTAGAAAACAACAGACTTTGTCATGTTGCACCACATTCCAGATGGAGTGAGGCATGGATATTAGCAACATGGTAGGGGGGCCAAGAAACATGCCCTCAACAGCAATTTTGGCTCCAAGCGGGGGTGTGTTGTGAAGCCATTGGGAGAAGAATGACATATCAGGACTTGCGTCACCCACGAAGGTGGTGCAAACCAAGATTCGCGGCTCATCAAATCTTAAATCAACCACAGATTCGGGGTCAATGACCTGGTCCTCACGGTCTTTGGTTCCGTGTCCATCGCCCTCAGTACCGTTTTGTAAAGCTGACTGGGGTCGTGCAGGAAGAGGAGCAAGGCTCAAGGTCTGCCCCTTTCCAGGGGTAAGATTGAAGAAAATGGGGGTCTGGGGCACAGGTGATGGGTTTGTACCACCCCCGTTGGTTGGTCGAGAGCCTTGGGAATGCTGTTTTTGAGACAGGACTTCTTCATGTAGTTTCTGAGCGGTAAATGGTCTGCCGGGTCCAAGTTTGCGCAATGCCTCTGCCAAATTGGAGGTAAAAGAGCGTTCTGAACCATCGGACTGGGTGCGATCCGGTGTGCATGCCGCGATGGCCTGTTTAAGACCGTGACTACCAGCTGTTGGAGGATCAGATATCGAACATGTGTCCAGTAACAACAGTATGTCCGATTGAGCATCTTCAAACAGGCAGCGAACGCCATCCCACTTGAGCTTTGCAGCATCTTCTCGAGCATTGCTATGGAAGGCAGTCAGACACTGTAAGTCACAAAGGCACACAGAATGCCCAACTCACCATGCCCAATAGAGCTGGCCGTCGGAGCCAGCATAGCCGTGGCCGGCGTAGTAAATGATGAGAAGATGATTGGCTCTGGCATGTTCTAGAAAAGAAGCCATTTGCACACCAAGCTTTATACTGGGATTGGCCACTGTCGGGATATGCCATCGTTCGGTCCGAAAATTGTACTGCTTCTGGAATACCTGCTCCAATTCTACGAGATCTTTGTCGACCGTCCCATCCTCTTCCCATCTCAGCAACAACACGGAGACGTCCGTGTACGGTGGTCGCTCCGTCTGACGTTGAATAAGCATAGCAGCATCTTGAAGGTGGCGGGCAAACGACTCGAAATCTTGGCGTTCAGCTATGGGAGCCTCTTGTACAGGATAATGCTGTTGGGGCTATCAGGGCATTAGCACGAGTGGCCATGGGCGCAGGGCTTGGGTCGAGAGCTGACCGATTCATGGGGATACTGTGCAGGCTGGGGTTTGGGAGTGACAGCAGCATTGACCTTTGGGGCCAGCTTCCGTTTTTTGTTGGAGGGTTCCATGGGCAGAGCAAACCAGCAAGTAGATAACTATTTAGAGTACAAAGAGCCGTGACCAGCTTGGTCCTTGCAGATCATTGATTGGTAGATTGACCAAAATGGCGGGCGAGGAGCAGACGAGAAGAGGGAGCGACAAAGCAGAAAAAAGTATCGAAATACGACTCAAGGTCAAGATTACGGGATCGGGCGTGGAAGCATCGACGGTCGGTGAGGGTGATCAAGGAGAAGGCTGAGAACAGTAACTCGAGGCGGGCGAGGCGGGCGAGGCGGCACGGTAGGACCGGAGGAATTGACCGATAGACTAATGAGACGAACGGCTGATACCAACAATGGTGAAAAGGAAGAAATGGAGAGGAGTTAGAAGGATTGAAACATAGACAGAAAGGGGCGGTAAGGAAGGCAGAGAAATGTAGAGGCTCAAGGGAGTGAGAGTAAGAGAGGATTGGGTGCGAGCGAGTGTGAGCGAGGGTAAGGAAGAGAGAAGAGAAGAGAAGAGGGAATAAGGCTGGCCAGGCAGGCTGGAATTGGGGGGTAGGAGGCGCAAGGCTGTCGTGTCTCTGGGACCCCGGTGTGATAATGTGGGGGACAAGAGGGCTGTGATTGGGTAATGGTGAGGAACATGGGCCCACCCAGAATGGCTGATGGGGCTTCTTTGCTTCGAGGAGGGAAGCCAGAGTGGGGACCTAGCGAAGAGCAGGAGTACCCAGCAGGAGCCGGGAGCCAGCTGGCCGGGGGCTGCCACACGCGGTGAGAACAGGGCTAGGCAATGGGCAATGCTCCTATGAGGGAGGAGAGAGGGCAGCATTCGCGACAGCGAGGGAGAAAACGAGGAGAAAAGAAGAGCCATCAGGCGATGTGAGGGGAGGAACACCTGTGAGCACGGCAGCAACAACAACAACAAACGGCAAGAAGAGGGGCTTGGCTCCGCCTTCCCTGTCAGCCTCCTCTCTGACCTCGTCCCCTCTCACCACAGAGAAACACATGCCACCACACACATATTTTCGACTAGTTACCACCTAGCACAGATGGCGGCGTATCGACAGCAAGGTTTCTTGACTGTACAACAGACACATACTACAACAGGTTACATAGAGTACCCACGCAAGCACACACACCCACACATGCTTGCATCCGCAGGCTCCCGCCCAGCAGCCTTCTTGTCTTTCGACCCCTCCTGAGTACGGCGCAACAGAAACAAAGAATCGGTTACAAGGTTTGCCAGGGTGAGAGGGAGCCCAAGCCAAACCGACAATGAGCGTGGTAGGAAGCCATTGACTAGCATCGACATGGCGCTACAAAAAGTCTCCGGCGAGACACGCGGGAAGCGAGGCCAACCTAAGGTCGGTGCGGTACTTAGCTGCCCTCTTGACAACGGGGATCCAGCCGGCCTCTCAGCCAGCCAAACAGAGCACACCAAATTACATGCAGCCTTTGCACCGACACATTCCCAGCCTATGCACTTCACACACTGCCTCCTCCACTCGCCCTGGTGCACACAAGAAACCACCTATAAACTACGCTACAGCATCGTGCAGACACGCGGCCAGCTGGCCTTGGTGCGTGTCTGGCCAATCGAGCCCCAGTCTCTGCGCCTTTCTTCTCAACCCTCAGGGTTCATTCCCCCCTAAATTTTTGCTTGCTTGCTGCACTTGTGCGTGCATGTATGTGTACACTATGTGTGAGTGAGTGTGGGTGCAACTCCTGCAAGTTTCACTCTTTTGCCGCTTCACAGGCCAAAATACATCGAAAACGTGCCTGTCGTCCAAAATGCTGTATGTCTATATCAAGGCAGCTGAGCCGAGAAACAAATGCCAGTCTTATCAGAGTCTTGTACAGCCGCGGTACATGCCCTACCACATCCAATCTAGCCCGCCAGCGCCCGGAAAACCACTCAATGCCTAGTGGGCTGAGACGTCTCTGAGCCGCCAAGGTCAGCAGCATCTCGATAGGCCTCAGTATGACCGACCCTCCAGAGGCAAGAAGCAACATCGGCTACCCTAGCCCCGGCTGCCCGACAATGCAGCCTCGGGTTTTGTGGAGTGGAGTAATGGCGCACCCTCCCCTCTCGGATCCCCGGCCCTCCGCCATCAGTGGTCAACCATACGAACTTGTCTGGGTATCAGTGGACGACAATGTCGAGACGTCCCGACCAGAGTGGAGGAGAAACTGGCGTTGAGCAGCCGGTGAGAGAGGGCGGCCGGGGAGACCAGGAGAGGGCTGCAAGTGGATGGCATGGCTGCGAGAGGGCTACGCTACAGTAGCACCGGCAGCAAAAGGCACAAATCGCCGCTGCCATGATAGGTTCAGCCCCCTCTCCGACTCCAGCCGGGTCCCAGCCGTGGTCCCAGAAGGAAGCAGCCCGACAGCCCAGTGCAGCCGGCTGCCGCCCAGCTTGACGCCGGCACTCTCGGGCTTGAAGCATGCCATTGACGAGCACATCAATAATCCGTCCGCCCATTCATCCTTGCTGCGGGCACAATGGCAGGGCTTCCTCGCTCACCTCACCGCCGACCTTGTGAGACGGCAACGGCGACACGGGCTCAGTCTTTGTTGCATGCTCGTGTTGCCCGATGACTATAAGAGGCAAGGCCACGTCTTACATGGAATGGATCCGTGTCATCATTGCTAAATAAAATACAAAGCGAAAGAAGAAGAAGAAAAAAGCCTCTTTGGAGAAGCCTCGGTATTAATTTCGTGCCATCCAAATAGAGATGCAGCGAGTATGGCTGGCCAATTCAGGACATGAGGCCATTTCTCCATCTCCTTGGCTGTCACGATGGTGCACATGTCGAAGCTGCCACCATCGCTGATTTTGCCGCAAGTGGGGGTTCGTGTTTCGCACATATTCACTTCGCACATCCATGCCGAATTTAACACTGCGCTTGTGGCAAGCCTCAATGTGAAGCGGCCAGCCTCCGGCCGCGCGAGGTGACACGGCCAAAACATTGGGCTCGATGCCCGCCGCCACATTGGAGCGGGAGTTTCGACGCAGAATATGACAGACCACCATCGGGGATCTCATCGAGTCCCACTTTTGGTTTGTTTGGGACTGTGTCTAATCGGCCGGGATAAATCTCCAACGCAACTCCCATCGCAACCGGCGTCGTAATCGACCGAGGCAGAGTTGCATCTTGCATACTGCATGCTACACCGTGGATGATGGAGTCCGAAGATGGAGGTTCAGGGAGCGAGGGATCCTGTCTCGACCGAATAGCCAAACACAACACCCTTTCCCTTCTTCTCTTACTGCCAAGAGGCCCCCCCTCTTGGATTTTGTTCGCTAACACCAACCAATGTATCAAGCCTAAATGGCAGCATTGATGGAACGCCCCATGCTCACGGGGCGAGTGATTCGGCTGGCGTGCCCACGGCGTTGGTTCGTTTTGAGCCGATCGCATTTCGCAGCAGAAAAGCAGCGAATCCTGATTGTAGTTGGAAGTTTAGCAGGTGTTTGGGGTTCAAATCGAATCTCTCAGAGTGCAGGATGCGGACGTGCATACTTCTACCGTCCTGCAGATGCCGCCGAGTTTGATGTGATGTGTTTCATCGCTCGCTCACTCTGCCGTGAGGCCACCCACCAACAGCAAAGCGTTTTCGGCGTGAGCGGACAAATACTGGCGCAGTACCCAGCCTCGTGCCCATGCAGCCTTCCATGACAGTTACTTTACCATAAGAACGAGTAGACGAGCTGTTGAAGGGAGGGGTGGGGAGCCTGGCGAGCTGCCCAACCGTCACATCTTGGTTATGTCAACCGGCACATGGTGTTGTCCCAACGCACACTGTCTAACATCCTACACTACTTCCTGCGGGCACTGGCACCCATAGTGTAGCTCCTGTGTGGTGCTGGGACCTCATTGCGTACGTAGTGAATGGGTTCCCTCCTCTTGACCATGGGAGAAATGACCAAGTGACTGACAACGGCCAATCACAAGAACCATGTAAAGCAATGGTACAGCAAGCCATAGGGAAGTTGCAAGAAGATGCAAATATATTTCCTGTTTATGGAAACACACAAAACAGAGGTGCCGTATTCGGATCTTACCAGCCGACACCTTCTTAAACGGTGGAGTTGGAGGGGAACAAGACAGCTGAATGATGACGAGACAAGGCTCCCGGGGCGTGGCGAAGCATAGCCACACAATTCCCCGCAAATTAAGACTCGTTGGTGTTCCGTCTTGTTGGTGGAATCGAGCCAGCCGTGCCGATGTTGCCAAGCTCGTCTGATACCGATACGATGTCACGGTACAGGTCCAGTACATACACGCAGCGCTTCTCGCCCCTCACAGGGCGGCTCGAATGGGATGGGCGGACACGAACGGATACAGCGGAGGCGAAAGGATGCGCGCAAAGATACGTAGTCATTTTAGCCCACAGTCACGAGGCTTTAAAGGCGGCGACAGGACCGAGTGGCCAAGCGACAGGTGGGCTTACCCACCACAACTGGAAAAGTCGTGGAAGATTCCGACCCCAGCAAAGAAACAATCGATCGCCGGCCTCACTTCCGCACATGCGAACTCCTGACTAGGCTTGAACTCTACCCACCTAGCTAGGTATCGTTTTATTAGAAAGAAGGCGAAGCTGAGCCGGAAAACTAGAGTTGCGCAGCCATTCCAGCACAGCAAGGGTCCTGGATTTGCGGGTTACAGAGTCCGAGAGCCAAGCCCGTAGACTCGGTGCACAGCCACTGCTGCCTCGTGGTGAGCGGGCAGGATGCTGGTCTCTGTCTCCACCAGGAGTTCAAACACGGCAGCCTGGATGGACGACAAGTACCGCCCTATCAATCGGAACTTAGTGCAGTCATCCATTCAATCAGCAGCCAGGCATGCGCAGTCACGAGGCGTGAGGCTGTCTCCAATCTGCGATTTTTTTTTTCTTGCAAGCCGATTGTCGAAGGTGTGAGGCCTGATCTGATTATGATCGTTCACATGATAGTTTCACCTTTCAACTACATCATGGACGTTCGATATTGAGGTGCAACCATCTGGTATGGCTCCCGTGCCGCGCTACAGTGTGCCCGCCCCATCCGTCAACCGTCGGCAACCTAGCGCTCATGATCAACCCAGCATGAGTGTGCGAGCGTGCGAGCGTGCGTGTGAACATGGCCTCTGTGCCACTGTGAGAAATAGCGCTGCACTTACCAAGAGAACGGGGCAGTTCCAAATTTGGCGAGCGGCCCCCACTGAAAGGCGAGGCAGAATACCCTTAACTTCTCGAACGCTCGGGCTGCCCGCTCGTGCCGGCATGTCTGTGGCTCAGCTTGGGCAATGGTTTGCGTCACTCTTGCCCATCTACAGGGAAGCGTTCTCTGCAAAACGGGACGCTGAGAGGCCAACAGTGACTCCCGGGTGGCGCTAAGCGGCCCTGATAAACTGTTTCTCTGGGCGGCGACAGGGCTCGCTAGCTGCGATGCAGGGGATTGGCCAGGTGTCAGCGGGTACCTTTTCGTAGAGTGGTACTCAACCACGCTCCGCCAACCAACTCCCCGCCATCCCACTATTACCATCTCTATCCCAGCTTTTCCATGCTGCCCAACTCCAGCCTTTGCTGCGCTGCCCTGCACGTCAACCTGTGACCAACTCGCTTGGGCTTCGTACCTGATACCTTCTGTAACATTTTTCCCTTTTTTGGCGTCTCCCCCGTAAGTCATCCAGATAACTTAGCTGCCATTGCGACTGCGACCGTGCATCCTACCTTCACCACAAACGCAAGCTTCGCGCCTTGAATCCCGCCGCGTTCGAGTATTCACAACCTAAAGCAACCTACATTTTAATCCATCGGGGCTTTGCAAGCCCAGGAATTTCCCGCGCCCATGGACTCATATGGAGTCAGGAGGAAGGACACCACAAAGGGTCCGCCCCTCCGTATCTTGTCGCTAGGTGAGTAAGCGCCGGTTCCCAGGCATCATTGCGCACTTGGCTTTGAGGCTCTCTGAGTTCGTCATCGCTTTGAAATGGCAATATTTTGGGTGTATTGAAGTCATTAAGCTAACGCGCTACTTGCTAGATGGAGGGGGTGTACGTGGGTATTCTATGTTCATCATCATCCAGGAGTTGATGCACAGAACATTTGTCGAAATCGAAGGCCGCGCTCCCCGCCGACACGAAATCCCGAAGCCATGCGATCATTTCGATCTCATCGTCGGAACCGGAACCGGCGGCTTGATTGCTCTCATGCTCGGTCGCCTACGCCTCGATCTCGAAACATGCAAAGAGTTATATGTCCGCCTGACTCGAATGGTATTTGAGACAGACAAAACTATTGCCGGCATACCTTACCGCTCTACCCTCTTCAAAGCCAGCAAGCTCGAGGAAGCCATCAAGCAATGCGTTCGAGAACACACCATCAACGAAATGGAGGGCAACGACGGTACCGAGCCTGAGATCTTCAGCCCCCTCAACCCCGCCTTGTACTCGAGCGCCGCGGGGCCCCGACGTCATGCTAGCAACGCCAGCACCGTGAGCTTCAGCGCTCGCAGCCCGGCCGCCCAAATGTCGCGACCTTCGTTCAGCTCACGGTATGGCGACCCCAACGCTCGATTATACGACCACCGAGAGACCCGGACCAAGACGTAAGTAACTACATTCAGCCCAACTCTCAAACCCCCACCATTGCACAACACCTACTAACTCTAATTATAGTGCCGTCACAGCTGTATACAAGGGGACTCCTCGAGGGTCGCCCGCTGCCATTTTGCGCTCCTATGATTCCCGACGCGAGCCGCCACCCGAGTTCGACTGCAAGATTTGGCAGGCCGGTCGCGCGACATGCGCCATCGGCCTCGCCTTTAAACCCATCCAGATCGGCCAGTCGGTTTTCCACGATGATGGTTATGGAACGTTCAACCCTAGCCCCGAAGCGCTCGATGAGGCTGTGGTAAACGAGTGGCCTGGCCGAGAAGTCGGTGTGTTCGTCAGCGTGGGCACTGGCCGACGGCCAAAGGGTAGCGACGCGAATCAGCACATATGGTATGAGGGTTTCCTAGGCGACTTCGCCGACGCGCGGAGAAAGTTGATTGCCAAGATTGAGGGGTGCGAGAAGATCCACGAATACATGCTTCGAGATCATCTGTCGAGACGTGGGGTCAATGCCGAAAATTACTATCGACTCAATGTCGAGGTTGGTGTGGGTGAGTTTGGCATGAACGAGTGGAATCGTTTGAGTGAAATCAGCACGGGGACGCGGCGGTACATGGCGAAAGAGGCCGAGCAGAAGATGATTCGAAGCCTCACAAGTAAACTGGCCAAAATTCACCGGGCTAAGCTTCGTTTTGAACGCGCGTCTCGCGGGGTGCCCGAGCTGGTCAAGTCAACTTCGACTACATTCGAGTCTCCTCTAGCAGTTGAGCTCCCTGGAGATTTCCCCTCCACAGTGCCGCTGCCACACAGCCCGCCAAGCCGGTCATCGTTTGATTCTGGCTCAGACAGTCTGCAGGTTCGCAACGGATACCACTCACCCCGTAGCTCTAACGAGCGGATCCGTCCCAGCACAGGCAACTCAACTGGTTCGCCTCCCCCAAGCCACCGACCAGTCATGTCACCTCCAAGCGCGAGCGCACCAGCCCTCGGGATTGAGCTTCCAGACCATCTCACAGTCACCGCACCCAATCCATCACACTATCGAGACGGTTCAGGGTCCGATTTAATTGCAATCACCAGTCCAGACGAAGAACCGAGACCTCTTCCCTTGTTCCACGATGCAAGTCCACCCCCAATGCGGATCGAGCCCCCACCGTTGCCTCCAAAAACTCCGCTCCCAGAGCACCAAAGAGGAGGCAGACGACCACCAGCAATTGTGCCTCCCTATCCTCTAGATGATGAGGCACCGCCACCAGTTAACATGGCTCGCAAGCCCGATTATCGGCCCCGGTAGTGTACGATCTCATGAGCAGGTCAAAGGCGGGTTGGATAGAAGGGGAGTGGCTTGGGTTTGTTTACTATATTTCGCTCTATTGGCTTTGTGGGTTTCAAAATTGGGCATGAAGCTCCCACTTCGGCTCCGCACACGCCTCAACACGGAATCGAGGGGCTTAGAGACAAGGATGGCGTTGGAGGGAGAAGTTTCTTTGGTCTTTCATGTCGGGCTTGATGCTGTACGTTTGTGATTGTTCTGAGCACTTTTAGATACCACAGGGGGGGGTCGATGGAGATATATAGCCGACACTTTTTTTTTTGACAATTTTCTCATCTCAGGAACGAGGAATGTATGGACGGCCTGTTCGATGGGGAAAAGACAAACGATACCACAAATTGGGAAATTAGGTTGTCGACGAATTGGAGAGATGATGGTGAAATCTTCGGAGATAGACAGTTAATGAATGACTCGCACATGACGGGCTTCAAAACGATGGACAAAAGCAAGTACCACACTAAGAGTGAAGTAAAGAATAGGCAAGAAAAGCGATTGGGGATGGGGACCAAGGGACGATGGATCTCCATGAAGGACGCCTTGACAGCTCAAACGAATGGCAGCCAATCAAGCAGACAAGGTGACGCCGCATTGAGATTGCAGGTTGTCCATGGTCCGGGGTTAAGGGAATACTCCAGTTTTCGGTAACAGACAAGAGACACGTGCGGAAGGATTCAAAGAAATGGATACATCAGGCGCTTATTTGGGGCTCGAGAATGGAGGGGGGCAACGCAAGGACCATATAGCTGCGACACGGCAGAGCACAAAGTATAAGCCAAGAAACGCTTTTTTTTTTTGGAGGGGATTCGCAATCGTTTCGGCCCTTAGTTGGCTGGACTAAGGAGAGGGAAGCGAGTTGCGGCAGGCTAATTGTTGAGCTGGACGAATAGAAAGCAGGGTACTTTAGGGCAATGGGCCCGTCCCTCCCTGCCTCCCGTCATGGAAATTATCGACGTCAGTGTCAGCAGGCACCGGGGCATGATTGACGTTGGAGGCTGGACTAGACGGTTCGGAGAGAGCGAAGCAAGTTCAAGTGCGTTTTTGAGGAAATGGTCGAGGCGGCTCCACATCCACATCTCAGCGCATACCACGTTGTGCGCATGATCACTCTTCTCGAAGCAAGCCCTTGCATAAGATCTTCGCCACGGTCTGTCCACACTGCAGGCACCGCTTTCCATTCCCTGGGCTGCTATTCGTTCCATTGCGCTTCTGGGCCGCTTCGTCAGGTTGGTGGGTATTGGTGGCGGCGAACGACAGTGGTTGGTTTCTAGAATGAATTGAGAGACGGCGCCAACTGCTGGGAACTACCAACAGCACTTGTAAGTGTGTGTCTACCACACTTTTCTGGCAGCCTTGAACATATCTGACACGCCAACTGTCGGGGCAGGCGGCTGATCATGTACGCCTGCGCCCAGCAGCGGTTCGTGTTTATCCTGATGTGACGCTGGCGATTGGGTGCTCTCCACAACGCTGAGCTGAGACAAACCTATTCCCATCGTCCTACCTACACACATACCTGTTTGCCTGTGCAAGATGAGATCTGCCATCCGAGGATCCCGAAACCATGAGGACTTCCAAGTAGGGGAATCCTGGAACGGATGGGGCCCTTTGTTGGCCCTCTCAAGCAGAGAGTCAAGGAGACAAGGAAGGGATAGGGCCGAGTAGAAGAGGGTCCCAGGGGGCCTCAAGGCCGTCTTGCCAGCCAGCCATACCGGATCCAAAGCTGCCGCCTCATCTAGGGCTATTATAGCGCCCCAGGACAGCGCAAAACAGCTGTTGGTGCCATGGGCGGATGGCATGGCATGGTGGAGTCGATCCAGAACGAGGGCTGACAGCTCAGAAGCCATGGCTTTGACATCGAAAGAAGAAAGCAAGTCTCAGGAACCGAAGACTAGGCCTAGTCCATTGCCATTATAGTTCTCTTGTTTCTTTTTCCAGGAAAAAGGAAGAACCGAATCCTTGGCATTAGCTCGCCTTATCCAGAGGTAAGAGCCGGTTACTGTGTGCTGGGAAGTGGTGTTAAGTGTTACACTGGCACGGCATGACACAGAGCATGGCTGGGGGCTATGGAGATCGACCTCACCTCCAGCGCACATGGATGATGGATATCTGGACGGATGCCAGATGCGATTTCCGCCGGCCGCTTAATGGCGGACGTCCCCGCCCCCTGCCAGCTGGGTTTGGCTCTTGGGCCTTCTTTTTATTTATTTTTTTTTAATTTTTTTTATTATTATTGCGCCGGGAATCTTGTGCGGGTTGGCCACTCCAGAGAGAGTGCCACCCACCGGTATGGAGACAGGCACTGCAACATGCTGCAAGTACTGGTTAGCGCGCAAAGGGGGACCTCTCCGGGGGCCACCTTGGGCATAGTTGAGACCCCGAGACCAGGCCCCTTCGTCTATCTACCTGTCCAGGATCAAGGGTTTTGTGGTTTTTGTGGCTCAGGTGCAAGGAGGAACCCGAGGACAAGAGATGTGTGCGGGTGATCCACATCTTTTGGTTAGCAAGGGAATCCTGAATGGAGAAATGACAGTAGGAAAATGTAACGTATTGCTTGTGTTCTTGGTCCATCGGTAACTCAGTGATAGCAGGTTGCTGTGTGCGCACCTCGATGGATGCAGCTTCACCCTCGCTTCAGCAATCAGCATGCAGACCATTGCATACAACCCGTCGTACATGTCATAGGTCTTAGTCAGGGCTCAGAAACACGGCCCTGGTCTCGAGCTTAGGCAGATTTTATCTTGACCAGTCCAGTCGAGTATTTGTGTGTGCATCTTTGTTTCTGTATGAGCCGCATTAGAGAGTGGATCTGCACTACTGACGCAGCTTCAGCTTCTCTGACCTGTTATGCCGTCTGGCCAGGCCCTAAACGACCATTCTCCGCATCGGTGTAACTGACTATCCTGACGATGCGATGAGAACAAGTCAGGTGGGTTGTGCAGGCTGCATTGCATGGGCAGTGCGGCATGGGGCTTTCTCTGGTGTGTTTTTTTTTCTACAGTGCAGCAGGTAAGTTCCATGCTTTTCGCTTTCCCCTTCGCACGCGGCATTTGATGACAAAACCAGCCTGGTTCGGGCCTGGCTTGCTGTGCCAAGACTTTGCTTTACTCCCCCTTTGTTTCCGTTCCCGGCCGAAATACTGAAAGCACGGTCGCCTGCGTTTCCACACGAGATTGACAAGCTGTCATCCAAGCGTCGCCCTCGCCTCGCCTTGGCTTTCTGGGTCTGGGGGAGGAGCATTTGTACTGTCCCACGAGGAAGAAGAGGAAGGGGTCAAAGGAGAGGAGGACGGGGAACCGGCGTCCAGTTGGGCCGCCACAACAGATGTGATGCCGGCTGCCTTCTCTTGTGCGTTTGCACGTGTTGGCTTTTTCCCCATCAGCTTTTCCCCCCCGCTGTCAACCATCATCGTTCAGCCTAGCTCAGCAACAGCTCGCTCGGAAACGGACATTGTAGTTCGT
This sequence comes from Calonectria pteridis, assembly GCA_022837005.1. NCBI lineage: Eukaryota > Fungi > Ascomycota > Sordariomycetes > Hypocreales > Nectriaceae > Calonectria > Calonectria pteridis. The sequence continues at coordinate 98,848 of JAKZGU010000099.1, read as the reverse complement.
ACTACGGATGCGGAACGGGAAGTGACAAGAGCGCAAAAAAAAAAAAAAAAAGAAAAGAAAAGAAGCCAAAGTTAACCCACACCTCGGGGCCTCGCTAACGACAGCCAACGTGCCTCAGTAGGGATGATGCATGATGCGAGAGGCATGCACATCACCATCCATCAGCCCTCTTGCCTTGGCTGCTGCCCTCGTCCCCAAAATTCCGGGATTTTCGTTTCTTTTTCCTCGGCGGAAATTTTCTACTTTTAACATTGCACTTGGCGAATCGTGGTTGATCCCTTTTGGAACAAATCTCCATGGGTTCTTTTCTTCCTTCTTGTCAAACTCTCCAGCGCCAGTCCAGTTCCTGCATCCACGTCGTGCAAATCATCAGCCGATAGACGTCCCCACGGTTGCCTGGTTTGGGTAGCCCGTTCACGAGCTGGCCCAGGGTTGCCTTAGCTCCCCAGAACTGCCGTGGTCCGTCGCTAGGGGGTACTCCGTCCTGCCCAGAAAGGTACCTGCCGACACATTTGCTAGTCGGAACTAGGAAGCGTGGCCGCCCTAATTACCTCCCTTCCCAGTGCCCTAGCTCGTGCGCTAAAAGTAAAGCAACGCAAATCAGTGCAGCCCGATCCATCCTTTCTTGTGCTGATCCCGGGGGGGAAGCTAGAACCAAGGTTGCGGGCTGCGGCCGTCTCTTGTCAGTCCGTCTCCGACACACGCCTCTCTTGCTCTGAAAAGGGACGGACCGTCGTGTACTCGCTCGACTCGCTTGTCCGACGGCGCGAGTGAGGAGAGGATTTTGCCTCTCGCCCTCATGCATTGACTCGATTTCTGCTGCAATGCCGATCATGGGCATCGTACGTCAAACGTCAAACAGTCGTCTCTCTCCTTGCTGGCCACGCGACAGTCGTCAACAACCCGTCCTGACTCGATCAGCATCATGCAGCTCGCTCTCATCTGATTGAACTGCGTCAAACGGCTCAACGACTGGACATTGCGCATCAACTCAAACCACAGCCCAAAGCCACCTCGTCCGCTTTTCCATCTCCATCTCGGTCTCAGGCCCCTCAAACACATCGTCTTATGTATCCGTGCTGTACTTTTTAATCTCCCTGGTCCTTTTTTGGGCTTCCCTTTGCCACCGCCCACCATCTCGTTGCTTTGGCCGCTGGAGACGACGACACTTTGCTAATTAGCCCGGCAGCGTCTGGTCTGCTGTCTGTTCGTTTATTTCTTTCTTCTTCTCCTCCTCCATCAACTTCACCTCTGCATCTCGCGCCGTCCCGTCGCTTCCGTGCGCGGCGCAGAGCTTCCTCCCTGCCTGCGCTCTGAGTGCGACTATCAGCTCGCCTCGCCCTCGATCTGTACCTCTGCCTGTACCTCCGCTGTACCACCAAACCACCGCCTCTCGCTACAGCACACCTCCCTGCTTCCGCTCGCTTGCTACCAAAGTGCGCGCAACGAATCAAACCGCCTCTCGCTGAGCTCTATTTTCTTACCCGCAAACGAATAAAGCGACTCATCATCTTTGTCTTCCAAACTCCAGCCCGCCCGGAGATTTTACCAGACACACTCGCCAGCGCTCGCCAACGAGCGATCTCCAGGGTTCCCAGTGTTACCCGAGACTACCATCTGCGGAGCAGAAACACTCTTAGACTGGACGCTCGACACTGGACCATCTGCACGACGAGATCTGCGGCTGCGCCATCAACCAACAGCATCGAGATCTGGGGCGTTCCGACAAACTGACCAACGACCAGACCAAAGGCTCCGGAAGCGCGCACGCAACTCACAGCCCCGGGTGAAATCCAGCACTACCACCAGCCCCAAATCCAGCTCGCAGCAGCACGCACGCAAGCGCAGAACAAGCATCGGCGCCACGGCATCTGGGCTCACTCCACATTGCATCCTCCCCCCCCCCCCCCTCCCCCCCTGGGCGCACACCCACAGCCGGCTACTGCTATTTGACAGCAGGCTAACCTCCATCTCATCCTCTGTCCATCCTTCTACTCGCGCGCGGGCTAACGGTTAATGTCGTGACCTCTCAAGTCATCTGCCCTTGGCTCGCTCTATCCTCATCCTACCAGCATCCGCGAACAAGCGCCACAGGCTTGTCCCTTGTCATTGCCCATATTTTGCCTATCTTACCTCGTCGCCCGTCCTTTTTGCATACGGCTTGCTACCTACTACTTCTCCATTTTTCACCTACTCTTCGCTTTTCTATCACATCTCATCCTCCTCCTCCTACTCTTTCACACGCCGTCACATCACACCCTAGCCGTGCGCATGGGTCGCCCATTTGCTCGACTTACTTGCCCCCGTCGACTTCAGGAAGAAACTGAAATCTATCACTGCCCGCTTTGACCCTAGTCATCGACTACCCGCCCGTTACCTCTGTACCACGACCAACACTCCCGCCCGGGCCCGGCCCGCCCCCTGTCGCTACCACCTCCGCTCTCCGACCGTGTTCCGGCCTGGACTAACGGAGCTTCGGTTCTGTTAAGGCGGAGGTTGGTTCCAATCCTGACGTCCAACGCTGTTTTGTTCTTTTCTCCGGCCTCGTTCCGTGACCCACAGACCTTCTAACGCCGAGTCTGCCTCCGGCTCCGTGTAAAACCACAACTGACACTGCGGTGAACGGTTGCCAAAAGCTTAAGTACAAGGAACTTGTCAAAGTTACTACTACCATGCCGGCCCCAGACGGTGTGCAAACCCAGGCTACGCGCCGACGTGCAGAGCGTCAAACATCATCTTGCACTGAATGCCGTCGTCGAAAACAAAAGGTATGCTGATATTTCCCCGTCTTACCTCACCCCGCCCCACGACGTGTTTTTCTTTCTACAATCATGTAGCCGTTATACCCGGGGACAGACCATCAGTTTTTCGCCACTATAAACAGTTCGGACCTACGTCGGATATAAGATAGGTGCTAACCCAGCAGCAGTGCTCTCAAGGCCAGCCGTGCACCAACTGCGTGCGTCGGTTTCCTCAACCCATCTGCGAGTACAAGGTCAAGACCTCAAAGACGTAAGTGCAAACTTTCGATACGGAAACACCCGAGCATGTCTATCTGGCTCGAGGCTTGCGTCCATGCTAACGAGAGCAGCAGCAGAAGCAAAGCTCCAGGATCAGTGGAAGTCCCGTCATCCACGACCGTTGCGCTAAGAAATGGCCCATATGCTCACCTTAATCCTGCTTCAGTCCAAGATGCTATCTTACAGGTGGACGAGTCGGGTGCTGACTCGCCAGAATCCACCATTAGCTCGTTGTCGGAGACCGTGTCAGAATACACCGGCCGCCACTCTTCTCCCCTTGAGTCTCCCGCAACTCCCTGGGTTCCGTTTACAGTCTCGCTCGACGAAGAAAAGGACCCCGACGCTGTTCTTGAAAAGCTACGAATAATTCTGGAGCGACGACTAACGCTAGCCAATCGATTATTGGAGGACGAATGTACCAGAGACGACACAAAGACCCTCATGCAATTACGTGACGCACGGCGTCGTCTAGATCTACCCGTCGAGGGACCGGTAGAGCAGCTTCGATTCTTACCCATGGCCCCAACCAAGATGAACAAGGAGTTGGTGCGCATACGTAAGTTCACACAACAATTGTATTTGAGTGGGGCATGTTACTGATATCCTGCAACACGTAGACCTGCAGCTGCTGTGCCGTTTCAAAGTTTCAGTCGACGGAAACCCTGATCCTAACAACGCATTTATGAAACACTGGGTCCCGTGCTGCGTTCAAGACCCCCTCCTCCTGCAGATTGTATTGTTTACATCGGCCTGCTTCTTGTCGGAGACTGGCCATATTCCGAAAACGATGGCCCTCATGCACAAAGGCAGAGTTTACCAAATGCTAAACGAGCAGCTCCGAGACGAGGCAGTGCAGATAAGCGACGCTTCGATTCTGGCCGTTGTTCAAATGGTTATCGACTCCTGGTATTGGGGAGCAACAGGGGATTTAAAAGCCCACATCCACGGCCTCAAGCAGATGATTCGGATGAGAGGCGGATTAAACAAGTTGGGATTACACGGCTACCTAGCCAAAACAGTCATCATGTGCGTCAAGTTCACCCGAAGGTCTCTGGGTGAAATATCCAGCAAGCTAACTCTTGTTGACAGCCACGATGCCGTCATGGCCCTCGCTCACGAAATCGAACCTTTAATTTATGGCCATCCGGGCTTCGAATTCGAGGACCCTATCATGATGCCCTTCCACGCCGCTTTAAATTCGCCCCTCATATTTGGATGGCCATCTTTTACGGGATGTGCCGCTTCGCTGCAATTACACCCCAGCACCGCCCTGATACTTGATGATATGCGTTATCTATTCGAATCCGTTCTTTCCTTGCCCGAAAATCCCACACCCGAGCAGCTACAGAAATTAGTCACAACAGCTGGATGGGTCACCGACAGGATAACTGAACTTCCCGCCGATACACCAGCTCGATATCCCAGGTCTCCAGTCGGATCCTCCTCTGGAACCCCGAATGAAAAGCAAGATAGCCAGAGTCCCGCCTCATCGAGTTCGGACAGGTCATCACCATCCACCGAGCTTCCAGATCTGATGTACCGCTGCGTTCGCAAGACAGCGTTGATTTACTGCCGCGCCATCTTGAACCGTGTTCCAACCACTGCCATATGTACAGAGATGGATTTTCTCATGATCTGGCAGGCAGTATGGCAAGTAAGCCTGCCCACCTGGAAAGCCACCATCGGGATTTTCGTATGGGTGATGCTCGGCGCCGTTCCCAGCTGTCATAATACAGGGCCAGCCCGCTTCGTCAAGACCCTCATGGTGGCGGGGTTCATGACGATAGGGGTGGACAACTGGCACATCGCCATGGATGTGGTGCGGACATCATTTAGACTGCAGCGATGGCTTGCAGGTGGACACCATGGCCAAAATGGCGAAGGTCTTACTGGAGGAGAAAGTGTTGTGGACAAGTACGGATTCGCTCTTCCAACGCTGCTACCGGAGGTACAACTCCCCGTTGATGACTGAGGCGTTTTTGTGCACCTGCACTTTGCAGTAGGAAAAATCCAGCCTACACCACGGCATATTGCCTTCTTGTCACATGCAACGCGAAATTTCGCAAGCCACCGCCGAGCACATGACGACATGACTCACCTTCGCATATTAACCAACAAATAGCGCAACTCAAACAACATTTACATAGGCATATTTTGGAACGATAAGCAAACACCGATGCCCCTGACACCCATCGTTTGGCAGAGCTTGTTGTGTCGAGGTCCACGTTGCTCAAGACAAGCACTTCAAACCCACTCAACCCCCCCCCCCCCCCCCACGAAATGTCTGAGACACTTGTAACGTTTGTCCTATCTGAAAGCACAAACGGGCTCGTGTTTCCGCCACAAATCCTATAGTGGCGTTTAGCCTATGAAATACAAGCAATAGCCGATATACCGATGACAAGCTTCTTACCCTCGCTATCCGGGTGGTGATAACCAACCCATCCGGCGCAACCTCAATGCCAAGGTTTCACTGTTATCCCGTGGGAGTGATCATCCTTCCTGTGCCACGTCGTCATCTGAGACTATGAGCGTTAAATGTCGCAAAAGAGGAAACTAAGACATTCCGAAGTCAAATAGGGTCGGAAAGTTGGAAAGTTGGCAATGTTTTACGACATCACCATCGCCCAGGGTGGCCCCCACTCTAAACGGACAGGATGCCGGCCCTTGTCGTCAAAATCTCTCCTACCTGTTTCAGAGACCTGGCGCATACAGTATTCAGGCCATGCCCCAACCCGCCCCAGAGTCGCACGTGGAGCTCGACAGAACAGCACCAGCAGAGACATAGTTCCGCCTGTACTGGCCATGGAGAACTTGGCAATGAATATGATTCCTGCCATGTCTCTGACGGGTGTCACGAGATGTGAGTGTGTTGATTATGATGAATCCAGTTAGACATACATCTTTAACGTACATGTTTTTGCATGTGACTTTATGAATGATTTTATGACATAATATTTCGAACCTAGCAATTAGATGCCTTGCAACTGTCGAATACAATGGAAATGTTGTTAAATACATCTGCTCTCACTCTGGAATGTTTGCTATGATTCATGATGGTGTTGGAAAGGGAAGGAGGATGAGGTAGTTCGCATCATAATAGCATTATCGTAATGGAAATGCAACAACACATCCATATTTTGTCCATGTCGTATCATTTTTCTGCGAGTTTCTCGTGTGGTGATACCTGTAGATTTTGTATATCTCGTGGTTAGCAATATAAATACCGGCTATAAGCTAAAGCCTATAATGCGAGGCTATTGGAGATGCCAGGGGTATAAAAGGGTGCTGGAACCTCCTTGCTGCACAAAGCTCGTTGCGTTGATTCTTGAGTCACGATTTGGATACTGGATCCCAAGCTTACGGGTAATAACTACAATCTCATGATCGGCAGATGTCTTTGGAAAGCACTCCATCTTGACAAATCTTTCATGTTCGTCAGACCCTTTTCAGTACAACATCCCACACCAGCAAAGACAGAAAGCGAGTGCAGCACCGACCAACTGGTTGTCGTCAGAGTAGTTCAGAAACAAGAATCTCGGGGCACTTGTGGTGGAAATCCCCAGGACCTACATCCTGAAATTCGAAGAGCGTTGGGACAGCGTATAATTTTTTTTTTTTGAGGGTGGTCCATTTGTTAAGCTGGAAGCACTTCTGGTCGAGGAGTTAAGGGGTGCGGGTTGGGGGTTGGGGGTCTGCCTACAAATATAAACCACCATGGGCCTTTTTATGTTCACGTTCACGTGTGTTTGATGCTGTAAGACGTTATAGATCATGCTGTTTACCTTGTGATTCTTTCTTTTTTCCTTTTTAACACATGTGCAAGGGTTATGCACCTCAACTGGGCGCCATATTCCCTCTGCTAGGAAAGACCCCTTTGGGTTCGGTCGGGGGGTTGCAGATGTCAAGTTCGAGTACACGAGTATCAGCAAACATCGCAGTCTTTACATATTCTAAGTTTCAACAGTGCTAAGATAAACAAAATCCATCTTATGCTCCCTTATTGCTATATTTTACAGGCGCAACATTCATGGAAGCGGTGAATTCAGCTGTGCAGTTTGATCGCGCAGGTATAGGGTAGGCAGCCACACAGCAGCAGGGTGAAACTAGTCGAGCACGTATGGGGAAAGCCGAGCATCAAACTAGTGTCTAGCGGCATAGGGGGGAGAAACAGAAACAGGCGTCTTGCATGCTTCCCGCATGTCTCTGTCTCACTGTTCGGCTGTGTTTGATACCGAATGGCCGGTTTAAGAAAAAAAAAAAAAAGAAGTCCTACGCTTTGTTCATGTTTGGCTCCCCATCCCCTTTCCCCGCGCGTCCCCCCCCTTTTTTTCCCCGCTCTTTACCGCCTGGCATTTGAGGCGCACCGGCTTCTGAGACCAGCCTGCGATCCTCCTGGTAGGAGATTGAGATATAGCCGACGACGATGGAGAGGGGGGGAAAGCGCGGGAACACTGTGTGCGACGATACACATTAGTAGCTGCGCATCGAGATCTGTGAGTTCCTTGTCCCTGTCCCCTGTCCCTTGCCTCTTGGCCCGGCAGCCTATCGTCATGGTGGCGAGCGTTAGCCGCGCGCCATGTGGAGGAGGCTTTCGACATTGGCACTTTGCTTGGACGATAACCTCGTCTTGCAGCGAGCTGGGTGGGAGGAAGGATGGATGAGTCTTTTTTTTGTTGTATTTTTCATCATGTTCATTTGATAACAAACCACTCTATAGCCTCTTATTGCTTCAGGAACATGGACCGGCGTCTCTTTTGGTGATTGCCTGTTGGCATCTTTATTCGCAACATTGTCCGGTTTAGGGATTGTGATAAGATGTATTGTGTGTTGTTGGTTACTAGCTCTGCTTCTCGTTTCTTCTCTCCCTCCATTGTGTGCCCGCTTACCTTGCCCGTAATTGGGGCCCTGCCAGAGGGCCACGGGACTAGTCACAACCCGTGGAAGGCCAGTGGAATGACTTTGGCGAGGAGGCGTCGAGGAGCGAGGGCGTTGGTTCCGCAGTGGCGCTTGGTTGATGGGGGGTGGGATAAGAGTGGAGAGAAGAGACATTCTCGCAGAAGCTCGTCAGTGGGCAGCTTTTGTTGGGGTCAAGAAGCCACAGTTTTCTGTCGCTGCGTCGGCCAACTTGCTGGACGTCTTTTAGGACAGATTGCGTACTGTCTATGGTACGCCGAGGGCATGGATAGTGGGATTCTGTTCATCTTCGGCCAGGCAGGGTTCCCCTTGGGATCAGAACTTAATTGTATAAAAGAAATGATAGCAGGCGCCAGAGGCGACGGAATTCGGCATAGCGGGCGTTCCGGAAGGACGGGACAAGAGGCAAGAAAAGAGTACATGACCAGGGACTGCCGCATACAGGAGGAATGATGTAAGAGGACGTCTTCTCGGACGTGGCTTGGGTTGAAACTGTCACTGATTCTCCAACGCCGATTTTTGGGAGGGGAGTATACCTACAAGCCTGAGCCTGAGCCTGAGCCTGAGCTTGAGCTTAAGCACCACTGTCTGGAGTCTGATGTGAGCTGCACATCAGCATCACCAGCGCTACTGTATGTTGGATTGGTTGGATCTTGCATCTGTATCCTGGCGGGTGCGTGCGCGCGTGAGTCTCGGGGTCCCCATTGCACAAGGCGGCTGCCGAGCGGACGAGTTAGTTCAAACGCCAGCGCAGGAGATTTCACCAGCAGCAGCAGCAGTCGCAGCAGTCGCAGGGAGACGACGGCGAGCCAACATGCGGTGGCGTGACCAGGACGGCCCATGTGGGGGATGTGAGAGAGAGGGTCTCCTGTCTCTGACAGCGATGCGATGCTGCACAAGTTGAGCGCGCAGTAGTGCGTCCGGGAAGACTTTGGTCCCGTCTAGCCCGTATATGCACCGTACAGAGTATGGTGGTGGTGGCGTAACTTGTGTGTGCTGTGCAGTACATGAGATGGCCAAGTGACAACAATGATGCAAGCCTAGGGCTTGGGAATGGGCATCCAATCATGCGCGAGGGGCATGGGGGCTTGAAAAGATGCCTCCTCACGGACTCCGTGTTCCTCACGATGGCATTGGCGCCCACATTCCCAGCGGGAAGGCGGTCCAACACGACGCTCTGCAATCTGCCTACAAGCATACATGGGAATGCCGCCGCCGTCCTTGGCACTTGGATCCATGTTCCAACAGTCTAACAACCTGGGCACGTGGCGGGCGGCCGGAACTCGTCCGCGAAGCCCTGCCCACAACCTCGGAGCCTTTTAGTTTTTCTTTTTCGTGCTGCGCGGTGCGTAGTAGAATATGGGGGAGAGCAAGGAAGGAGGGGGGGGTGTGTGTCTTGTGGTTCGTTGTTCCGGTCTATGGCGGCGCAATAGTTGTAGCCTAGCCCGCGTAGTAGCACCAAGGAGCTACAAGAAGTGACTGAAGAAAACGAGATGAGGATGAGGCAAAAGGCTTGTGGGGAGGGCGACGAGGGAGGGAGAGAGGGGGCGCAACGAGTACACTAGAGTACATGTACAGGGAGAAACAATAGAATTTTGTCAATGACAAGGCAATCCCGTCGAAAGCAATTTTTTTTTTTGAAAGAGGGTTGCGTGTGCGTGTAGGCGTAGGTGTGTAGGTGTGTGTAGGTGTGTGTAGGGGATGTGCTGGGCCGAACCGCAGCGGAAATGAATATAGACTATTTGGCAAGGAAGTTCTATCCTCTCGGCATGCTCGGTCTTCTTTGAATTGGTGCTCGAACCCTATATTCTATATACTCGCTCTCGAAAAACCCGGCGTTGTCTCCGGACAGAACAGGACGAGTTTTCAAAAGCGCAAGACCCTGAAAGGGATACACCGCTTCTGGCCTTACCTGATAAGGAAGCCGACTTCAGGCAATTCTCCGTCACGGCCACGCTGCTGTGGAGCTGGTGGGTGGGCGGGCGGGACGCTCGCTCAAAAAGTCCCACCATTTTGATGTTTGAAGATGCTATAGTTGTCGGGGTCTCACCGTAGAATATAGACAGGAAGCGAACTTTGCTGTGCGACCAAAACACTCGTATTGCTGTCCACCACTGCTGCCAACCAAACTTTGTTCGCATCACATACACCATGGCTCCCCTCGGCGTAGCTCTCATTGGCGGCGGCATCTTTGCCAAGCAGGAACATATGGTGCGTCTATAACCTCACAGGAAACCGACATGTCACTCACCTGGGAGCAGCCTGCCATCATGAAATGCGAAGGCCTGTCTCTCAAGGCGGTATACCCGCGCTCGCTCAAGTCAGCCCAGGAGACAGCAGCCCTGCACACCAAGGTCGGTCCCGTCCCAGATCTTTACTCGGCCGACTCGGCCGCGGACCGTGACCTTGACAGCCTTCTCCGCCGGGACGATGTAACTGGTGTCATCATTGCCCTGCCCATTGTTACACAGCCAGAGTTTATTCGTGCCGCCCTGGCCGCCGGCAAGCACGTTCTGGCGGAGAAACCCCTGGCCAAGGACATTGACACTGGCAAGGAGCTCATTGCCTATTACCGTAGCGTCTCCAAGCGAAACAACGTCACCTTTGCTGTGGCCGAGAACTTTCGGTTCCTGCCCAGCTTTGCCTACGCTGCAGCCGAGGCCCGCAAGCTAGGCAGGGTGACACACTTTGCTGTGCGGAGCTTTCACCTCATGCGGGACGACACAAAGTGGTACGGTACCGACTGGCGCCGCAATCCCGCGTACCAGGGCGGCTTCCTGCTTGATGGCGGCGTGCACCAGGCGGCGGCCACGCGGCTGCTGCTGGGATCTGAGGCGAGGCCATCTCTGGTTCGCGCAGCGACGCGCCAGGTGCAGCCTCACCTACCGCCCATTGACTCGGTCAGCGCAGTGCTGGAGACGGCATCGGGCGCGGCTGGCACCTTTCAGATGTCGTGCGGGTCCCGGCTCGGCGCCTTTGACTGGGACGTGGGCTGCGAGGGTGGCAGCATCACGGTGCGGGGCGAGACGGTGACGGTGACAAGTCTGGCCGCCGGCAGCAAGGCCATGGTGCGCGAGTTTGTGAGGACGACCGGCGTGGCCGATGAGGTGGCGGCCTGGGCTGAAGCTCTCCAGTCTGGCACGCCCAACGCGTTGCAGTCGCCCGAGGAAGCTCTTGCGGACCTGGAGTTTTTGGAAAAGATGTTTGTCAGTGGTGATAGGAACGGCGAGGCTCAGCAATATGAGTTGCAGCTGTGAGTCAGGATACCGTGTCGTGAACGTATATGTCGGCTAGAGCATAAGGTTAAGCTGTCATGAAAAGGGCAGAGCTGTAAATGTAGTCTTTCCATATCCGCGGTATGGGCAGACAAGGCCAACACCCGCATCGTAATGAATTCTAAGGATATAGCTAATAATATACAAGAAAACGGCGAATGCCAACTGACTCATCTAACAAGAAGGTGCCGAGTGGATATGAGGTTTGGTTGGTTCACAGCTTGGAATCTGGCGCCTTTGCATCGACCCCCGGTGTTTGGGCCCTTTCAGCTTCACTTACACACAGCTTCTCTAGTCCCCGTCTCAAAGCATCATTCATCCCCTCTGGTCTAGGTCTCCCCGTGGCGCGATCGACAAAGACGTGGACAAACTCACCCACAGCCTTGACTTCGTCGACGCCGCGCTCAAACACTGCGACCTCGTAGGTGACGCTGGACCGCCCGAGCTTGTTCACACGCAGCGCCAGGTCGGCGACGGCCGGGTAAGCAATAGAGGCAAAGTAGTCAGTGTGGGTGTGGACGGCCAAGCCGTGCTGTGGCGAGGTCGGGGGGTGTAAACCGCAGTGAGCTATCAAGTAGGAATTGATGATGGAGTCAAATCTGAGGCCATGCAAAGTGAGAATTATTGATGGACCAAAAGATGATTGGGACTATCGGAAGCTTACAGGAAACTGTAGACAGAGTTGTTCATGTGGTCGTACATGTCATTGTCGTTCCTATCATGGTACAGGTTAGCAAAGGGGATCATCGTAAAAGTGATACAACAAGTATGATCGACGAGGGAAACATTGAATTGCAGGCAATGGCGAAGAATGCTGCTCTGGCCGGAATACGGTGGTACTTTGCGTGTTTATTGTTGTTTGCGATAGGGACGAGGGACGGCCTTAACCTTGGACGGGGCTGTATGGTGCTGGCAAGCCAGGTATGCGGATTTCATAAGAATGACGAGACACTGGAAAAAAGCACGCAGCGAGGCCAAAGTGAAATAGGGAAATGTGTGATGGTAAGACAAGCTCCGGTTCCCCCGGGGGCCCTTAAAAAAAAACAAAGTAGCTCACCATCTGGTGCGGTAGTCGAGATGGAAGCGATAGTCTTGGCGTCGACGAGCCTTGAGCTCAGCTGTGGATGAAGCCATTTCAGGGACCAACAAAAAACAAAGCGTGAGAACGGTAGGATGCTTCAGCGACCGACAAATCTCCGCGCGTGCCGCTTGTATCGGAGATATGGTCTCGATCTGGGGCCCAACGTTTTGGAAGCTGAGAATGGGCAGTAGAAGCGATGGATGCGATTCTTGGCTTCCGGCAGCTTGGTCGAGCTGGATCAACACGTATCACGATCTGGTGGGCGAAGGGGTGACGATATCAGTAGGAGTGAGATCTGGATCTGATCGCGCACGAGATGAGGAGCGGGGTTAGAGTTCCAATAGCATCTGGTAGATGCCTGCCCGGAGGAAATCACTTCAGCGGCCAAGCGACGATGCAAGATGCAGAGAAAGTGAAAACTGTGTAGGTTGTGTCTCGCGCGGGAATGAATTGAAGTTGACGGGAATTCCGAGGTTCTGGAAGCCGAGGTTTACTTTTTCCCTGCCTTGTACGCTTACGCTGTGCCACTGAAAGGTAGACCTCGGGGCGCCGAGACTCGCTGGGCTTCGGCTGCTCAGTTAGCGGCCTGCCAGGAGGTTGCCAGCCGCTGTAGCGCCAACTGCCGCGCTGTAGGGCTGCGGCTGCATATGCTACGTAACACGCTCCCATGGGCCACCTCGCTGCCAAATACCCACTGTCTATGCTATGCTTCAGTGGCGTTTCAACGACTTGTCAGAAGGTTTCGGAGTTAGATCTATGGCGCGGCGGGGCCAAGGGGCATCTATCGGTTGGTTGTTTGCCCACCTTCGCTCACCTTCGCGTCCTTTTCTGCCACGGCTGACCGCCCGAATTTTGAACATCCCACTTCGCACATCCCCGCCATATTCACACTCCCACGCACGGAAAAGCGATATCGTTCACACACTTTTTCAGATTGGGCCTTGCATTCCGCTCGAGCTGGACGCCTGTCCCTCAAAAAGCCTGGCTTCCGGAAGCTTGCCTTTTTTTTTCTAGGCTTGCGCGGCTCCCCACCGTCATATTATTGACTTCCGCCCCTTGTCTCAGTTTCGTCTGAGAGGAATGAGGGCTGCTGCTCGCCGCCTCGGCCCGTCCACCTGCAGTATCCACCGATCACGATCTATCCCGCGATCAGCAAACAATCCCTCACCTAGCAGAAGCTCTAGCCGAAGCCGCAGCCTTGCTCGATCCTTTTCCATGGCGTCGACTGCTCCCGTGACCTCCCCCGCGCCGCCGGGGCCCGACGATGTTGTCTCCGCCGTGCAGGGCCTTGAGATCAAGAACGTGGGGCGGGAATCCGAAATCCCGACCCAACAGCAAATCCCTCCCGAAAATGTATGTTCGAAAGCGAGCAACAAGGCACGCAAGGACCAAACCGAACCGCAGGACCCGCCGCCAGTCTCGGACCCAAATGTTCCCCTCATCACTCCCGCTGGCGATTTGTGGCCGCGACCATACCTGATTGAAGACGGCTTGCGCCGGGTCTCCCCATACCACTTCACTTACAACACATACTGCAAAGAGCGATGGCGGAACCGACCCCTCATTGAAATATTCGAGTCCGAGTTTCGCGACAGACCCTTGGAGTATTATCGCAAATCTATGGAGAGGGGTAGCATCTACGTCAATGGCAAATGTGTCGGTCCTGATTACGTTGTCCGCAATGGCGATCTCATCTCTCATACCTTGCATCGCCATGAGCCTCCGGTCTCCGCCGACCCAGTCGGCGTGATTCACGAGGACGACGACATGATTGTCATCAACAAGCCCGCAGGCGTACCAGTTCACCCGGCTGGTCGCTACAAGTACAACTCTGTCATTGAAATCATGAAAGCGGAGAGGGGCCCGCACTTTATGCCGTATCCCTGCAACCGTCTTGACCGTCTCACCAGCGGCATCATGTTCATCGCGAAGAACGTTCCCGCCGCCGAGGCTCTAGGCGTCAAGATCAAACAGCGCACCGTTAGGAAAGAATATCTTGCACGCGTAATTGGCAGGTTTCCCGATGGCGAAGTCATCTGTGATCAGCCCATCATGCAAATATCACCCAAGTTGGGTCTAAACCGTGTCCGTGCCAACGGAAAAACTGCCCGTACAGTCTTCAAACGGTTGGCCTACTATCCACCTGCAGACGAGATGAATCATGAGGATGAACGTCCGAAGACTCCAGAACGGCTAGAGGAGGAAAAGCACAGACCATGGATCAAGAAGAAAGGCTACTCCATCGTCCGTTGCCTGCCTGTTACTGGCCGCACGCATCAGCTCCGAGTTCATCTGCAGTACCTGGGACATCCCATCCAAAATGACCCCATTTATGCCAACCAACGTGTTTGGGGCTTTGACCTTGGCCAGGCGGATGCCGACGGCACCCAGGTCACTGATGAGGATGTTATTAGTCGCCTATCTCGGATGGGCAAGGAAGACGTAGCAGAGGCCGTAGCGTACTACGATGCGATGGTTGACAAATATGAGCAGAGGAGGGCTGAGAAGATGACGGGTGAGCTCTGCGACATTTGCGAGACGCCATTGTACTCGGATCCCGGTGAGCATGAGCTGTCGCTGTGGCTGCACAGTCTCCGCTACGAGGACGCAGGCGGTAGCTGGGCATATGTCAGCCCGCTGCCAACGTGGGCGCTCCCTCCGGATGGCATGAGCGGGCCGACAACTGTGGGTGGGATGGAGGAACTGGTGGAGGCGGTAAAGGACGAAAACCCAGAGATATCGTGATGAGAAATATTGCAACGCCGCCTGCAGCAGCATTGTTTGCCCTGCAGCGCCAACCAACAGTTGGCAAGCACGAACACAAGCATGAGTGAGCTTGCGTGCGTGCGTGCGCGTGCCATGCCATGTTTGTCTAGAAGCACCATCCATTGCCAAGTATGCTCGCCATGACTGCCCTTTTTTTTTTTTTTTTTTTTTTTTGAAGCACCTATTCGTACACATAACATACGCATTAGAGAACGCAGCCTCCAAAAGTGTCTGGCAGGTCGGTCAGGACTCAGGACGGGGCCTGATCATGAGACAGCAAGCCCTCCCCTGCAAGCGTGCGAACCGGTGACAGGAATCCTGCCTCATCGCCAGGTGCTTTAGCTGCTAACGCAGCCTGTTGTCTCTTTTCGACATTCCCTTAAGTGCTGCGAACAAGGAACAGGACTGATGCGACTGGTTGGCTAAGCGGGTAGCTGTGGCGTTTTTGCTGCCTGGGTCCCGCAGGCGCGGTAATCTCGACATGCAGAAACTGGCAGGGTTGGAGTGCCGTTTGGAGCATGGAGCATATAGAAACTGGGGACGAGACGGGCTGCACGGGCTCCTCAGACGATGACTGTCTGTGTACCGCCCGCGTGCTACACACGATGGTCCCGAGCAGGCGCTTTGCGGGCGGCCAACACATAGGTAGGGTAGGGAGCGGGAGTGCCGGCTTAGGAAAGGGCTAGGCGAAGCCGTCGTAGCCAGCGCCTTCTTTCGCGGGCACGGAGAGTAGTCTCCGGACATCTCATATTGTGTGCGTGTGAGTGTGTGTGTACAACCAAGCTAGATGGCAGAGATGCCCAAAGGCAAGTAATGAGAGGGTCAGTCTCGAACGGGGTTCGCGTGGTTAACAGACATCGTCCATTCCAGTGTCCAGGGGCGCGGCCTGGCCGTGGGACCCAAGATTGAAACCAAAATGGAGCCGACCCGACGAAACGAAACAAAGGATCTTGCGCTCCTTGCTCGCTCACTAGATGCCAAAAGACGGTACTCTGGCGCCTTGCTTTTCTGATTCTCTAACTCGCTTGGTTCTAGGAAACAAGAGGCAACCTCGAGAGGGATCGCCCTTGATGCAGTCAACCGACATATGAAGAAGCAGTCATGCTCGGAGCCGGGCTTAGTTCAGCCCAGTGTTCCGACCGTTCGAGGCGGTCGATGATTGCCTGGCGTATACTCGCATTGGCGTGCGTTGGGCCGTCAAGAGAGATGAGACCTAAAACATGATAGGAAATGGGGCGGTTCGGCTCATGCCTTCTCTCACATGGGGTCGTTGATCTATGGTTGCTGGCAGGGTCACAGACGCTCAAGCCCTTGGAGGGCGCTCATGATCATCGAGCTGATACATGTACGTCTGTCTAGACGCACATGCGTACATACGTGCGTGATGGCATCGCGCTGGGCGCATGAGTTACAGACATGCTGCGTCCCTACGTAAACAAGCTGGCACAGTCTGGAATTGTGGCGGGCGATCAATGGATCAATTTCGCGCAAGGTTTTCCATTCCCCTGGAGTTCGTTGGCTGAATTTGCTTTTGCTTCTGCTGCTGCAGACTCCGTTTCCCACAAATCCCACTTTCGGCTCCACGGAACGGAAGGGCAACCCCTCCCCCATGTTTTATTTTTTTTTGCCTTTGGCGACTGGGCACACAAGGAACCCGATTTCGCCAACGGCAGCCATCTTGATGGAGAGGTGGTACCGAGAGCTTGGGACGTCGACGTGTCCAACAGGATGCTCTACTGCGGCATGGGCAGCGGCATCGAGCGGCACAGCAGCACGACGGGGGTGTTCGGTTGGTCGGTCATGATGCGTGATGGCCGTGAACGGGGCAACTTGCGTGGGGGAGAAAACGAAACCCCTGGTGCTCATACATGTTCGGTTTGGTGTAGTTGCATGGGCGAATGTAGGTAGGCAGCAGAAGTTGTTTCCTTGTTTCCACACCGCAGAAGCCTGTTACAGAGATGAGAGAACGAGGGTCGGGGGAGACGGGAAGCAAGGGGCAGCAGATGCCAATGCAGAAGCAATTGCGAGAAGCTGGCTATCGCAGCTCAGAACAAAGCCCGTCTCGATGCTTGTCATTTCCTGGATAGGAAATCGGATGCGAAGGCGATGCGAAGCAATGCTATGCTTCCCCTCCCCCCCAAAAAACACCGCCCGCGACAACCACCATGATGACGACGACGACGGACGCCAGACGCCAGACGCCAGACGTTGCGGCTGTGTGAGCGGCAAGACCTGTCATCCTCTTCTCTACGCGCTCGCGCGATCTCGCCGTGAACTCGGGCATCCTCACATCGAGCCCGATGGTCTACGACGGGGAGCACGGTATGCCGAACCCCCGATGGGAAAGACAAATTCTAACCTTTCTACCTACATACGTCTCGACCCTGTCGCCACGCGCTGTTGGTGAGCTTGCGGAATGGACCTTGGCACACAGGGCTGCGGGAACGACGCCTCCGGATTCGTCGGTGGTAGTTCAAGGGACGTCCGATGTTTATCAGTACGCGGCTCATGGTATTTGGGCGCACCCAAGACTTTTTTATTTTATTATTATTATTTATTTATTTTGAGTTTGCAGAAGCAGCGAGCACATGGCGAAGTGGAAGGCATGGCGGCATGGCGGCATGCCCTCCCCTCAGAGGCGACAGGTTGAACCCAGGCAGAGGTTCTGATTCTAGGTTAATGGTGTGTTGCAATCGGGATTCGGGAGGTTCGTGCCTGGATCTTCGGAGAGAGAAGAAGGTGATGACGGAAGGCCAAGAAGTTAAGTTGCAGCTGTTTCGTGGTGCGACGATTCTTTCATCATACCACATCTCTATGATTGAGGGGGAGACCAAAGACGGCATGCCATGGCCCATGGGATGCCTGCATGAGCAGATGCAACGAACATCGCACAGCGATGATGTAGGTGCAGCGGGTAGATTTCCCACCCACCATCGGCGAACCACGTTTTTTTTTTTTTTTTTTTTTTTTTGCCTTTCTACATGATAATATCGAGGGTTTCGTCACTTTCCAAGCAGGCTCAATCTTGCGATTTGCATGCCTCATCTAAGGGACCGACTGCCTAACAATCTGGCGGCCCTGTCCTTGTCTCTCTGTGCGTGAGCTCTCAGTGTCCCTCCATTGTGGGTGCGTGTGTGCGCTCACCCCTTGAGAAGGTGGATATGAGAGAGTCTCTGTCATCGAGAGAGTTATGGGGTGCTGCTTCTGGGCCTGAGCGGTGCTAACTTTGATTGTTCTTCCTTCTTCTGCTCCTACTCTTTTTTTTTCGCCCCAATGTCTGATTTGAAATTCCTAATGTAGCGACCCCTGGGGGCTCGTGTTTTCAGCCTGGCCCCCATCTTAGAATCTCAGGAAGAAGCACTAAAAAATGACTTGGCGACAGCGCTGGAGTGGAATATGCAGAGTAGGTCACCACTGCAGCCACTGGGAACCCCCCTTGGTTGTTACTGAGACGCCGTGGAGTGAATTTCATCGCCGGATATCGGTTAGCACCGCTGCAAGCGGGAAAAAGGCCCAAAGCTTATTCTCTCAATGGGAACTGGAACGATGCTCACAAGAAAAGTTGCCGGATCGTCCTTTGTGTGCGGACCTTAAGACATTGTTGCAAAAATTTCCCCTGTCTCTCATTGTTCCTTTGTTCCTTCTCCTCTTCTTGTTCCTTATTAAACTTTACTGTCGCGGTTGAAGATTTGGGGCCGAGATGAAGAGGCAGCCAGAGATTTTCGGCGACGGCGAATGGGCTAATCCGAGTAACCAGTAGCTGCTGTGAGCGAGAGCCGTAGGATGGGGCCCTCCGCTTCGCTGTAAAACCACCCCCCGTCATCCTGCTAGCTCCAAGACAGACGCGCACTCAGCACCACACACACGTTCTGCGCTATACAGGAGCCCGCACCCCCGGGTGGTTGTTAGCAGAGCGAGACACAGGCTCGCTGAGAGATTGAGACAGAAGAGCACCAGCCAGCCGGCGGGCATGGCACAACGACGCCATTGCCCGCCGTCCGTCCCCTCCTCCTGCTCCCCGCTCCACCACTGACATGCACCAACCGGGGATTGGAAGCGCTTGATGAAGAGGAAGAGAATCAAGAGCCCCGAGTGCAAGATGAAGGACACGCTCTGGGGGCGCAGTGGCAATGCAGCCATTTTTGGTTATGCGCTGCAAAATTGCCGTCCAGCCTAGCCAGTTGACAGCCTCCAAACCACATCACGGGTCGCTACATTAGACACCACGCAGCGGCACAACACGATATGGCAGGCGCAAGCAGCATAGGACGGCACGAGTGAGAAAAAGAAGGGTCCGTGAGCAGTGGGTCGCACACACACACACGCGCGCACTGAGAGTAGCAAGGTGAGAGGAAGAGTGAGGAAAGTGTGTCTCTGGGCCTAGCAGGGACGGATGCGCCCCCCCTCCGCACACTCATTCTGTCGCTCTCTCTACTCCCATGGACCATGTCTTTGCAAATGCTCGTTCCTCGCTCCGTGCTGCTCCATAATAGCATGCCATCCATGGTCGCTCGCCGCCAGATACGCCCCCTGCGGAGGTCACCATCCCAATCCCCATCCACACTACACAAGGCCTTTCCAGGACTGGGCTGGACTGGACTGGACTGGGGGGGCAGGGGCGTGAGTGGTGTCGTCCTCGCCTCGTCCGCCCGGGCTTGATCCGGGAGACAGGACGAGAATCCACTCAAGCCACCCCCGAACCTTGTCCACATCGTCTCTGGCCTCTGCTAGGCCTAGGAGGGCTAGGCCGCCTGCTGGGTCTCGCTGTACCTTGAGGTACCAGCACGCCAAGTTGGTCTAGTCGACCCCGGTCGCTGGTGGCATCGCAGCACCTAGGGACCCTCACTTGAAGCGTGCCTCTGATGGTGAATCTTTGGACATGGTCTAGAGGTGAGAGGGTCGAGGTCCCAAAATGCTATATCTTGGGACGCACCCCGGTCCACCCACCGAAAGTCGATCAACTAGCCAGGCCGATCGCCATGCAACACTTGCTTCACGCTTGACCTTGAACCCAAGAGAGAAACTGCCTGTTGCTCCACTGCCTGCTCCTCTGCTGCATCTATATCCAGACTTGCTGCTGCTGCTTGGGACGAACCCAGACCACGACCACCGGCCTTCTCCACCTCAAGCTCGATTGTTTGAAGGATAACTACCAACAACATCCTGAGGACTTGCTTTCTCTACCATCGACTTTCTACTTCTTCCTTCTCTTCCTTCCTTCACCAATTACACACACTACACACCGCACTGCACCACATCACACCACACCACCACACAACCAAACAAGCACACATACATACAAAATGGTTCGTTCAGCTTCAGCGGAACCTACTGCCAAGCCCACCAAGCGCAAGGGTAAGTTATTGCTTTTCTCTGGTGCCCATTGCTGCGCGCTGTCTTTTTTTCTTTTTTTTTTCTTCTTGGTTGCTCTGGGCTTGCTTTTTCCTATCTCGCCCAATTGGAGTATCCCTCCCCCGCGGGAGCTGGCAGCATATTGGGGACCCATTCAAATCTGACTGTAAATCCATTTAGGCACCCGCAGCGTCTCTACTTTGACACCCTCACAGCTCGCTCGCAAGAGAGCCAACGACCGCGAGGCGCAGAGGGCTATTCGAGCCCGAACCAAGGAGCACATTGAGCGACTGGAGCGAGAATTGGAAGAGCTCAAGAGCAGGCAGAACCGCGACCAGACCGTCCAGGAGCTTCTGCGGCGCAACAAGGCTCTTGAAGAGGAGCTCGCCCGATTAAAAGAGAACATGGGCGTTTCACTAACTTCATCGCCTTACTCTGGCCCAGGTATGCCTTTATGAGATGCAATGAGATTTCGTTCAATATTCGCTAACACGGGCGGCTCTTAGTGTATGATGACAACCTCAGCACTGGAAGCGGCGCCATTCCCAGCCCAAGAGCCTCGCCTTTCCCCTCTGGCGACTACGGCTCCCTTCCCGACTACAGTCAGCAATACGTGCCGCTACCCAACAACTGTGAGACCTGGGCCAGCACTGTGCCTTGCCCAATCCCCTCCAATGTGTCCAGCCCCTCGTCCTCCGCCAACACGGACGAGTACAGCGCGGGCTACATCCCAACCAGCGTGCCAGCCTCGATGATCCCATCCAGCAACACTAGCACCAGCAACATTAGCGCTGTGGGACACAAGGAGGTTAAGCTGGAGTACGAAGATGTGGATCATGGTACGAGCCTCTATGACACAATCGAGCCAAGCATGTTTGAGTTGGAGACTAACCGCGTTTTCGTTCCAGATGCCGGCTTCCGACTCAGCAACCCTTCGATGCAGGCACCTCACTCTTACATGACCCAGCAGCACCAGCAGCACCAGCAGCACCAGCAGCAGCATCAGCAGCAACAACATCCGGCGTGGAACATGTACCCAGCTGTCTACTACCCTCAAGCTCAATCGTCGGTTCACTGAAGGACCGACAAGGGCGGCACTCTGGCTGCCCCATCAACCAGAGCACTGCCGCCTCACCATTTGACCAAACGCCGAGTCGATTTTCGCTAAGATGACCGCTGGGCCCCAATATCGGATGCTCTCTGCTAGGAGAGCCAATGAGGAACACGATACACCGCGGCTCATGTCACCCACTTCTCCCGACACTAACCTCCCCCTTCCTGGACCCAACAACACAGACCACACACTCCTGGATTAGAACCAAGGATATGGTGCCCACATGCCGGACACCAAACTGGGAGCCGCGATATAGCAACAACAGCCTAAGCCACGGAGCATTGCCTGGCGGGTCAATTTGGATACGCTGCGCCTTGTCAGCTGGGATGGCGCCAGCGCCGTCGATGGTGCTGGTGCGCTTTGCGAAGCGGACTTCGGGACCGGCAACCATAGGGCTTACCGACGCCCAGACTGCCAGCGTCGCACTGCACTACCCCAAGCTGTGCTACCTGGCGTGGGTGCATCGCACAGTGGAATGCAATCTCGATCCACGACGGCGCGTGGCTCCAGGATTGGCAAACTATACTCGCTTCCCCGTGCCCATCCGACGCTAGGATGGGTCCTCGCTCACCTCACCTCTCACCTCATCTCACCACCTCAACACGCTATCGACGCCCTACCATACCCTTTTTCACTGCTAACACTACGCCTTTTCGATAATATCGGATCTTGACCTTTTTGCCTTCGTCTTCTTCTGTTAGGACTTGTGGGATACACGGCACCACATGGTCAAGCCACTGGGAAGGGGAGCCTCACCAACCCATACCACCTTCCGGCCGATATGACTCGTACATGTTTTGTCACATCTTTCATCTCCCCATCCTACCACACATACTCACACCACATACATACCCTTGCATACTTCAGACACTATGAAATGGAACAACAAACTACACTAAAAAAAAAAGCATCAATGCATCCTCCAACACATTGCAAGGTTGTTGGACAAGGGTTAGACTGGGGATATCTTGTGGTTACAGCGTCAAATTTTAATCGCTCTTGTTGTTTTACCGCTTTTCCGATTATGCCTTTTTCTTCTTCTTGGTGCCATTCGGGAGTTGGAGTGTACTTGGGTTTGCTTTTTCCCTGTCGATCTTTTTGGCGCCAATACCGACCGGGGTGCGGTAAAGTTGGAGGGTTGGGGAAATTGTTTGGGGCGATATGGGATTAGAGAGCAAATGAAACGAAATGAAAGCAAACGAATTCTATCCAATGAATAGCCCAAAATGAAGAGCCTCTTTCTACGTGACATGTCTTGTCGAGACAATATTTCGGGTTTGGCTTACAGAGCGAATGTGAGGCTGGCCTAATTGTTCGATGCGGCTTCCAGGTAATTTCCCGCGGGCTTCTACCTTGTTCCTGGAAGATGATTCAACTGGCACATGTGTCGGCCGTGGTTGCTTTTTGCGGCCTGGCCGTTGACTCTCCATCGTGCCGTGGCCACGATGCTCCAATGCCCACCGCCTCGGGTGTCATGTCTGGCCCCTGTCGTCGTTAGTTTCATTCCCCATTCCAAATCTATTTGCCCATGCAGTTTATCTATACCGGAGTTGCTTCTAGCGTGGGACTCGGTCAAAGCTGGCGGTTTTACATGACAAGCCCAGACTCCAGAGTGTCACCGATGCTTCCCGTGTTTTTTTTCCTTTTCCACTTCCCTTCTCTGCGACTGCCCTCCACCCCCGGCTTCCTTGGCAGGCGATTGAAGGGCCATGCACGGCCGGGGGTGGAGGGGCGTGTGTGTGTATGGGTGGGCGCCGTTTGGTCACCGCGTGGCAGCGTAGCTTGACCGGGGCGGGCGTTGGCAAACTAGGCCTGGGGAGGCTTAATGTAATGGGCAGAGGCCACCTGGGCAGAGGGGATCAGGGCGCGGCTAAAATAACATGTGCATGCAGATTACAGTGACACAGCATCGGTAGAAGGAAACGAACAAGATTGATAGTCCCCTACTCCCCACGCGGTGTGCGTCTACGCATGTGTGAGTGTGAGTGTGTGTATGTGCACGCATGAGTGTGTGTGAGACGTGGTGAACGATTAACGGACCGAGTCAAAGTGGGAGGGGCACGCAGGATATGGCGGCGAGTGGGAAAAAAAGAAGAAGAAGAAGAGATAGCAAACAAGCAGAGATGGGCGGGCGAACGAACGGACGCTGCAGAGATACAACACCAATGAGGGGCGTATCGGAATCTTTTTTCTCTTTCCCTTAACTCTCACTCTCCGTTTAGCTTGTACGTTGGGCTTTCCCCTATGGCGAAGAGCAGGGCAGAAATTAAGAGCGTGTGTCACTGTTTCACCACGTCCGAGAGCAGCCGTTATTTTAATTACAGACATACAGCAGCCAGCCAGGCCACCGAATGCTATCGTGTAAGCCTCCCCAACAATGGTACGATAATCTTCCAGCCTAAGTTTACCTTGCCATGATCGGGCGAGGCACGGTGCTGCTTGTATTGGGGGGAAAGCGGGAAAATGGGAGCTAAAAAAAAACATGGGTTAAATGAGAGAGGTTACACAAGATTAAAAAAAAAAAAAAAAGAGGTCTGAACGTTGGTTTGTGCTTGATTATTTTATTTTATTTGTTTCCTCATGGAGTGGGTTCTTTTTTTTTTTTTTCCCCCGGTGTCCCCCCTTCTCTTGCTGCAGGCAATCTTACACAGGGCTCTCGGTCAGCTCCATCTGTGCGTGGCGAAAAAGAAACAATGCGGCATGTCTTGCGGGATGACGTTCCGCGAAACTGGGAGAAGGATGCAAATCCCCCAGCCAAGGACCCTCTCTCTCTGCCTCTCTGGATGGAGCATGAGGAGGGGAGGGGCCAAAGGAAACCAAGGAAACCGGGGGAAGAATCTAGAATTGGGCACAATGAGGTAATGTGATTGATCGGATTCTCCCCATAGCAATCATGCCTCGCACCACTTTTTTCAGCTCTGATATGTCACCGTTGCTTCTTGGCTCGCCGGAGCCGCAGGTCGGGGCTTGCTACTGTGGGAGCTACGACGGTTGTGGATACGTTATCCTTAGGATAGATATGCTCGACATGGGGGTGCTGCGAATCACATGACGGGGTTAAGCAGTCGAAACCCCGACTTGTCAAATCAGAGGGCGGGCCATGGCACGTCGACTCTGCAGCATTGACGTAGAAGCCGTCAGAGGGCCGTGGGAGGCGCACGGGATTTGCTACGAAGGGCGGCAGGCAAAGTGCCGAAATGTATGTAGCACAGAGAAGGGGACTGGGGACACACGGGCGGCCGGCGGCCAGCGGGCGGGGGCGTCGCCTGTTGTGATTTGCTTGGCTTGACTTTTTCTTTTTTGTTTTTTCGCCATCTTCTCGGTGAAGCTGCGCCTGCGCCAGTGCTTGGACTAACCAACTATCCTCTGGATGGATGGATGCGTCGCTGCCGCATTTTTACAGAGTGACATGGCGCCAGAGCATAAGTCAGCTGTTTTTTTTTTATTTTCCTTAGTCTTGTAGGTTATGTATTTTACGGGCTAGGCAGTTGGATTTTTATCTTATTTTTATTTATTTTATTAATTAAGTTAATGAATCCTTCGGTTTCCCTTTTTTTTGTTTTTTCGGGAGCCAAAGCGCTCGCATAAGCCGCCCTTGTACGACGTCATCTGGGCGCGCACCTGATTCGACGCAATAGACGACAGCGTTTGACGGGAACCCGGGAACCTTCAGTGCGGATGTTTCGGATTCTTCCGACTGACCGACGGTGAGCGGGGAAGCCGACCGTTGCTTTTATTCATATTACTATTTGTTTTTTAAAAAAAAAAATTTCATCGTTCCTTTTTTTTGTTTTCTTTTTTTACTTGGGCTTAACAAAAAAAAAAAAGAAAGTTGTACGGTAGGGAATGGGTGGGATTAGGGGAGAACTGAACAAAAAGGGTGCTCTATACGCGGGGGGAGTTTTGGGCATAAAATGGCTGGGATCAAGGGCTTATAGCGCCCATGCAGCAGGAGCAGCGCCGCTGGCTGGTGTGGGTTCGCCATGTGCACCTCCAGAGTCAAAGCTGCTACAACAATGTGCCGTTGGAGGGGCACAAAGTCGGGGAGGGGGGTTGGGAGGGGCGCGGCGCATAGCATCATCAGCCAAGTAAACTAAAGTCGAGACGAACTTTGTGTTACGCAGCGCCCAAGGACAAGGACGGTAAAAAGGGGACGAGGCGGCGCAGGCAAAGAAAAAAAGAACGCAGATGAAAAAGAAACGAAGGCGAAGGCGAAGGCGAAGGCGAAGGAAGGAGCAAGGTCCCAGGAAGAAGCAAGAACCGGTCGGGCGTGGCGTCCAGAGACACCACGGGTGCGCCTTCAGGGTCACCGCAATGCCGCCGCCAAAAGGGACTTGAGGAGACATGCGCAAGGATGGGTTTTGGAACTCGGACCTAGAAGAGCTAGAAGGAAGTTGGAAGCGTGAGAGAAGGCGGCCCAATGCACATGCAGAGGAACAGGAGTGCGTCGTGTGTGTGCCATCTGCATCATCGATACTACTCTGCAGAAGAAAATGTGTGTTACCATGTCCACAACAAGAAGGAGATAGATTTAGTAGGCACTGTAAACCACGCGACTCTTGCGTAATAGGGAGGGGGGGCGTGCGTGTCTTATCGTGAAATGTGCCTTTCTTTTCCCCCTCCCCTCCCCCTCCTTCTTCCTCTCCTCCGCCTCCGCCTCCACCCTCCACCGCGACGTGCTATGTCGATGGAAGCAAGAAGCAGCACCCAAGGAAACGGCCTTAAAGTCTGTGCATGAGGGGAGGAGGGTGTGGGTTCCCGAGACGGGGTACCACCACAGAAACATCCCCTTTGAGCGGACGACAGCCCAAGGTTCGGCGCTAGAAGGGCTCGCGAATGTTTCTCCCACGTCCACAACGAACGTGCATGAGGCGATCTACTCGGGCGGAGATGCGGTTGGCCGTCGAAAAAGGTGAGACATTCACGACCAAGTCAAGCCAGACATGTGCCTTCTCGTCCTTGCTCCTTCTCTCGCTGTTCTCCAATTGTCTCGCATCTCCCACGATTGCCCGCCGTCCCCGAGCTGCACGCCCCTCCCTTCTAGTTGCATTTGCATTCTTTGGCATTGTCCGAAAGTACTCGTATGTAGCCGTTTCGACTGACACACACCAGGCCAATGTATATGTCGGGTCATTATACAGATGGATGCATTGCGTGCTCCGCTTTCAACTCGAGCAAGACACACAGACGCCTCATCGTCAGCTCGCTTGACCGGAATCCTTCTTGCCTGCACGATATTTTTGTTCTTCGCTGTCGACCTACCGGCCCTTTGCCTGTTATGAGGCAAGGAAAACAGCATCCTTGGGCGAGACACAGCTCCGTGGAGAGGACGAGAGCGCCGGGTCGTGGAGTGACAGGGGGGGAGTGCGCCTGTCGGGTTTCCCAAGTGCCGCCAAATGTCGATCAACGGAGCAGAGAAACGGGGTGATGGGCGACCCCGGAGCGCTGTGTGGAGCGCGGTTGCGCCAAGTGGACAGCAGCGTGCTCCCATCGAGGCCGACACCCCTACGGCTTCCCATGACAAGCGCAGGATCGAAGATGGGATCTGCTACAAGGAAGGGGACGTGGCTCGGGATGATCCATGTTGCAACCGTGGACCAATTCGTCTTGCCGTCAAGGGCGGGGACCCTGACTGGCACTGGTGCGTGCATGCGCGTTGTGTGTACATGGAGTACATGGCGCGGTCGGTCCTTCGGCGCGCCAGCATGGGGACCTTGGGAGGCCTTGCTGTCCTATGGCACGCCGGTCTGGCTGTGTGGGCGGTGCGCAATGCGTGGCTTGCAGGGATGCCTACCGGGGACGCGGTCGATCACTGCGCTAGCCGGGGTGAGAGGGGGATTCGAGCAACGACCCTTGGCCCTGCTGCACCTAAGCCTGGGGCGTTGTTGTGCCTTGAACGCTCGTGTACCCGTCCGTATTGCAAAGACGGTGAGTGGCGTCAACTTGGGGTCGATCCCAGCCAGTAAAGCCAAAGTCGGCCATCGCCAACCGCCTGGGGCCCGGTTAACCGCGACAGACGTCCCCTAATCAGATGGCGCCGTGCTGGCACCCAATTTCCCGCCATCAGCCCTCGAACGGGGAGGGACCAGGGGTGTGTGTCACTGTCATTCACCGGTTCAACTGAGATGCAGAAAACGGGTAGCTCTCGGCTGCAAAATGCAAGCCCCCGGCCGCCCCCCCTCACACTGGTCGGCAGGAGCTGTACACACCCCCGGACTGCTGAATCTCGATGACACGGCACGCGGCTTTGGCTTGGAGGGTGGCGGGTACCTTTTCGTACCAATAACCTCGGAGCTCCTGTCTCTGGGCTGTCTCGCCACGTATTCGCCCGGCGAAACAGGGCGAGCAGAGCTGAAAGGGCAGAACTAAGGCCCTGGATAGCTTCATCAGATACGGGGGGGGGGGGCGGGGTGAGGAGCAGAAAAGCCATAGGCGGCCGACCATCTGGCGGACCCGGCTTGACACGGTGGACCGTCGTGAGGGACCCAAGGCCGGGGACCCAGAAGCTTCCCCCGAGATACATCGTCGCCTTGACCCTCTCTGCTCGACTCCATCGACGTCTCCATAGCTATCGCGGGCCCCTCCTCTTTTGCCTTCTGTCTTGCCTGTCAAGCTCCTCCCAAGAAAAAGAAAATGACGACAGCTGCGTGGAGACGATGCTAACATCATTCAATTGCCACATCGTCTGGGTCCCCTGAACCCGACAACGCTTCAGCTGTGGCTTTGGTGCCTCAATTTTTCTTTCTCCTTTTACCCTCCCTCCTTTAGCTAGTCGTTGGTTTCCAGAACCCACCCTGTCGATGTCGGAATATCTTTAACGTAAAAGCAAATGATTCTCGGTTCCGCCAGAGAAAAAAGGCTCTTTTTTGGCTTTCAGGTCCGCCCCAAAACTGTTAGATACCCTCCCTTCTGGCACGTGGCAGGATGGGCGCTGCTGCAAGCCACGGGCCAAAGACGGTTTCCTATTTCCTCACCCCTTGCCCAGAAGAAGAAGACACCAAAACAGCGATTCCCTGTCTTGTCTTGGAGCGGCTGCCATGTGGAATGACACGCACGCGTCTTGAATGGGGTTGCATCCCTCCCACTTGGGGTCACATTTTGCCTGAAGTCTATCCATCCTTGCACGGTACCGAAGCACACCCGCATGGAGATTGGAAGGCAGCGGCGGTCTGTGTGAGATGTTTTTTTTCTTTCCTTTTCTTCTTTCTGCCCGTGTGTGTGCCTGGTTATCTGACGCCCCCTCCATTTGACACATCGAGATGATGTCGCTTGCAGCACCTCAAACGCAGCTTGTGTGTGGGAGCTATGACGGGCGACGTCTCGGGCGAAGAGGGCCCAACGGCCCCGAGGTGGAACACACACACACACACACACACACTCACTCACTCACATGCCTACGGTTAAAGGCGGCGGCGACGTTTGACGACTGACACGGCTGCATGCGCATCCTCATCATGTTGTCTCGGCGGTGAGGTTTTCCGGGCGTGCAAGTGCCGGTGTGTGAGAGCGTGGGTAAATGACATGGCTGAGGTATCAGTCAGGGTTGATTGCGTGTGCCTCAAAGTATCCCAAAGTCGCTTCGCTCATCTGCCGTGATCCGCGACAATGACACCATTGCTGTCAGACCCGGATCCGCGTAGACCCTTCGGTCTGTTGTTCGGCGCTCGCGGTTGTGTGTGGCTAGCCTTCCGTTGCTTCTACGCCTCTTCCACACCAGCCCGACCCGACCCAACACCGCTCCAACCCCCAGGATCCTGGATTCCCCATCAGACACCGACCACGGGAGTGTGTGTGTATGTCTCAGACCAAAGAACCCTTCCATTTTTCCAAATGTCTCGCCCTGAATTTTTTGTCTCTTACTCGACCATTGCTCCGAACCCGCTGAGTCAAGCCGGCCGCCACTTGTTTCTCGAGCAGCGCCCGACTGGTGTGTGCCGACCGTTCAGCTGGTCCCCTTTTTTTCGTTGCTTTTCTCAGTAACCGATGCCGTCGCATTCCGGAAGCCCGTACGGCGTAATCTAGAAGTCGCTAGAACAGGGGCTTTTTGGAGAAACCACCGTGATGAGATTTCATAGTCTTCGTCATTCCCCTCAGAGAAAAAAAAAACAAAAAAAGAAAACAAAAAGCATGACGCCCAAAACTTTAACATGGGCCTTTTTTACTTTATGTTGCGGGACATGCCGCAAAAAAGAAGAGGCCCAGAAGTAATGACCCGAATCGCTGGATCGGACCCTTTCTGAGTTCTCTTTTACGGAATACAAAATGCCCAAAAACTTTCCCAATACGGCATCGGCGACGACCACGTCTGGTGGGGTTCCGTTTTCCTCCCCTCCCCTCCCTCGCTCGGCTACATGAAGACGTCCTAGCTGTGGGCTTAACCGCCGTTGCCATTGGCACCGTCTCTTCTCCCGCCTAGAAATCACTCACAAGCCTCTTGGCAGTCGGGAATCCCTCGCCGGCACGTTTGTTGGCAGCGGCGCCTTTTGGGCACCTCGCTAGCATGCGGGTACACCTCCCATATTAAGTCTTTCTATTCCTTCTTTGCACAAGGCCACCGCATCTGCATCGCTGGTGGCGCTCCCGTCGTCTAAACGGTCCAGTCGGAAGGGGTTGGGTGCACGAAACGGCAATTTCTTTAGCCATGCTTTTGCACTTGCAGGTTGGAAACGTGTAGGGGGCCCAGGTCCTTGGCTGGTTTCTCGTGTGGTGGTGACACTTCAACCCATCCTCTTGGAAAGGCACCGGCAAACGGAGCTAGTCCGAGGCGAGGCAGCCCGCGGCATTTGCCTTTGGGGCCGGCTCTCCAGAGATGCACCGAGCGTGCGCCCGAAAGGGACATGGTGGGAAGCTGGACTGGTGCCGACGGCCGGGAATCCCAGCCAGGACAGGGCGACAAGGGCCTCCCGCTCTCTCTCGCAGCATTGATGGTCCTTGGGGGAGGTGTTGCTGGTGCCCTCTCTATCTGCGGCCCTGCGGCTGGGCTGGGCTGGACTGAGCTGGGCCGGGCTAGGCCGGGCTGTCTTTTTCTATCGTGGGATGGCTGCTGATGCGACTCCAAATCTGCGTGGGGAGGATGCATGGCCATGGGCTACAACAGGGCCACATGTTCGACTCTGCTCGAGGCCCGGGACAGCGAAGATGCCGAACAAGGGCCTTGCAAGACAAGCCGGCCAGATGCCGAGCAAAAGATCCCCCAGGATGATGCCCAACCAGCCCAGCACAGCGGCACAGCAAGTTCCCTATCGAGGCATGCGCTCGTCACTGGACCCAAGGATCGGGGATCGTCAACGACCCGCCACAAATCTCGGTTGCATCATCTTCTGTTTTGCTTTTGTCGAGATGCCAGATGGGTTGGGATGACGGTAGGTCAGCCCACTTCCCGCAGCACAGGCGCATGAACCAGTGGGACGCTGGCTCGCTCAGGGCTCGCTCAGGGCTCGGTGTACTCGCCGTAGCCCACGTAGCCCTCCCGCAGCGAGTGGGTGTGGCCGTCCGGAAAGTTCCCACTTCCGGGAGGCCCCCCCGGTGTACAAGCCTGCCAGCCCTCGCAGCCAAGGCTGTCAGCGCTGGCTGTCTTTGGGCCTCATGTCCTCCCAAGTACAGTACAGGCAGGGCCGCCGGCCACATGTCCGACGACGCTTGGCACTGCGGCCGGGTTGCCGCTGCGCACCATTTCGGAGGGAGCATGGTCGGCTACGGTGTGTGTTTGGTAATAGTAGGAGACGGTGAGCCAGCCCTCTTCGCCTGCACTGCAGGGAACTTGTTAAGCGATGCTTCGTCCTCTGCGCCGTCATCCAGTACCCCGAAACGTCCATCAAAGTCAATCGCTGGCCTGGGAGGGCATCAGAGTTTCTCGACCCGAGTCTGAGAGCAACTCTGCCTCGTGCCACCCAAATCTTCCCCATACCGCCATTTCCTCACTTCTTGCTATTTCCGGCATGCTAGTTGCTGATCCCGAGATTCCCCATGCCCGTCTGTTCGCTGTGTCAATGTCAGTTCGCCCGCCCTGCCAATGCTTGTAGTGCGCTCTCTCGCCCAGACACGGTCCCCGTGCGCCCTCCTTAAGGAAAATTGTTGTTCAAGTGGCGCCGTCTTGTTCCCGCAACTCCCCGTCCAAAGCGCTCCGTTTGATTCCCCCGCACAATTTTTATGGTTCAGACGGCTCTTCGTCCCGACGAGCCGGCCAGTTGCTGCACGTAGAAGCTGCTGATTGGCGAATTGCGCTGCAGCTCCCTGGATAAACGCCGGCAATGTCGGGTAAACATCGCCTAGATGCATTCTGGAGCATCGCCATCGCGTCATGTGGCTATGATCACAAAGATGAGAGCAGGACAATTCAACGCTTCCCCTCATCTCAGACGCTCATCGCGATGCGGATTGGTACGCAGGATACGAGGCTATGTTATCGTGGACAGGGCTGTTTCTGTGTATATAAAATCTGGAGTTCCTGACCAGCTTCGTTCTTGCGATTTCTGTGTAAACCAGCCTGCCTCCGCAACTGTTTTCACCTCTCGTACGAGTAATTTTTTTTTCTTAAATCTCGACATTCATTACTTTGCGTCTTGAATCACGGCTAATTATCGTTTGTAATACACCATGGCGGAAATTAACGTTGAGGAAACGCTCAAGAAGCTCACTCTTGCCGAGAAGGTCTCGCTTCTTGCAGGTTGGTGTTTGTCGACACTATGAATTTGTACAGCCACGCTCACGAATACACTCAGGTATCGACTTTTGGCACACCCAAGACATCCCCAAGTATGGGATTCCTTCTCTACGAGTTTCAGATGGGCCCAACGGTGTGAGAGGCACAAAGTTCTTCAACGGTGTCCCGGCAGCATGCTTCCCCTGTGGAACTGCCCTGGGCGCAACCTTTAACCAGGAGCTCCTTGAGGAAGCTGGCAAGAAGATGGGCGAGGAAGCCATTGCGAAGAACGTCCATGCCATCCTCGGACCTACTATTAACATGCAGCGCTCGCCCCTTGGAGGTCGAGGTTTCGAGTCCATCGGGGAGGATCCCTTCCTAGCTGGCCTGGGCTCCGCTGCCATTGTCCGCGGCATTCAGAGCACTGGAGTTCAAGCGACTATCAAGCACTTTGTGTGCAATGACCAGGAGCACAAGCGCATGAACGTCCAGGCCCTCGTCACCGAGCGAGCATTGCGCGAGATCTACGCGCTCCCCTTCCAGATCGCAGTGCGAGATGCCCAGCCGGGCTCCTTCATGACGGCGTACAACGGAGTCAACGGCAAGTTTTGCAGCGAAAACTCCAAGATTCTTGACGACATCCTGCGCAAGGAATGGGGCTGGGACGGCATGGTCATGAGCGATTGGTTTGGCACGTACTCGACCGTCGAGGCGGCCAAGGCTGGCTTGGACCTCGAGATGCCCGGGCCTACGCGCTGGCGCGGCGAGCTCCTCAAGTTTAGCACCGTCACTGGCAAGGTCTGGGGCCACACCATTGATGAGAGAGCACGCCAAATGCTCAAGTTTGTGAAGAAGTGCGCTGGTACTGGAATCAAGGAGACGGGCCCCAATGCCCCTGAGCGCAACGTCAACAGCCCCGAGACCTCTGCTCTGCTTCGTAGGATCGGGAACGAGAGTATCGTCCTGCTCAAAAATGACAACGGAGTCCTTCCTCTTGCCAAAGACAAGAAGACTCTTGTTATTGGACCTAATGCCAAGGTTGCTACCTATCACGGAGGCGGCTCTGCCTCTCTGGCTGCCTACTACACCGTCACTCCCTACGATGGCATCGCCGAGAAGCTAGGATCAAAGCCTCAGTACTCAGTCGGGGCATACACACATAAGCTTCTCCCCGTGCTGGGAACACAGACGCAGTTAGACGATGGTCGGCCCGGCATGAGCTGGAAAGTCTACGCTGAGCCGCCGGGCACTCCTGGCCGCCAACACATTGAGGAGATCCATTTCACCAAGACAGAACTACACCTAGTGGACTACTCCAACCCAAAGCTCACGGATGAGCTCTGGTATGCCGACCTGGAAGGCACTCTGGTTGCGGAAGAGGACGGAGATTTCGAGTTTGGCCTCATCGTGTGCGGAACTGCCAAGTTGTTCGTCAACGACAAACTCGTCATCGACAATGCCACCAAGCAGGTCGCCGGCGATGCCTTCTTCGGCACCGCTACGCGCGAGGAGAAGGGCATCGTCAGCCTAGTCAAGGGCGAATCCTACAAGATCCGTGTCGAGTTTGCCTCTGCGCCGTCCTTTACGCTGCACATGGAGAACCTGGTCATCGGCCCCGGATCGCTGCGCGTGGGCGGATGCAAGGTTCTCGACGACCAGGCCGAGATCAAGAAGACGGTCGAGCTGGCCAAGCAGCACGACCAGGTCATCATCTGCGCTGGGCTCAACGCCGACTGGGAGACGGAGGCTTCGGACCGCGACAGCATGAAGCTGCCGGGGGTGCTGGACCAGCTCATCGCGGAAGTGTCGGCGGCCAACGCCCACACGGCCGTCGTGATGCAGACGGGCACGCCCGAAGAGATGCCCTGGCTGAGCGAGGCGCCCGCTGTCATCCAGGCGTGGTACGGCGGCAACGAAACCGGCAACAGCATCGCCGACGTGCTGTTTGGCGACCACAACCCGTCGGGCAAGCTGTCGCTGAGCTTCCCCAAGCGTCTGCAGGACGTGCCGGCCTTCCTCAACTTCCGCACCGAGGCCGGTCGCACTCTGTACGGCGAGGACATCTACCTGGGCTACCGCTACTACGAGTTTGCTGACGTCGAGGTCAACTTCCCCTTTGGGCACGGCCTGTCGTACACGACGTTTGCCTTTTCCGACCTTTCCGTCGTCGCGGTCGAGGGCGGCAAACTATCCGTTAGCCTCAAGATTACAAACACAGGGCCCGTCAAGGGCGCCGAGGTCGCGCAGCTGTACGTCCAGCCCAGGCAGGCGGCCAAGGTGAAGCGCCCGGTCAAGGAACTCAAGGGCTTCGCCAAGGTGGAGCTGGAGGCCGGCGAGACCAAGACGGTGACCATCGAGGAGCTACAAAAGTACGCCGCGTCGTATTTCGACGAGGAGCGCAACCAGTGGTGCGTCGAGGCCGGCGAGTACGAGGTGGTTGTGAGCGACAGCAGCGCCGTCCGGGAGGGCAAGGCGGTCAAGGGCTCGTTCAAGGTGAACGAGACCTACTGGTGGTCCGGACTGTGAGGTCCGATAGCCGAACAAAGTTATTAGTTTATTAAGTTTATAAAGGCAAAAGAGCATAGTCCCCATTTGCATGCATATATCATTCCTGCTCATTGTTGCACTTGTTTAGTGCCGGTAGTTGCTGCACACTCCCCATACCTCTTGTCCCTGCAACTTCATCCAAGCTCAACCTCTCTTCTCTCCTCTTGTACAAGATTAAATTAAAAATAAAAAAACAAACTTTTGAGCTTTGATCTTTTTTTTTTTTAATACCAAAGTTCATATCGTGAAACCACCTAGTGCCCGTCATTTGCCGTCCGTTTCAGGTGCAGCTTGTCGACGAACCTCACCCCGGTAGTCCTTGCACGTCCACGAGCCAGCATCCCCCAGCTTTCGGGCCGCCGCCATAGTGCCGTGGCCGGGCCTCTTGATACCCGCGTCTAGCTGGCGTCGGTACGACACGCGGCGGAGCCTCTTGGCCTCGGCCGGGGTGAGGTGCAGGTACACCTCGACGGCGATGCAGTGGATTGCAAGGGCGAGCCATGCTCCGGCGCCAAAGCTAGCGTTGAGGCCCGAGGCCTTTTGGTCGGGGCGCGTCGACGAAAAGTCGGCCTTGATGAGGACGAGTTGCTCGAGGGCTTCCCCGGTATAAAATTTTGTGCACTCGGGATAATACGCCTCGACTGTTGTCTGGTTGTGAAAGTACATGTAGTCAATGACGGCGCAGGGCCCGATGGTGTAGTACGAGTCTGATATGCTTGTGATCATGGCCATGAGGATGGACACTATTCTCATGGTGATGATGAAGGAAACCTAGGTCTGAGTCAGTGTCGAGAATGGGACCCGGAATGAGTTGATATAAAAAAAAACATACAATCACCCAACCTCGCAGCATCCACGCGCGGTGCTGATCAAGCTGTAGCTTTTTGATATGGTAGTATCCTAATCCCTGGCACGTAACAAAGATGATTGTCGATGTTCCCGTTGCAGTTTGCATGTCGAGAGTTCCCCCAAACGTGGGTTTCGCTATCATGGCCACGCCAACCATGCTGACAGTTGACAACAGCAGGATTATATAGCCGCTGATGCGGTGGAATAGGAGAAACCTCTGACGAATAGCGGGCACAAACTGAAATACAACCAAGATGGAAGCGGGCAGGATCCCGGCCAAGTGCATCAGTATGCCTGCTCTCCCAGCGGCCTTCTCAAAGTAGTAACACTCTCCCGGAACCGCTCCGCCAAAGCTCGCCCTGCCTGAGCCTTGGGGACACAAGACGCGGAAGTCGAGGAACTTGAGGCGTGCGCAGGAAAAGGCCAGCAGCGCACCGCCGAGAACAAACCAGAGAGAAAAAGTGTAGGTTTTGGTGAACCCAACGGACCGGTAGAGCCGGCCAAGCCGGTTGACCGGGGGGAGGACATTGGGAGTGAGTTTCGGCGGAGCTCCCATGCTGTGGAAGGATTACAAGAAATTTCCGAAAACAAAAAAAGATGAGATGCGCAGAGAGGGAGAAAAAGTTCAGGGTCCTTTGACGGGGGGGTTTAAGAGAGTGATTGAGGGAGTGGCGCAATGGCTGCAACCAATATAATACATAGGTCCTTCAGCCCAGAAATGTCGTGAAGTGCTGCGATGCAACCAACGCACGCTGGGGCCTTGGGCCCATGATATGTGACCAACAGCCTCCATCCCAAGGCACGGATCAAGGAATGTAACCTAGATTACCAGAAATCGAGGCTCAGGAATTTTTCTTTTTTATTTCTTTTCCGGGGCCACAGTTGGTTTGGCCACGGGAAGCTGCCACGCTTTTCGTGCCCGGCAGCTAGGGCAGCTCTAAATGCAAGGCAGGATGGTTTTGGGTTCGGTCTTGTTTCACGGCATGACGGATTGGTGATTTGATTGGGAGCACTCTTGGACATACCGCCAGGTATAGGTCCCACAGGGCTGTGAACAATGACCCGGTGGCTGCTGGCCCCCCTCCATGGCATCAGCTATCTGGAGACACACATTGGCTAGGCTGCTGCGTTGGTTGGTTGGTTGGTTGGTCGGCCGGCGCCAGTAGGGTTGATTTTGCCTGGCCCGCACGAGAGAGAGCCGGCAAAGGTTGCATGGGTCAGGTCAGACACCTCGACTCTTTGACGGGAATATGAGCACTTGCGGCATGTGCCAGGCGAGAAGCGTGTCACGGTGCTGTCGACGCAGCCAGGGGACGACGCCAATGGCATTTTTGTTGTTGGTGCTGCGGAGACTTGCCTTCGGGTCCTCCCGTCTCCAACTCAACTCTGACAGCTTCCCGGAGCCAGACGGGTGAAATGACCAAATTCCCAGCATCTTGGTATCGGCCGTGGCACACAGCAATGGCACAGGAAATAATTAGCCTGCATCCTGCGTCATGCGTCCTGCTGCTGTGGCCGCGACGGTGACCTTCGTCGAGGCGAAAAAGGGTGCAATGCAGGGTTGCAGATCCCGTCAAGAGGAGAGTCATGTGGCTCGCGTGCGAGATTGGCTACCACCCAATAAACCCGAATAGACGAGGCAAGCCTGCGGTTGACAAAAGTGCACAATGCATGATGCGAGCGGTGTATACTTGGCTGGTGTAGGTTTTGCTTCTTGCTGTCCGGAATCGCTTATCATTGACGTCGAGTGGTTGCCCGCCAACTGTGGCTTGACGTCAGTCTCAGAGCGGGCGCGGCTACAGGCCCCAGAGGCCACTAAAGCCGTCCACTAAAAAGAAAAAAGAAAAATTAAGCAGAGGCCACTGCACACACGGCCTGTGAATCGCGGGGCACACGACACGACACGACACGACACGACACGACATGTCATGACAAACGGCTTCAATATTTTGGATTTCCGATGCGCCAAGGCACAGCACCGGGTCTCCCCATCGACAAACACAGGCACACGCCACGTTGACTCCAAACCACCACCACCACTGCTGCTCCCCAATCATGGCATCGGCGCCCGCACCCACCATTCCCTCGCTGAAGCAGGCCTTCCTCTCCACCCAGACGACGCTGCTGGCTCAGCCCCTCGCCGCCTCTCGCGCATGGCAGGCGGCCAACGACGCGTCGGAGCAACCTCTGCCCGCGCGCGTCGTCGAGGATGCCCTCTTCAGCCTCAACCACTCCATCCAGCAGCACTGCCGCCGCGTCTACGCGCCCCAGGCCAACCGCAACATTGCCGAGCAGATCAACCACGCCTACACCAGCTACGCCGATCGCAAGCTCGGCGACGTGCTGGGCGGCGACGGCGGCGAGAATGCGCTGGGCCGCGAGGTGGACCTCACCGACCGCGCTGTCATTGAGGCTCTCCCCGAGACGTGGTCCTCGGAAAAGGAAGCCAACGAGTACCCAATGGAGGCCAAGCTGTACGCCGACGCTGTCCGCCGCCTGGCCGAGCTAGACGAGCGGCGCAACCAGCTTCGAGACCAAGTCTCACGTCTGGAGCGCCTCAAGGCCGTCGTCAAGCCGCTCGAGACGGAGAATGGCGCCGGCATCCAGGAGAACCTGCTCACCAGAGGCGGTCCCGTCGAAAAGGAGCTGGAGCGAATGCGCTTCCTGCTTGCTCGAGTGGGCGGGCGCGTGGGCGGGTTGCCTGCACAGGATGGTGCATCAAAAACGAACCCGGAAACGGTTGAGGTGACATCTACCACCAGTCTTCAGCAGGCTCGCAAAAGGAGGGTTGATCAATTCCTCGAGGATGAAAAGGTGTTTCCCTCTTGAGTCACAGTTGTTCTCAAACGCCAAACCAGGAGATGAATATTGTCTGTCAATCTCTCTTTTTTTTTTTAATCTCTGCATAGTTACAAAAACCGCAATTGGCATATCCCCGCCCGGTCAAAGTGTCTTGGATCTTTTGTCACTACTATAGGGAAATCGCGGGGCATCCCGCCTCGCTTGCCGGTCTTTGCCGTCGACTGAAACAACAGTTGAGCCTAGCAGCCGCTCTGTTCCAGGCAGACTATCGCTGAACCGGCTTGAGCCTGCACATGAGCGGCGGCTTGTTCCAGGTGTTGAAGGCCATGACTCTGTGCAAGTCTCCGCTCGGATCCCACACATCTGATGCGTTTGGGTCATCCAAGTCGGACCTCTCCAGGTCAAAGTGCCAGAGGAGGCTCCCGAGAATGAGTCTCAGCTCCAGGTAGCTAAGGTGACGGCCGATGCAGCCGCGGGGACCAAGAGAAAACGGCTGGCTGGCCTCCTTGTTCTCGTCGGCGTATGCGTCATCGAACCACCGCTCGGGGATGTACTCGTCGGGTCTACGAAAGTTGCGTGGTGAATGAGTTGCTGCCCAACTGTGGCAGGAGACGGTGACACCACCGGGTAGGAACTCGCCAGCAACCGTGTCGCCCTGCTCGGGGATGGTACGTGTCAAGCCGGTGGGAACCGGAGGAAAGATGCGCAAGGCCTCGTCAATGCACGCATTCATGTAGGGCAGTTCCTGTAGTTCAAAAGAGTGCATCTTGTCAACCGAGTCAAAGCTGGTGCGAACCTCTTCTGTGAGTCTCTTGTATGCATGAGGAGTGCGGAGGAGCCACATGAGAAGGCCAGAGAGCAGCGAAGCCGTAGTCTCAGATCCAGCAACAATGAATAGAGCAGAGTTGAGGATAATCTCATCCTGTGAGACGCCTCCCTTTTCGTTTTGTCTGAGGATGTAGTAGAGGAAATCACGATGCTCGCGTCGCAGTCCCTCATCAATGCGCCTAGTCGCAAGTTAGCCACGATATTTCCACAGTATTCTTTTTCTTTTCTTTTAGGCAGTACGTCATACTTGAGACATTTCTCCTTGCTCAGCTCCAGATGGCGGTACCGCTTCTCACGGAGATCGGAGGGAATCAGAGTGCACAAGAGCCGCTGCATGAAGCTGCCCGTCTGAAACATGCGGCGAGTGGCCTGCTCGTAGGCGCCAGCCTTGATTGTCTGCGTAATGAGCGAGACCCACGAGTGGAAGACGCCGTCCTTTAAGCAGCCAAAAGGCTCGCCAAAGGCCATGTCGCCGATGATATCAAACGTGGTAAAGTCTGTTGGAAGTCAGCGGTTCGAGTTCTCAGTGTAGTGTTAGAAAGAGAGAGAACGTACTAAACCAGTCGCACATGTTGACGGGTTTCCCGGTGGCGGCGTAGGGCTTCAGCTTTTCAATCAGGAGATCAACGTAGCCCCTGATGATAGTTTCCTGCTCAAGCAGGGCCTTTTGGCTAAAGGCGTGCGACAAGGCACGGCGCTGGCGGGAGTGGTCAGCGTCGCCGGCCATGGTCAGAGTGGTGGACCCGGGAATGTCCTGAACGGACCCGACACTAGGAGCGCAAATGTCAGCGGCGGGCGTATACTACGCATGCACGGAGGGGATATTATTATTACTGGATGGCTTTTTTTGGGCGCAAGTTAGCACGGCGTTACTCGTAGAAACTATTGGCAAAAAAAAAAAGTAGTGTGAGACTCACGATCCTTGTGGAACTGGGGATGGCCTTGGCGGTGGCCGTAGATGTCCTTCCACGCCTGCGGGTCGATGAATGTAAGCTCATTGGGCATGGTACGGAGAATAGGTCCGTATTTCAGGTGCAGCTGGTGCACGTCAAAGGGCCACCGGCCGCGAAAGAGGCCCCAGATGCTGTAGACCTGTGAAACCAGTGTCAGCCGGTCGAGAGAGAGACACACACACGCACGCACGCCCTTGGCGCTGCGCTGGCACCCCTTGGGATTGGGAAAGGGGAGCTGTACTGGGGAGATACGGGCGAAGAAGGGCCCGGGGTACTTGGCCAGGGGGTGGAAGTAGAGGTTGTAGATGCATATGCCAACTAGGTATGTAATCAACTAAGAGCTGGTGTTAGTAAAAAGGTTCAAGTCGCCGAAAAGCAAGAAGACTAGGTGTACCAGGGCAACACCGCCCAAGGCTACCGTGCCAAGGTTGGTAAAGAGGTACTCAATTGCAACCATTTTTTTTTCAGTTACGTTACGCCAGTCACTTGTTTTGCTTCTAGTGTGTCTTTGGCATGGAATGAAGGATACGGTTCAAGGACGAGTCCATTGCTCTCAATTCGCGCTGAAATAATAATATCCAGGTGTGCTGACCTGCACGCTAAGGAGCCCGACCCGCTTCGTAGACAGCTACGAATGGAAGGATAAATGAGCCCTCCCCGCAAAGGGGGAACGGAAACCTGTGACCAGTGACGTTGTGCGGATATCCATTTCCGCGGTGGTGAATGGTACGTCCGGGAGAGGGACGGCGAGTTGGGAGGGATGGACTGGGGAAAGGATGGAAAAGGGAATGCTGGAAGACTGGTTCCGGGAGGGTCGGGTAACAATTGGCCTGTAGGATTGGTTATTTTTGTAATCTGGGGGTCCATTGGGCTGGGAGTTGGTGATGCGGTCGTGGTGTTGAGCCGCGGCATAAAGAATTGAGTTGATTGGTCGTGGCTCATGGCGGTTCCAGCGTTGTCGTTATGCAAAACGAATAAACCCCACCACTTGAATTGCTTATCTAATAATGATGTTCTGCCCGAACCAAAATTCAACATGAAAAACAGTCGAATCCCCAAATCACTCTACACAATGCGTTACCCTACAGCAGCTGATTCTATTAACCAAGCAAAAAAGCTACAAGTGTCGCGAAATGCATATAATGCAACCACTTCAATGGTTATTGGTTTCCAATGCCAAAGGCTCTGGCACCGTGGCATTTGGAGATGACATCCTCTCCGATACCGCGTCCATGACATTCCATGTACCTTTGCACTTTCCGTCATAGCCAGCCTGATGCACTTTCAACGAAAATAATCGCTCAGAGATTGTTTTATCGACTTCCCATCCTGATTCAACATCATGATATAGAATCCATCGTCGTATAAATTGACTCCAGCATCATCGGCACAAACCTCTTCCACAATATGCCTCGACCAGATGACCCAGTCGGGAGCTCTGCCCCTCTGCTATGCCGCGATCTGCAGCCTTCTGGCAATCAATCATTTCAGCAACAGGGCACTGTGGAATGGACTACCGTCCTAAGCAGCAGCGTCGGATTCACCGTCAACACCTTGTCTCGTCTCTCAAAAGCTGGCGTCGAGAGCCTCACAGTCTACGCTGCCCGATGGATATTCTGCCAGGTGAAGCTGGGGACGCTGGGAGAGGTGCGATTACAGGACGCACTACAGCGGATCGAGCCCTTCCCTTCTCTTTTGTAGGCCCTCTAGTTTGGATTCGGACTGAAGCACATTGTGCGGAGCATGCAGGACTCCAAAGAGGGACTCTCGTGCATTGGCATATGCGCATGTCTCACCGAAGAGTTCAGCTCTGAAGTCTCGGCAAAGATCATGGACGAGCTTTTTCTTTGTACAAGCCACCACAAGATCTGACCCCGGCTCTGCGACAATGGCTCTGTCTCATAGAGGCTTGCGCCGGAATACATACTCGCGTCCACCGAGTTTGGCTTGATCTTACATGGGCTTACGAGGGTTTATTTTCGCCAAGGGTACACAAAACTTCGAGGCTGCGCTTCTCCAGCAAAGATTGCCTCGGTGCTCAAGGGCCTGTTTGATGTGTCGACTCGACAACTGGACCGCATCAAAGTGTCGGGGGGGAGGGACTGTGCCTGGATCGCAGCAGTTGGTCATTGGCTTCTGGATCTTAGGGCAAGAATGGAAGATTCTTCTGGCAACGTAATCTATCAACCTGCCAGTTCGTATGGCATAACAACACAAGACGCCCAGGTCATACTTGTATACGATGAGCAGTCCTCAGAACCTTACCAGCTCATTGGGAGACATTACGTGATCCCTAGTGGAAGCGCGTTGATCCACTCTGAACTTCAGGAAGAGACGCCATATCTCTCCCATGGCAGAGTGAAATGGGATTCCTGTCTTGTGGATACATTTGGTGCTCCAATGAAGCAATTTCTCGGTAAATTTTCCGTCACAACGGGGCACTGTCTTGGATCAGCAGCAAGGATCTTTGCAGCACTCATGAGTGAAGGAAAAGGTACACCAGACCAGGATCTAAAACACATGTATCGCGTCGGCACGCCACCTGCTACGTCTTCTAGCTTCGGGAGAGGTTTCTTTTTGACTGCTGGAGACTGCTCCCAGAGTTGGAAAATGCAAATCACTTGATGGGCATGATGCAGGAATGCCTAGATCGCCCGTATACGGAAGCGGTGAAGCAGTACTGCGAGTCCATGGCAAGCCTCCAGCACTTTTGTACTTGTTCGTTTTGCAACAACGAGTCCGAATCTGTCGATCCATCTCAAGAGCCTTTCTGCTTATGTCGACCCATTGAGACTGTTCGCAGCCTCGTCCGGCTCATGTCGTATTGCATAGTACCGGAGAATGTGACGCTACTGCCGACAGTGGCAGGGCTTGAAGGTTGTACTGGCAGAGTCGCAGGAAACGAAAGACTCTGCGTGATGGCGAAAACGATGTATACATAAGTCTTGTCACATGTTGGCCGATTTCCTGCAAATTAGATATTGCGGCATGTCTATTCACAGGACGGAAGCACGAATGGGGTGAGAGAGAAACAGGCATCGATTCTGCATCTGCGTTATACACGAATGGTCTGTGTTTTTATTTCAACACCTTGTGTGTGATATCCTCCAACCCGGAGCACGCCTGCACGATAAACATTGTTCCAGGGAGCATCCAGTGGAACGACTTTTTTGTATGAACAAGTCCACCATATTAGGGAGAGGCACGCGACAGAGGAGGCGGACGCCCCCTACAGTTCAGTATCAACGGTGATTACAAACTACGACACCCTAGTCAATAGTGCATCGCCAAATATGAAAGGGCAGCTTATCGTGGAAGAGGTCTGGTTGGGCGGAGGACGTTGATAGCACGATACCGCATCTTCTCTAACCAGCACGCCGGCTACTTTTCTGTCGGGGCACGCTTCATTTGGTATCGGCTCAGCTCCGTCTTCAGCGCTGCTAGCTGTCTCGGGAAGGATTGCCG
This sequence comes from Calonectria pteridis, assembly GCA_022837005.1. Lineage (NCBI taxonomy): Eukaryota > Fungi > Ascomycota > Sordariomycetes > Hypocreales > Nectriaceae > Calonectria > Calonectria pteridis. The sequence continues at coordinate 55,237 of JAKZGU010000099.1, read as the reverse complement.
ATCTCTCAATGGCTTCAAATGCATCCTGGTTGAGGGCGAGGGAATGCTCAACGCCGGCGAGGCGAGGCGTTCCAGCCGGGGCAAACACCAGTCTTGCGCGTCCTTTGTAGCCAGCCGCTCGCAATATGGGTTGCACTCGCACAGGGGAACATCCAACCGGTGGATGGGACGCAGCCACGGCGCGCGCTAAGGGTTCGGAGCAAGCTACAAGGGAGCCAGTGCGTGCGGTGCTGCGTGGTGAACGCGATGCAAGATGCGGAAGATTATTTGCTCTACGTTTGCTTAATAACGTCAACTTAATATCGGGAGGGTCTAGCCACAGGCAGGGGCGGAAATGAAGGCGGCGTTGACATGGATGGGTTCGGTGAGCGGAACGAAGTTGGAAGGGGCTGAACGGGGAGGTGGGAATGATGCAATGAGGTATGCATCAAACAAACGCGGCAAGCCACGGATGGACTGGATCCAATCGAAAACTGACCGGCAGTGCATGCTTCCTTCAACACCAATAAGGGCATCGTCCGTCTCTGGTTTCATCGAGGGTCAGCTTCGCACTCGCTTACAGCCCTACCACCCGGGATGGACATGTCAAGGCCGAAGCGGTGACAGCGGTACTCGACTGCCACGACACAAGATATTCCAGGCTGTCGGGATGGTGAACAGGATGCCGCGGCCAGGAGCCCTCGGTGCATGAACGTTAGTTGGTAGCTGCTGTGGCGCCAACATACCCCAGCGCCCATTGTCCAATCCCAGCGCCGCCATAGCGAGATCTCGTTTGCCGTTGCGTCGTGGTTCCGCTTTCATGGCATGGAGTGGGGTCCCGCTATATTAGCTGCTTTTTTTCGCACGTCTTGTATCGCTCGTCTGTAGCGATGCGGCAAAGCATCAGAAGGAAGGGAAAAAAAGAACGAAAAAAAGGAAAAAAGAGGACCCAAACAAAGCTTAGCAGGGGAACCCGCGGCCTGCTTCTCCCATTCCGCGTTGCATTGCGGATTCCGGAATCCTCCCCTTCTGGGAACTCGACATCGCAATACTCGGTAGACGAGAAGGCCATAAGCACGAACACGATTAGGATCATGCGTCACCTCGGGTCCGTCGGGGCCTCGTCGCAACCCAAGTCTCACGGCAGCTGAGAAACAATGGAGACGCGGTATAAGGTGTCTGATCGGTTCCGGGTTGGCCACCCTCCCATGTTTCGCATGTTGCATATTGGGGGAACACAGCCAAGACCAACCAAGCAAAATAGACTCAATCCACCCACTAGTAGCGAATTGCCAAGATGAAGGGCTACTACACCGGGGCCGCCGACGTCAATCTCGAAAAAAGGAAGAAGAGAAGAATAAGAAAAAAAAATGCTAAACCTGTTTCCCGCAAGAAGATTGGTCGCACTGCAGCTCCCCTCCTCCTTTCCGCACACCATTCCTCGCTCAATTGGTGGTTGGCTGTCGAGTGGGCTTTTTTACGGCGTTGCAAGCCTAAACAAAGGTTCCGTCACGATGGCGAGAGCTGAACAACCTCTGCCGAACTCGCACCTCGAGAGTGTGAGGAGAAGAAAAAAGGCCGCGAGGCACGGGCACAGGCGCGCGCACACCCACACACACCCACAGACGCTGCACTCGGTGCATGCATTTCGCCCAATCTCGGTCTTGTTGCGGATGAATCGCACATGGCTGCATCCTTGCCCATTGTTTGCTGGTTCCGCATATGGCTTCACATCCCTGCTCTGCTCCTAAGCCAAGTCATCAGCCTTGGCCAGCCGCGACCTCTCTCCCTTTCTTTACTTATCCGGGGTGCTTCTCCCATGCCATTGAGGAAAGTAAGCTGACTGACGTCTTGCTTCAAGTCGTGCCACACCTTATCCGTTCCGCTTTCCTCGTGAATAGACGGTTTCTAGAGTTTCCAAACACTGAAATATCCCATCGTTTCCACCACTAAAGCTCACGCACGAAGCTCAACCACAAACAAAATCGCAGTCTTGTCCATCATATCCCACAACTCTTCCATCGTTTTCTTCATGGCCCTCAACGGCCCAGGGACATTTCATCGAACCAGCCTCGACGAGGCTGAAGATGTTGGCAACCAACACCGCAATGTATTGGCCGAGACTTGGAAGGATTGGCCGAATGAGGCTGCTGTAAGTCATCAACAATGCCACCACCGACTTCCCTTCCCCTTCTTCCATGCTAATCATAGCTCGTATAGTTTGAGAAACTAGAAGAACATCGTGGTCCCATTGCCCTCAGGGTTGTGGGAAATATCCCACCATGGGCATCCGGTTCCCTGTTTCGCACTGGTCCTGGCCAGTGTCGTGTAGCGGATACAGTCAGAGGGACGCACTATGTCAGCCACTGGTTTGACGGTTTTGCCCACACTCATCGGTTCGATATCGATGCTCCCGCTGTCCCTGGGGGTGAGACCACTGTCACATACTCTTCCCGACGCCAATCGGAGGACTATGTCGCCAGAATCAAGAAAAAGGGCTGGCGGACGGGCCTTTCGTTTGGCCAAAAGTCTGATCCATGCGTAGGCATCTTTGCCAAGGTCATGGGCGCCTTTGAGTCCAAACTTAGCGATTATGGGGTCACCGTGCAGCCCAATGTTCCCGGCATGCCCAAGAGCAAGTCCTCCAAATCAGGCCACCGCACGAGCGTTGATAATCTTTACATTGCTAGTGATATTGCATCGATGAGACGCGTCGACGCGGAAACCCTTGAGCCCATTGGCCCGGCTCGACAATCAGTCTTTCACCCAGAGCTCAAGGGCAGACTGTCCTGTGCCCATGCCCAGCGAGACCCGGAGACGGGAGATTGGTTCAACTATAATTTGGAATTCGGAAAGCAGTCAATATACCGTGTTTTCCGCGTAAATGCCAAAACAGGGCACACAGACATTTTGGCCACAATTTCTAGCCCGGAACTGCGAGCGACATACATTCACAGCTTCTTCCTTACACAAAATTACGTCGTTTTGTGCTTGCCATCAAGTCACCTCCAGTGGAATGGGCTTGGCATCTTGTGGCAGCGGAACCTTCTTGAGGCCATCGAGTCGTTCGATACGGCCAAACTGTGTCGTTGGATCGTGGTCGACAGACGTAACGGGAAAGGAGTTGTCGCGCGGTTCTCAACGCCAGCCGCATTCTTCTTCCATAGCGTCAACGCCTTTGAGGAGGTGGTTGAGGACAAGAATGGCAAGAAAAGAATAGACCTGGTCCTGGACTATGCCGAGTACGCAAATCTCGATATCATCAAGGGTTTCTACTACGACATTCTGCTCAACCGGAACGATGCAGCAAAGAACTACTGGATGGAAAACGACCGCTTCAAGAAATTGCTGTCTTACCTCACCAGGCAAAGATTTACCATGCCAGATCCCGACGCCGTGCAGTATCCCGATTTTTCTGCCAAAGCCGAGCAGGACTTTGTGATCCTTAACCCCCACGCGGGCGAGTTGCCGATCATCAACCCGAAGTACCAGTGCAAACGACATCGATATATATACAGCGTGACGAACCGAGGGCTCAATATCGTGGTGGACTCATTGGCCAAGACCGATGTCGACACGAAGGAGGCCGTGATCTGGGCCGGGCCTCAGGGCCATATGCCCGGAGAGCCGATATTTGTACCGCGACCGGGAGGAAAGGATGAGGATGACGGTGTCTTGCTAAGCGTCGTGATTGATTGCGTATCGGAAAGGTCGTACTTGTTGTGCCTGGATGCGAAGACGATGGAGGAGGTGGGGCGAGCTGAGACAGATTTTTCGATTGCCATGGGGTTTCATGGGATCCATGTGCCCATGTCGGAATGAAGTAAAGACATGAAATCGTCTAAGAGTGAGATGAAGCAAGGTCGAGATGACATGGAGTGGGCGAGGAGAGATGTGAGGTGGTTGAGCGGAAGATTTTGCCCGGGCGGAAAGTCGTCGTTGGCGTGTACAAGATGGAATTACGATGACGAGAAAGATTGTGAAGGAGCGAGCGATCAGAGATTTTGAAATCAAGCAAGACATTTTTATTTATTCCCCGAGCAGGCTGGGTTCGGATAATAGCTGCCCCAGCCGTGCACCTTGCATAGTTTGATCTTGCAGATTACATCGTACCATTTTTGGGCCCTGATAGCAGAACAAGGCGGCCTCCCCCGACGAGACACTCATATATCAACACCCCCCTCCCTGGCAAACCGTGACAAGCAGAAACGGTACGAAGATACAAAAAGAAAAAGGGTGTGAGTATGAGGATAAATATTTCTTATTCCTAACACCTGTAAGCCACATCAGTTTCCAGAATCCCAGCTCCAGCTCTGCACACCCTCCTGTCTCCCGCGCGCACGCCCAAAGCCGCCACAGGGGAACACCCAGGGGAGGAGGGTAAGCCCAAGGTACCCCGCGAAATGCAACACTGAGCCGCAAAAAAAAAATGGCCTGATGTATAGCGGGCGATGACGACGGAATACCCAATCCCAAGCACAAAAAACGGGGGGGTTAAGAGTGGAATCGGGAGGAACCCCAGATTAAAAGATGACAAAAATAAATAGAGTTGGATAGATGGCATTGCATGTCACTCGACGGGATACCGGGGGCCTTGTTTTCCTGTGGGGTGATCACCGCCAGGACACGACGGCTCAGAAGCGTCATGTTGGAAACAGGTCATGCAAGGGGGATCCGCCCCCCTCTCTTCTTCCGCGGCGATTGTTTCCTTTTTTTTTTTTTTGTACTTGCACATGCTTGAGGGGGGCCGAGTTATGACGCAAACGAGACCATCATGAGATGCTGGGAGGAAGTGGTGAGGTCTGGTCATCTTCCCGGCGGTGTTAGTCGAGCAAGGGCATAGTTGACAGCGGTGATGCAAAGCCGGAATCACGTCGTCGGGCACAGAGTGCCGTGACTTGTCGGGCGACTGGCAGAGGACAAGTGACTCGATTTACATGGGGGTGCAATCGTGCAACTTGGCGCCATGACCGTTGTTGGCGGTGGCGAAAGAAAAAAAAAACGAGGTTCATTTCGACAAAGAATAATCAGATGGTTGGAAACCCGGGTTTGATTGATAAACCCGGCCTTATCAATCAGTCTGTTGCACTACGAGTGAGCCGTGCGGCTCGGGTGATGAGTGCCCGAAGGAGGGGTCGCGGGCACGATGGATGAGACAAACGACGTTGCAGTCACAATTTTTACTTTTTTTTTTTTTTTTTCATTTTTTGGTGAGCTTTAGGCAGACTGGATAGAAGATCAATTTCAACACATGTACCCCAAATGCCGAGCCAAGGTGAGGTCCGTCTTACGTAGATCCCCCATGTGCCTCCCATGAACTCGGCATCACAACTCATCTCACCACATCCACATTCACAAGCCACATCAGATACGCACTTCAGGGGTGAAAACACACTTTGCATAATAAAACACTTCTCATTCAGTGGGTGCATAATGGTTACAAGTTCATTCAAACACTCTTTCATCATCCTCTTGTCTGATCGCCGTCGTCCCCGTCGCCGAGCCCCTCTTCTGTGATTTCGAGAAAAAATACAATTAAACCCCAGACTCCCATTCCCATTGTGTGTCGTGTTGACAAGACATGAGAAAAAAAACACATGACCCCCACGATGGCGTCAATTTAGTACGCGCCATGGCAAACGAGGCCTGCATGCTTCTCCGCCCCAGCCTGGTTACTAGGGCGCATTCATCCTCTGACTCCTTTCTTCCGACCAATTTTATCCTTCGTCCTCTTTAAAGCCCGAGGCAGGGTATCGTTCCCGTCAAGTATCCCGTAGTTAGTGATAGGTGGTGTAGTGTGTGGTGTGTTGGTCGGTGGTCGGTGCGTGGTGAGTGAGAAAAAAAAAAAGAAACGAGCGCGATATTTCAGCTCCTTAAGCGGCCACGGCCTCGGCCTCGGGCATCTTCATGCCGGTGCCAGCCAGGTTGGTGGACTTGGCCTGAGGGTTCTTGGTGTAGTAGTCAGAGATGGCAGACTTGATGGCATCTTCGGCAAGCATTGAGCAGTGGACTATATATCAAATCTCAGGTTAGTTCATACATTCTCAAGTGAGAGGCGATTGATGAAGGTGAGGGACATACGCTTGACCGGGGGTAAGCAGAGCTCCTTGGCGATCTCGGTGTTTTTGACCTTGCCGGCCTCATCCAGGCTCATGCCGCGGACGAGCTCGGTGAGGTAGCTGCTGGAGGCGATGGCGGAGCCACATCCGAAGGTCTTGAACTTGACCTCGGAGATCTTCTGAGTCTCCGGATCGACGCGGATCTGAAGCTTCATGACATCACCGCAGGCGGGAGCGCCGACGAGACCAGTGCCGACATCAGCGTCCTTCTTGTTCATGGAACCGACGTTGCGAGGCCGGGAGTAGTGGTCGAGGACCTTCTCATGGTAGGCACGCGAAGCGTTGACGGCAGCAGCAGGAGCCAGCTGGCGGGCGGGCAGGACGGAGGGACGGGCGAGGGGAGCAGCGATGGCAGCCCTTCGGGAGACGGCGCGAAGTCCTCGGGAGAACATTGTGATTTGAGATTGGAGTGTGCTGAGGGGAACTTTGGGATGTAGCGGAAAGCACGGGGCGAGCCAGTAAAACCAGAGGGAGAAGGTCGAGCGAGGTTGGTTCGAATGCGTCGAGCAGATGCTTTGATGGTTGGGATGGTGGCTCGGAGAGTCGACGATGGCAAGAAAGCAGGTAAGTCAAAGTCGGAAAGAGGGGATGTAGATGCAGAGGGAGGATTATATGCTAAGGGCAGCGTTGCGGAGGAGGCAAGATTGTCAAGCTGAGATGGGCGGCGATCCGGCGTTGGAACAAAAAAAGATGCGGGACTTGGCCCTGAACTCTTTGGGAAAGGATGGCGATTTCGGCCAATGCATCACCGGGGCCGCGTGTGGCCAATCAGCGAGCTCCGATTGCTCGGCCATTACGTAGCTCGGTCCTCGGAGAAGATGGCGAGGGGCCCCCAGAGGGGCCTAGCGTGGGCCTCTTAGGCACAGCGTACAGCGCCAAGGTACCTACAGTACAGGAGGACCCAAACTTTGGTGGCATGGGCGAGCGAAGCAAACTGGTTGAGGGCCAGTGAAAGGCCAGAACGAGCCAACCGTGCGGAGTGCTTTTGGAAGGGAAGCCCGCCTTCGCCTAGCGGAGCACACCTAGTGCGTGCAGTGAGTGAGTGACATGTAAATCCATCCACGCCACAGATTGATAGCGAGACGGAATCAAGATGGCACACGTAAAAAAATATATAAAAAAAAAAGCATCTACACCAGCGACCAGCGCCAGCGCCAACGCCACAGGCTGCGTTCCATCCCTCCCAAGGAAACGAACCCTCGCAGCAGGCGCCGACAGCACGCCAGTAATCGAAAACCCAACTTTCAATAGTATTAAGAGCATCCTGGTCATTCCCTCTCCAATATCGGATTCATCATTTCCCCAAGCAGCCAGCGAAAAACAGAAAAGGCGGGGCGCAACCAATTTTGGTGTGAGTACCAGCTCTTCGCCGCGGGTCATGAGGGCGAATTTGCATGCATCCATCCCGCGGAAAACTCTGCCTGCCACTTGGCTTTATTAGCCATGTGGACACCCGCCCGGGCACTGGAGCGGGCGCCCGGGGTGTCTGTTACCAGCGAGAAGGAAAAAAAAAAAAGACTTGCAATCCGTCGTGATCTAGAACGCGGGCTGCAACTACGCTAGGCTGCATGACTGGTGAATCTGACTGACAGTTGGGGAGCGTGCTTGTTGCAAAGACCCTTCATCAAACATCAGCATCATATCATGATTCTGATACAGCCAGCACTCGTTTTGTGTGTCGTGCTGACTGTGCATCCTCGGGAAACTTAAAAAATCCAACAAGTCAGCGCATCCATGTCCATGGCTCCGCGGGAAATGAACGAATCCTCCCTCAAGCTCCTCCTTGCATCAGAAACCAAACCCCGCCCGACCATTAACTCCCCCCCGCCCCAGGTTCTGTTTAGCAGATGGGGAAAGCGGACTTGTCGGTGCACGGGGATAAGGATGCACCGCCATCTTATCTGATGCGCGGTGAATCGACAAATGCACCATTAATAATATCCTGACCTGAATGGACGCTGAGTGAAGATCGTCCTGCCAAAAGATTTCTAGTCCGAACTTAATTGGGTCCTTTTTTTTTTTCAATCTGGTCGATGCAAATCTCCATGAATACGTCGGTTTTTTTTCTATGACAAAATGCCTGTGGCGAAAACTTGACGCACGCCCTCCATCAGATAATGCACCATAAACGGCGGCCTTGCCTTGATTCCACATCATTCATCACGTGATTGGTTATATGACGCCTACCATTAGTGCCAGTAAGCACTCTCTAGCGACCCCTCACTAAGAATATGACGGTGCGCGCGGCACTGCATCTCCGGGGAAATGTCAATCAAAGCCCAAGGCAGGATCCCTGATCAGCCATCAATCGTGATACCTTGTCCCCCATATCGTCAAACCTTCTTCCTCCAGCGTATTGTGCTGGCACAACACGACACGTGCATTCCGCGGAATCACTTGCGCTTTCAAACTCCCCCCCAAGGCCGCGGAGTGAGTGGGCCTTCAGGGCTTGGGTTGGAGGGGTTCAGGTTGCTGCTGCATGCTGAAAATGCCGGCGGGCAGCGGACGGGCAGAGCACGGGGCAGCGGAGCCGGAATAGCGAGAAATGCCCGCTGTCGCTCTTTTGGCGTCGGCTCGTCGCCCGAATACCGAACATACTCAGTATAACCAGCCATGGCTAGAAACGCGTCAGGTTTGCTGACCACGCCCCATCTTCTCACCCCTTCCGGCATAAATCATCGGCAGGGACGGGCCTATAGTTAGCAATTAATATCTCCGGCGTCAATATAAAGCGACGGGTTCTGCCTTTCTCGCTGTATTGCGACTTCGGCGATAGAGTTCGGCCTCCGGGCTGCTCCCATGCTCTCTCTCGCCTTGGCCTGCCACTCATTATTCCCGCCCACGGCACTGACACCCGTGCTCCCCGCTCCCAGTATTTGTCATTGGGCAGTCCCCCCGGTCTCTCTCTCACAGTTTCGCTCTTGAATCCGGGCCAATCCTCCGGCCATTTTACGACCCTCGGCTAAGTTGCCAATACGGCTGCACAGACCGAAAAGACGTTGTTGATTCATTTCATGGGTGCGGTGCCCAAGCGAGTACCGATGCACCCAATAAAAAAACGTTTCGAGTTTGACCATGCAGCCATCCTTCGCTTCCGCCCATGCTGGACAGGATTTTGGGATTTGGGGAATCTACCCAACGCTAATGCGCAGGCAAACTTACTGTGATGTTGGCACGCTTATCAGTGAGCAAAAGCAAATACAGGCACGAACCGCTACAGCGCCGGCGTCGGAGTTGGCAGACCCTGAATGTGTGCTACCCTATATGCAGCGGTAATTTATTGCAGTAAACCTGCTGATACTATATTTTGTTATATTCAAGGGTAATGATTTTTATCATCGTAATTTTCTTATCCAATTACATAAGATGGCCACGGATGAATTATGTCGTAAACCTGATGTTAGTGTCTGGGAATATGACGGGTAAAAAGGCGATTCGTCTTAAGCCATCCCACCACTTCTTACATAGTGATCTCATATCGACCAAACATAAGAAATAAGAATGCAACCAGTTTCCGATATAGTAATAGCCGATACTTAAAAATATTCTCTACAACTTTGGCTTACTATCTCCCCCAAATAATGACTGCAGCGTCTCACGGGAAAGGCTTTTATTAGCCTCAATCCTGCTTTGAGTAGTTTTGAGCACACGAGGCAAGCCTGTATTCTCGAACGAAGCGCCATCGCGGACCATGGAAGCGATTCCTTTGCTCGAAAGAAGGATGGCGGGCATTCCGTGCCCAGAGAAACCAGCAATTACGTATTGACCCGGCTTGCCTGGTACTTCGCCGACATGAGGCATCAGGTCGGAGCTGAATCCCATGACTGGCGTTGTGATCAGCGTTGCTCATTAATCTCAAGGAATACACGTATATCGACTTACTGCCGGTCCAAACCTTGTTGATCTTGGCGCCGCTGTCTTCCCACCCCCGAAAGCGCCGCTGCATATACCCGTCAAAGTACGAGACGGCCTCCTCAATCAGCTCGTCATCATGCACATTGTCAAACCACCGATCAGGATCCTGCCAGTACGTCTGCAAGCCACCACCAACGACGATGCTCCCGTCAGCACGTGGGATCAGATAGTCGTAACCGGTACCACCATACCGGATGCCGTAGGTATTGACGAGGTGAGGAGTGTCAGGGCCCTTGGGACTGGCAATGTGGCTGCATATGCCGCGGATAGGCACGATACTTCCCGTGTACTCTGGCAATACGTGGGGCGTGTATGCGTTTGTAGCGTAAACGACTTTGGAAGTATTGATATCGCCTCGGGCCGTGTGAACTGTCCAGGCGTTGTCGCCCTGGCCTTGCGACACTGAGGATACGGGAGTGTTGGCATGCACACTTAGTCCCTTGCTGATGAGCTTTTGAACGAGTTGATGAATCATTTTAGACGGCCACAAATGCGCAGCGGTAAATGAGAAACAGCATTGAGCACCCTTGACTCCTGAAACCTGTGTTTGGTGTTAGAAGCGACGACCGTTCATGAGTTTATAGCGGCCACGTACTCGTTCAGCGTCCTGTTTTGAGGTAAAATCGACATCTCGCAGGTTTGCTACGCCAGATTTGACAAGCTCCTTGTAAGCGGCCTCTGTTTGCTTGGCGTGATCCGGATCAAGATAAACATCAACCGATCTGGTCAGGTGGAAATCGCAATCAAGCTCCTCCTTCTCTACGAATTCCTTCATGGCGTGCACATGCAATGCCTCAAAGTTGGCCAGCTCGACGGCCGCTTCGATGCCGTACGTTTTGGCGTGCTTGGGGATGCTGAAGTAGACGTCGGGCTTCACGTGGCCGCCATTGCGCCCCGTTGCGCCATGGCATATCTTTCTTGCCTCGAGCAGCACGATGGACGGGGGGTTGGGATTCTGGCTGAGGATGTGGTAGGCGGTAGCAACGCCTGCAAACCCGGCGCCGACGATGACAATGTCGGCTTTTGGAGGCAGTTCCGCCGTGCTGCGGTAGTCGTCGAGTGGGCGCGGTTCCGAGTTCCAGAACGAGCGAACCGGATTGGGCACCGGGGAACGGTTGGGAGTGGACATGGTGACTTGACTGGTATATGGGAAATTTAATAATGTATATAAAGTCAAGTTGGCAACGCTTCGATGAAGAGAAGAAGTGCTCGATTGACCGCTTCGGCATCTGTCTTCGTGTGCTGATATCTGATAGTGCTGTACCCCGCAATTGTATGCGAGACGCACAGCACGAGTGCTAGCGTCTTGCCGGACCTGGCAAGTAAAAGCGAGAAGCATGATGGCAAATGCAACTCGGATTCAATTTCCTCGGGAAACAAGTACACGATTCTCGCTACAAAAGACTAATTTGTAATAGTTGTTCCGTCAAGCGAGAGATTGAGATGCGAACCCGTCAACCCAACACAAGCGAGACTAGCTGCAGATACTATACAAGGTGACATTTTGAGAAGTTGTAAGCCGATATATTTTATTCCAAACTGTTGTAGCTTCTACTTCAAAATTTCGCCCTTGTGCACAATGGCAGTGTACCTTGAGGAGGGTTCCAGCAGCGTGTCATTGACAAATCCTTCGACTCCAAGTTTCAGCGCTCGGTCGAGGTTTTCCATAGTTTTCTGAGAGAACCACGCCAGATGGGTCGTTATCGTCAAATTTGGCACCATCTCTTCCCCATTGGCGACATCCGGAATAAGAGGACTGGTCCCAACACCGCCCGGCTCTGTTACGAGGACGTCTGTGGCAGCGCCGAATATTCTCCCCTCCTTCAACGCTGCTGCCAGCGCTTTTTCATCCACTATGCCTCCCCTAGACACGTTGATGACCAGCGCATCTTTTCTCATCATCTTGAACTCGGGTTCGGCGATCAAGCCTGAAGTCGCAGGCTGCAGGGGACAGCATGTCACAATCGTCGTCGAAGTCTGTACGAGTTCCTCAAACGGGGTTCTTACATCGCGCACGCTGGTCTCGCCCTTGTGTTCCGAAATCAAAATGCGGCCGAATCCAACGCGCTTCGCCAAGCTCTCAATCTGGCGACCGAGCGACCCGTATCCAACAATTCCTAGCGTTTCCTGCTGGATACTTAGAGGGGGACCTTGCTCCCACAATGGTACTAGCGAAACCTCTTTGATCCACTGCTTGTCCGGTGCTGTAGCGGCGTTGTGTAGTGAGACGACCTTCCTGCGAGCGGAAAGGTATAGCGTGAGAAAATGCTCTCCGACAGCCTCGACATTGCACTGCGGGCAGTGTACGACGGTGATGCCTTTTTCAGCAAACGCCTGTTTATCCAGCCAGTTGAACCCCGTCGCCGTGATGGCGACGCACTGTAAGCGGGGTGCTTGCTGCAGATGCTCCGGGGTGATGGGATACCAGCCGGCGAGAATCACGATAGTTGCGTCTTTGATGCGTTCAGCTGTCTCGTGAGCTTGGGTGCTGAAGTACCGATCCTGGGTGAATGGGAAAGAAAACTTGGTGTGAGGCGCATTGCTGCCCTCGAGGATAACGACGTGATGCATTGGGCTCTAGTGGACTATTAGAACGAGACACGTAAAAGGTTGGAATGAAGAGTTTTTATCGGGATTGCTTTGATGAAAAGCTGTGCTGAGCAATTACACAGCTTATGAAAACGCAAAGCGGTGAAGCAGCAAAAAGGGCCAATCTACGTCAAGTTGTCACATACATGATTTGGTGGTGGTGTTGGTGGTGATGTTGCTTAGCAATCACTCGGGGATATCCAATAAAGGAAGCAATGCAGGAAGACACGCACCCACTATCGTAGTCTTGAACCTTTCCCGATTTGCTTAATATTGGTCATTTGCGATGTGTCTCTGGTGTTATATACTTGGCAAAATCACCTTATCATGAGCCGGCCGGTCGGCCGGATCACGGCCCGGACCACAATCCAACTATTACCTCATTTCTGGGTCCGTCCTGGGGATTGATACATGGTGCAGAAATTAGCTGGCTTTAATTGATGCGAGGATGCCTCAATTGCCGTTTCCAAGTGTCATCATTAGTTCTTTGATCTGAGGATGTGTGCGTAATCAGCATCGGGTCTGGTGGTGGGCAATGGCTAAGGGGGGCTACTCCATTATAACCAAAACATTCTATATTAATGAAATCTATGTAATGAAAAACTAGGTATTTAACAGCCAACTTCAACGGCGTTGGCAAAGAGCATGTATGTGTCGGCGTGGTTGAGATTCTGCTCGGCAGTCAAGCTCTGGACAACCTCATAGCCGTAGCCGGTGTAATCGTCGGTGCCCTTGATCTGAGTAAGATGGCTGTACTCATGAATCGCAATTCCGACTTGGTCTTCGGCGTGGCATGCGGTGCTTGAAGAGGGAAAGTTGAAGTAATCGTCGCAGTACACCGTGATGCCGACGCCAACATCAGCGTAGGCCGTCGCTCCAGACTCCTTGCAGTAGTTTTCGGTGGTGTCAACACACGAGTATCCGGTGGAACCACTGGTGGTAGAGCCGCACTCGGTCGCAATCTTATCGTAAACTGCCGCGACGGTCTGGCGGGTGGACGAGGACGTGGACTTGAAGTACTCCTTCACCTTGGCGCTGGAGCCGCTCGAGGCCGCCGTGGATGCCTTCTTGGCCCGCGAAGCACAGCCCTCCAGAGCCTTCTTGGCCGCGGTCAGCTTGGAGCCAGTGCATCCCGAAAGATTGGTGCGCTTGGCCATACGCTTGGCTTGGTACGCCTTGTGCACCTCGGCTGCCTTCTCGCCGTCAATGTCCTCGGTGATGTGGTTTGCGTGATACGAAATCACACCATCAATGGTGGTAGAGTTCTCCTTGGCGTAATGGAACGATCCATCTGCCCGAATGGTGAAGCTGCCGCCCTTGACTAGGTCGTGGAATTCCGCAATGTCGAAGCTTTTCTCAACCGAACCACCGGCGGGGATGCGGACGAAGGCGCTCTCAGGGAGGTTCTGGAAGTTCATGAAGACGCGGATACCACTAAAGGGCACATGCTGACCTGAGGAAGGTTAGATAATCCGAATTCTCTGAAAAGACTCAGTGGCAAGCCAAAACGTACCATCAGAAATGATCTGGGCCTTTTCGACGTGGGCATCGTTGAGAATGGTACCCGTCTTGAGGATCTTGACATCCGAGGTTCCAAGGTTGCGGACAACAGCATGGACTTCAGAGTTTCCAACTCTGTTAATTTGGACATCAAGAGCATTCTCTTCTCGGGTCTCCAGAGTAGGTAAAGCAGCCGTGAGAGATGCCGCAGCCAAAAGATTAAAAAACTTCATGATGAAAGAGAGTAGGAAGCCGCGGCTCAAGTAATGAATGTTGGGATGTAGAAAAAGATGGAATGTTTGGTTAGTGATGTTGGAACGAGATGGGCAGTCTGTATATATTTGTAGTCTACGATGTCCTCTTCACGGATTGCCTCACTTGTCCCCAAGGGGACACCTAACTGGTCGACCACTTTCCTGATTCCATTTTAGCTTCCGTAGCTTGTCATCAATTGTCTATTCCAAACAGCGAGACCGAAGTTCTTGAGAATGATGGACATGGGTATAAAAAAAACCCGATAGCCGAACGTGGTTAGAGGTCTAGACAAAGATTCCCAAGGGAGTGGAACAGTGCACGGAAACTCCCTCCGTAGTGGAGATGGGGAAATCGGCATAGTCCCAGCCAATTGGATTGGGGTCGGTTTAGCTTAATTCAAGCTTAAGTGATGGAGTTGTGATAAAAATGAGACGAATCTGCGGCGTCGCATGGATTCCATGCTCTGCGGGTGCAGGGGTTTATTATGAGAGGGCCGTTATCGGCCTGACCGGTGATAACGAGATGACCAGGCTCTTTAGAGGCATGGGCGATTCCGGATCTCCATTTAAACTGCCATGTAGATGCTGTCAGGTCGGTTGTTGCCGAGTTCTAGGGAAGAAGCGATCGTTTCATCTTGATCGAACTATGCGGGGTGGGGAGCGCGACGGGAGGGGATTCGTGGAAGTTCTCGACTGAACTTCCGGTGTACGAGCATAGTTTTATCGTTGCTAGGCCTATTTGAGAACGGAAGAAATATCGCAGGACATTCCACGCTAATTAGACTTAATTCTTCCGATGGGCTCTCGTATAAGAATGGGACGGGACGCACCAAGAACCACGGGGTTAAATGACATAAGGTTTGATGCTACTCTGCACCTCACGACGGGGCCTCACTTGTACGCACTTTTGCCATGTTGTTACGAAAAATGGTCGAGACAATTCTGTCGGGGAACGTGGTGCCGAGGACAATTCGAGCCAATCTTTGCTTTGAGCACAGCACGGACCTGGCAGGCTTGCAACGCGATTAACCATGCACCACTCTCTCAAAGGCAACGACGCGACCGAGGCCAGGCGGTTAGTTAAAGTATTTACCGGCATAATTATAGCCCTGCGTGCCAAAATAGAGTGTCATGAGTTGGCTCAAACGTGATGCGATATAATCGTCTAGCAGCCGTGGAATAGCAAGAAGGGCTGGCCATTCCTCTAATCTAGCAAGACCTTAATTGGACGGTCGTCTATTTTTTCTTACAGCGCATGGTAGTTATGCGGAAACCGACAATTTGCTTCTCAGATTTAGCATAGAGGGACTGAAATCCATGGCAAATCTCTAGCTAGCGCATGGACCAAGGAAGTGTGAAGTGAGCAAGAATCTGCTTGTAGGGTAGGTTGGCTTTTGCTTAGCCTTCAGCTTCTGTTGACACACACGGGCACACGTGCGGACACAAGAAAAAGCGTGTATTTCTAGAGAGCGATATTTATGCTTTAATCAGACAGCGGAATAACAGTATAGTTGAAATTAGGCTGGTCTGAATCTTGCAGCGTTAAATCAACATGGCAGTTTTGAGTGTAAAGGTTCAAAAACAGCGCGTCATTTTCGCTGCGTCACAACCAATAAAAGAGAAAATAAGTCTACCCAAACTTTCGGAGATTGGACATCTACAGGGTGGCTTGATGCCACGTGAATTATACGTAATAGGAACGCTCACTTGCCAGCTGCACTGTTTCAATCCTATGACGTACCAGCTTCTACATTCCAAACAACATTCATCCGATTAAACGTGTATTCCATGTGATTGATTCATGTAAACTCGCCAAGTCTTGTAAACAGATGCACTTGAAACCTTTTGACATCGTGCAAGGCGAATTCCTGACAGTATACCCACGTTGGATTTCCCATGCAATTCCCGTGTTTTAGCTTGAGCTGTCTCCGCAATGTTTCATACTCTGTTAATAACCGTATTCAAGGCCAAGGCATGCTATTTCCAACTGCAATATAGCAGATCATGGACATGCGCGCTGTGCTGCTCGTCCGCATACGACGAGATGGAGGACGTCCCTCGAGGCGATTATTTGCGACAGAAGATGCTTCATTCCCTGCAGACCACTGGCTCTCTGCCCAGTCAAGGGCTGGATTACACATTTCTCAATGCTGGCCGGGGATAAGGAGAGTGCACCACTTGTTTCGGTCAAGTGTCCCATAATGCCCCTTTCTTTGTTACCTGAGTCGCAGGAGCTGCTCGTTCAGGGCTGGCGCTGGCTAGTCTCTTACAATTTCGGAAGTGCATTCTAGTAGAACGGTAGAGGTTCGCCACTAGACGCTTCACGTCCAAGGCTGCTGAATCCCCCTGACCTATTTTCGGATTCCCCAGCCTTACCTGATTGTTACCTGTGTTGCGCAAAGGGGGTTAGGCAATCTCCAGGCGTGCCGGCGCGACTCCGCATTCGGTATCAGCCCTAAAAGTTAGTGCAGATCACTGCGGCGAAAGGGACGGTTCCTGGCCTGCATTGACCGGTGCACCTGTGGGTGAAACCGCCTAAGTTGTTAAATTTAGAGGGCGCACTGGCCTGTGTTTGGAGCTAAAGCGGATGTTACGGGACGATCAGACTCTGGTCGCCCACTGAGAGGGCCTGGAGCTGTTTTAATGCCCGATGAATCGAGAGCCAAGGAGGTGATTTGAATTATTGCAACGGAGCGGGCTGGATCTTGCTAGCGCGCATCACCTGAACTCCAAAACATGGTCCGGAGTCCATCTTCACCACAGACCACGTCTGGATGGTCTGTGTAGGCCGACAAGCGCTGCGCCGGACTCGAAATCGATCAGGACGTTGTATTTCCATCGTCTCCTGGATGGCTTCTTCCAAGTATATAACTCGACCTCATCTCTTCCAACAAGACGTTTTCTTCTCATCATCAATCGCTTTTACATCTTAATTCACTACTATCTCATTTCCTTCCTTCGCTTCTATCTTAATTACTTAATTCTCTTCTCCCATCTACTCACTCACCTCTTCTTCAAAAATGCATTCCACTATCCCCGTCTGCGCCGCCACCATGCTGGTCATCTCCTCGGTGCATGCCAAGCTCTCTCCGGCAGAGATTCACGTTCAACTTAGCGATGCCGTCGACCTGTCCGACGATGCATGCCACATTGCTGAGGGCCTCAAGGCTTCTACCGTGGCTACTGATGGAAAGGTGAGATCATTTGGGAACACGGGGATCAAATAATTCGGCACTAACATGGCCTGCAGCAACTTGTCGGTGATCTCGGAAAGATTATTGACGTTGTCACTACCATCTCGGACTCGATGGACAACCAGGAGCTCAAGCGCGACTACGGCTACGGCGGCGGCTCCTCCAGCGGGTATGGAGGCTCTAGCGGCTCTGCCGGCGGCTCGGGCTATGGTGGTATTGGTGGTGGCGCCAGCGGCGGTGTGAGCGGTGGTGCCAGTGGTGGTGTCAGTGGTGGTGCCAGCGGCGGCGTCGGCGGGGGTGCCTATGGAGGTGTCGGCGGGGGTGTCGTCGGGGGTCTCGGCGGCATCGTTGGCGGCCTTGTCGGTGGCATTCTCGGGGCTGGAGCCCGCGTTGCCGGCGGTATTGGTGGCATCATCGGCGGTGGCCTCAGCGGCGCCCTCGGCGGTGGTGTTCACGGAGGTGTTGGAGTTGGCGGCGGTGTCCACGGCGGAGCTGGCGGTGGCATCGGCGGCGGTGCCAGCGGCGGTGTCAGTGGAGGTGTTGGCGGTGGTGCCAGCGGCGGCATCGGTGGTGGTGTCCACGGAGGTGCCGGCGGCGGCATTGGCGGTGGTGCCAGCGGAGGTGTCAGCGGCGGTGTTGGTGGTGGTGCCAGTGGAAGCATCGGAGGCGGTGCCAGTGGAGGTGCCAGCGGAGGTGTCGGAGGCGGCGCCAGTGGAGGCATCGGAGGTGGTGCTAGCGGCGGTGTCAGTGGAGGTGTTGGCGGTGGTGCCAGTGGAAGCATCGGAGGCGGTGCCAGTGGAGGTGCCAGCGGAGGCATCGGTGGTGGTGCCGGAGGTGGTGCCAGTGGAAGCATTGGAGGCGGCGCCAGCGGTGGTGTCAGCGGCGGTGCTGGAGGTTCTGCTGGAGGTTCTGCTGGTGGCTCTGCTGGTGGCTCCGGTGGAAGCTCTAGCGGTTACTCTCCCGGTGGCGGCTCTTCTTCTGGCGATGACTCCGGCGACGACTCCGGCGACAACTCCGGTGACGACTCCGGTGACGACTCTTACAGCAAGCGATCCACCTATGATACCGAGGATAACTGCCAGGACTTCGACGAGGTAAGCACAACCTACTATACCTTGGACGAGCTATGCTAACCTTCTTCACAGTTCATCGGAAACGCCATCAAGACTGCCGATGCTATCAGCGCCCACATCCAGGTCATCACTGATGCCGGACTCAAGGCTGAGCTGAGCCACCTCCTCACCTCTACCAAGGACTGCATCGACGAGTTTGGCCCCAAGTTCTTTGCTGCTGCTCCTTCCTGCAAGTCGACCGGACAGCACAACCTTGAGCTGGCCGACAAGTCCTTCACCGACTGCATTACCAAGCTTAACTAATTCATGACGACACACACACTCTCTAATCATGAGTAATAATCTGGGTTACGGATGAGAACCCCGATTGATGATTCTTGTTGCTTTGAACAAGCGACAGAAGCACATGTCACACTCTTTCAAGTTTGTACTCTCGCTCTCAGGTAGAATCCTGTCTTATGTTTACATACTACGCCCAATAATGGCACTAATAAAATATGTCAAATAAATCTTGCCTGCTCTTTCATGTGAACAAAGTCCAGCACTTTTTATGATGAGTTGCTCAAATGTGATGCTAGTATTACCTGGATTGATCGAGACCACGCCGCTTGGGTGAGCTGACTACCTGGATTAAGTGTTGTGTCCGTTAATCTGAATGAAAAGCGGGTTGAGCCTTACTTAATGTAGTGACCGAGACTCAACATTGGCAGATACTTCTATTGGCAGATACTTCTCCGTGTCTCTGCATGCTCTATCATGTCACGATGACTAATGTGATTGTAACAGTTGAATAGTACTCTCAATAGAGTTTCACCTCGCACAATTTGGTAAAGAAAAATGTAGATTAAAGAATGTGTAGTAAGGATTATGTGGTCTTTCTATTCCTGCTGTTGTTGTACAATGGGAGAGTAACCAAACCAACAAGCCAAATACCGATAAACCCATACATGAAACACCATGCAAAACCGATTCCCGTAAGCCGTTATAAAGCCATTAATGCCCCGAACCCAAATCCCGTTCTAATCCCAGTTGTTGAATATTGAATGAAGTGCACCGATTAGTTGATGGTGATGGGCTGCGACTCGTGCTTCTTGGCCTTGGGGACGACGATGCTCAGAACGCCGTCCTTGAATTTGGCCAAGACCGCGTCCTGGTCGACTGGGGTGGGGAACTGGAATGTGCGAGAGAACTCGCCAAAGGAGCGCTCTGTGAGCCAGTACTTGGCCTTGGGGGCGGCCTTCTCCTCAGGTTGAGATGTTTCCGCCTTCTCCGTGACTGTGGACTCTGTCTTGGGTGTGGCTACAGTTGCGGTTGTAGCTTCGCTGGCAAGGTCCTCAAAGTCGTCCTCGACAGTGGCCTGGTGCGAGGCAGTGCTGTGCCTGTCGCTGTCGTCGTTGACGGCAGCAGTCTCTTGTGCGGGCTCCTCTGCAGGGACAGCTGGAGTGTCGTAAGATCGCTCAGTCTTTCCCTGGATGGTGATGGTCTGGTGGTCGGTGAACTTGATGTCCACGTTCTCCTTGGGGACGCCGGGGAGCTCAGCGAAGAACTCGTAGGCCTGCTCAGTCTCCCGAATGTCAAACTTGGGTTGCCATTGTGGGGCGGCTTGTCTGACGACGTAGCGGCGAGGGGCCTGATATTGCTGGCGGGAGTAGTGGTTGTCAAAGTCCTCCAGGAAGCGGAAGAGCGGGTTGAAAGAGGAGTTGTAAACTTTGCAAGACATTTTGGTGGAGAGTGTGTTGGTGTTGGGTTGAGGAGATGGTTGTATGGTGGAAGAGCGGACTTGGTTGTTTAGAGTGTTTGTGTGAGTGTGTTCTGATGAGAATGTATCTTGAGCTTTGGGGGAGATTTTGGATTGATTTATAGCTGGATATCGTGGCAAAAGAAAGGGCGATTGTTTCGTCTGTCTTCTGGCATGCTTACACTATCTGGTGGTTGACATGGCTTCTAGTCCGTGCGAGGCTTTGGTGGAACCGTCTAGCGCGCGCTAGAATCTTGTAGTAATCGAGAGATGGCAGATGCGAACAGGCAGGCAGATACGCGACGACGCGACTAAAGCGGCAAATGACAGCCATATCCAATCGGAAAATGAGGAAAGTACTTAATCTAGGCACCAATACAATAAGTAATACGTGTTCTCAACGAGGCAGAAGGTATACGCATGCGCGTTACGAGCGCCCTTCGCCCCACTAGTTCTGGAGTGCACAGTGTGAATTTCGAGCGACTGCTACATTTAGTCAGCATGGATGGTCGCTTTCTGTACGGCTCCTCTGTAGTTGCCCAGCTGCGATTGGACCGATAGGATCGTTCATGTAGTTTTATTGTTGTATTTTACAAGGAAAATAAGCTTTTCATTGCAGTCTAAGACTATGGGATTTATTTTGAGGATGCTGAGGAATATTGTTGAGATTCTTATCTATGCCTGGTATATGAGGGACCTTGTTTCTGTTGCTTTTTATTAAAGAGATAAGGGTATTGAATGCATGAATTTCCCTGAAACCGTTTATCGGAGTACTGTGATTAGAAGCGGATATCAACTGGGCCCTGATCACCGAGTGGATGACAATCTGGCGGAAGGGCGACTCGCCATACCCTCACTGCTGAAGCGTTCTGATGTATGCGACTGGACCCTTGTAACGGTGGGTTCCATGAAAGAAATAGTACGCCAGAGAAAAGAGTGCCACCGAGCCGTAAATCAAAATATTCCAGTTCATCTCCGCTGGCGTTGGGTTGGGGTTGCTGGGCATGAATGCCAGGACGAAGATGACGACGAGGAAGGCCTCGGAGGCGATGTTAATGGCGAGACCCCATTGGCCCAGGCTGAATTTGGAGCGCAGAAGCGGGCTATTTGTCCATCGTCTCCAGATCATGCATCCGATGGAGACGATGTAGCTGGAGAGAAGGGATGTTGTGGCCAAGGACGTGATGGAGTTGAGTGCGACAGCTGAACCAATGTTGATGAGAGCAAGAAGACTTGAGATGAGAAAAGTGGTTAGAATGGCATTGAGAGGCACGTCCCATCCTGCATGGATCTTGGAGAACCAAGGGCTGAAAGGAACAGCGTGGTCTCGTGCGAATGCAAAGAGCTGGCGCGACGAAGTGGCCACCATGGTTAAGTTGGAGAAGACGGTCATGGCAACGATGAACACCGACATTGCGGTAGCACTTCTGGTGGACTGCGTCGAGTTGTAAAATACCTGCATGAAGGGATAGCCGGTTGGGGACTCGATGACCTCCCCAAGGTCGCCAATGCAGAAGCAATAGGTGATGACCATGATCCACCCAAACGCCCCATTGAAAACGGTAGTCATGATCATGGAACGAGGCAGGGTGCGGCTGGCATCGCGCAACTCCTCGGACATGTGGACGGCGGCATCTGCACCCAGCAGCGGCAAAACACCCGCTAGAATGCCCACGAGGGTTGAACCTCCCAGACTGCCCCAGCCTCCGCCGTCGCTGAACTCAGTGAAGACAGCCTTGGCATCGGCTCTCGGCGAAAGAACCCAGAGGGTGACAAGGATACCGAAAAAGGCAAATATGTGAATGATGAGGACCATGGCATCAATCAGCGGTAGCTTCCTGGCCAAGAGAGTGTTGAAGAAGACGGAGAAAGCAGCAACAGCCACGCTGAGCAGCGTGCCATGCCAGGCTTCGGGGGCGTAGTCGGGATAGTTCAGGACGATGAGGCCTTGGATTTGGGTGCCGGCAATGAATGCCGAGGATGCGCAGGATGTCTGCCAGCCGAGCACACACATCCATCCCATGAGGTAGCTGATGAACTTTTGGTACTGCGGCGGCGCGAACTCGGATACCCAGTGATATTGTCCTCCAGTTGTGGGAGCCCTGAAAAATTGGAGTCAGAAATCTCGCACAGAGGAAGTTTCGATTAAGTGCGGCTTACATTGAGGCCATCTCAGCCATTGATGTGTTGACCAGTAGAAAACCCATCCAGCAGATGAAGAACATCCAGATGAGACCAGCGGTGCCACCGTTAACAAGTCCAATGGTAGAGACGCTGAGTAGCAGGTTCAGTCAGTTGGGCAACTTTCATGACGCGCGGAAAGTTACAGTAGAACAACATACCTCAGAGAAAATTCCCATGATGCCATCAGAATCATGGAAAATCCAAAGATTGACAAGAAACGAAAGTTTCTCTGCAATATCACATTAGCCAAGGTCAGTAGAGCAAAAGTTGCGAGACAAACCCTCATTTCTTGGACTTTGCCCATGCGATACATGTCCGCGCGATCGGCGGCATTTCCCTTCTTCTCGTCGACATCGTCGTTGGAGCCAATGGCGGCATCGTGGATGTTGGGAGATTCCTTGCCGTCGGTCGACATTTTGGTGACAGTCGCTGTGACAGCGGGCTCGCCAAGCAAGATCAAACTTAAAAAAAAAAAAAAAATAGATGAATGAGTGAAAGAAGTGTAAATACGAAGCTACGGCTAGCTTTGCATGAAAATGCAGGAAGGGGGATGCGTGCAGTAGACATGCGTGGCCAGCTCGCAACAACGCGAGAAGCGATGTGCCAAGCCTCGAGGCAGCATTCCACAGGGTCAAGGGTAAGGGTGACCGAACCTCGTTACGGTTGCAACCCCAAACATGGCTCGATGCCCTGGGCCATGCAGGGGACGCTCCTAGCATCATGCAGTTGGCAGCTCCGCCTCCCCACCCGTGGGGAAGAAGTGTCAATAGTTCTCGCGGGCGATCCCCCGCGACTTCGGGTGGCCCGGTGCGCGTAACTAGGAACAGCTAGCGCGCGCTCGTGTCTCATCTTGTCACTCGGGGCCCTTGAAACCCTCAAGCGAACACAAAGGACCCAGGCATGTGGTATTGTGGAACAAGGATGTGGCACTCTACCGAGCACAATGTGCTTATTGAGCCGGGGACAGGACACATCATCGACGCGAACACACACCACCCCCGGGACTCGGGCGCAGGGACTCGGGCTAAAAGACTCGCTTTGCATTTGTCCGATACGAAAAGAAAATTTTCAACCAGCCTAAAGACATATCTCTTGGCGTGATCCTCCAGCTAGTCGACGCCCGTTCATGGGCTTCGGGGTTTCCACTCCTCCCGTGTCCTTCCTAGGCGAGCCACGTTACGAGTATGAACAGGGGATCAATGCCTATTCAATGCCTAATAAGAGAATCTGCTTGATGGTTTTTCTTCTTTTTTTTCGGTCATGTATTGCCATAAAACCGTCGCCTTCCTCAGGTTTGACCTGCAGGTCTGTCCCAGTCATGGATTCGGAAACATCGAATAATGGCTCGCCTGGGTTCTCGCCTGTTACGCCCAACGACCATGCTGGGCATTTATGGATCTTGACGATCCTGTCACTGATCTACAGCGCGCTAGTCATTGCAGCAAGGGCGTACATCAAGCACCGGATGTTCGGTCTCGACGACATCCTCATTGCTGCAGCAACAGTGAGGAAGCCGATCTGACCTGTGTATAATGCTGTATCAAGGCTAATGAAGTGGGAATCGCATAGGTCTTGCATTTGGCTCAATCGATCGCAGTCTTTGTTGGCTTGAGCAATGGCCTTGGCAAATTCAACTCCATTACATCACCAGAGCAATGGGTGACATCTTCAAGGGTGAGCTTGTGCGTATTGCCACCGCTTTTCTCAGCTAACGCATTCACAAAAGTCTACTCTTGCGGCCGTTATTCTCTGCCTATTAACCTTGGGCCTCGCGAAATGCTCTGTCCTCGCCCTTATTCTACGCATCATCGGTTCGAAAACTGGAATGAGTAAACCGGTCTGCATCGCGCTCATGATGCTTAGTGCTGCATGGAGTGTAGGCTCTTGCTTGGCATTCCTGATCAACTGCCGCGTTGATACATTGCTGACCCTGGAGAACGTCCAGAAATGCCCTAATCAGGTACGGAGGAAACGTGTTGCAACTCTTCTTGAGGCCTCATAGTCAGAGCTAATCTGAGATTTGATTATAGGGTACACGCTGGGTTGTGATAACGGCGATCGACATCTTAACCGAGATCCTTACCTGGCTACTCGTTGTGCAACTATCCTGGAGTGTCAGCATGTCATTCGTCCGCAAATTCCAAGTATCTATGGCTTTCTCATTTCGCATACCACTTATCGCGCTTTCAGCCATGCATCTCTCGTACTTCAACAAATACCCAAACTCTGCTGAGCCTCAATTTGCCGTCACAAATAGTCTGCTCCTTCAACAGACCATGATTGTCTGGTCCCTGATTTCTGCTACCGTGCCGAACCTGAAGAACTTTTTGAAATCATTCTCTATAGGCATGGGCTTTCCGCTCGCCTCTAACCTTAGCATGTACGGGTCAAACAATGCCTACGCGCTCCAGTCGCTTGGGAACAGTCGTTCTAAAGCCACCTCATCTACAGCAGCAGGTGCAGGGGCATCCACCTCAGTTTCGGCCCATGATCGCTCTGAAAGCGAGCCTCGCAGCCGACCTACCAATTGGAGGCCGGATGATGTCTCCAATCAAACGACGACAGAATCGCATCATTACGGCACTAATAGCCGCGACAATTTGTCAGAAGATGACGAAGGCTCTAGGACTGGCAGCCAAGAAATGATCATTAACAAGGAGGTGGCATGGACGATTACGTACGAGGGCAATGGATCGATGAATCGTTAAGCACGGGCTTGGCAGGGTCCTTTGTCGATGAGCAACTCACTAGATAGGACAGATTGCGGCGTAGAAAAATATGGGCTTATAGATTTCCAATTCCACCAATTACGGCTTCCACCGATGTTTCCTTTAGAAAATTTTATTGATGCCAAATACGCCCTGTGCCGTACCCCGGTCAGTTGTCCGCGATGCATCCAGAGAAACGAGGCCTTGGCACGGCTATCGGCCAGTGATTGATAAACCCTTATGTCGTTTAAACTTGAAGCTTTGGACCAGAAAGAAATTAAAATTACTCCCTGTTACGCGTACTTGATTTGATTGATCGTTTAAAGCCGCTACCTTCCCGGGAGAAAAACTTTTCAGAAGCACGTCTGTGGCGTGAGGGCTTTTTAACGAAGCCATTACGGGAAACTGGCGCGAGGCATGGGGGGATAGTTGCAAGCGGCCCAACAACCTCGCTTGGAGCCTTGCATGATCTGTCGCCAGGGTCGCAATTTATCAGCGGGTGACCAGGGTGCAGATGCCCCGGGCCAATCGGACACCAACACAGAGCGTAATGAGAACCACGCCACCTCCAAATTATGTATCTCAGGTCAATAAGGTGTTGGTTGAGGTGACTGGCTAGTTATTGGAGAGAAGAGAAAACACAGGTCCCCTGAAACGTGCATTTGTGGCTGTTCGGAAAGTGTGGACGATTTCCATCGCCGGGAGAGCGAGACACTTCCCAGCTCCATCATTCGAGCGCACATCTTGCCGCTGCCACTAGGCTGCGCATGCGAAAAAAAAAAAAAAATATGTCTGAGGTAGTGATTCGTGACGCGCGCTACTCGGAACTTCCCGAGATTGCCCACGTCATGGCAAAGGCGTTTTGGGAGGACAACCTATTTGGCGAGCTGATCCACCCCAATCGCAACGAGTATCCCGACGATATGGACTTGTACTGGCTGCGACGGGCCCGCGTCAACTTTTGGGACTACCGCTGGAAATGGCTCGTCGCCGTGGGTAAAGATGAGAGCGGCAAAGAAGTCATTGCTGGGATTGCGCAATGGGCTAGACTGGGAGAAGGGGGCAAGAGACTAGAGTGTTGGTACTTTGATCCTCGTGAGTTGATCGTCCTTTTTCCTAAAGGTCATTCATCACAGCTAATACACAGGCTTAGGAAATCTTCTCATGCCTCTTTCTTCGGTTGCCATGAAGATTCACGCCTGGGTATGGCCCAATCGCGCAAGCGACCCCAAGGAGGAAGATATTATAGAGCGAGCGTATCCTTACTTTGATACAATATGGACTGGCAAGCGAGCTGAATCGTGGTATCTCGAAGCGTTGGCAATACGTCCAGACTTTCAAGGGAGAAACATTGGCCGCAAGCTTGTGCAATGGGGCCTCGATCAAGCCGAGGCCGAGGGTGTTTGCGCATCGGTAGTGAGCGCCCTAGGCAAGGATGAATTTTACACCAAGTGTGGATTTGAAGAGCAGTATGGAAGCGGCAGGCAGGGCGATGGGAACCCCATAGCAGATGT
This sequence comes from Calonectria pteridis, assembly GCA_022837005.1. Lineage (NCBI taxonomy): Eukaryota > Fungi > Ascomycota > Sordariomycetes > Hypocreales > Nectriaceae > Calonectria > Calonectria pteridis. Next base: position 28,470 of record JAKZGU010000099.1, on the reverse strand, counting down.
CGAGGGTGCTAATATGTTTTGGAAATGGCCCAAGACTAAATCTTAGGCATGAAATTGGTGAAAATCTCACCTTTGTAATACTATGACTATTAGTAGTAGGGGCCAATGGCAATTGTAGGTTTAATCAAAATCGCTAACCTATTTTCTGAATGTCTATCCAAGTACTGTCACTTTTATCCCGTAACACATTATTTTCATCTTGATAATTGAGAAGTTTTACAGTTTCACCGCTTTCCATGTCAAAGTTACTGGCGTTTTGTTCTAGTCATCTACTCCAATCCGACCTGTTCTCGGACGTTAAGTATACATGTACCTCGACTAATATCGTTTCCTTTTCAACAATTACGCTGTGGGACTTCCTAGCCGCATTATAATTGTTTTCATATCATTTCAATGAAAATCGATGGCATGAAGCGAAAAGGCGTAAGATCAGTGTCCACTGTAGCCAGATATTCTCCATGCCGTGCCAGTTAGAAACGTAGTCCGTAACTCCAAAAGTGAGTGCCTCCGGAGAAACTGTTGTCCCATTTTTGTGAAAGAAGAGAGTAGGACCAGAATCTAGATCAAAATGGCAGTTGAATACTTCTATATTTGGTGGCCGACAGGGTTCGGCAGCGAGTGGAAACGGTCAGGCTCTGTCATGCTTCTCGGCTTGTCGGAGCGATTTAGTCTTCTTCAGATATAGCCTCTTAAGGTAAGACGCCCCCAATCCCAGATAAAGGATTTCTAGATATTTGGTAAAGCCACGACGATCAGGGAAGTGATGTGCTCCGTGCTGACGCGGATGTATTCCATGATTCCTAGTGTAATATTAAATTCCTATCAATGCCCAAAATAGCTGCTCTTTTCGTTATTGGTTGAGAGTATGGTTTTCCAGGGTCTTAGCCAGTCATAATCCTATTGGTTTACCCATTTATCCGGGGCTTGATGGTCGCATACTCGGCAAAAGGAATGGGAGGTTGCATTGGTTGGAGGCTGAATCAGAGTCGGAAATGAGGCGGGTGGGAGCTTATTGCGACTGAGCCGCACTAGGAAGCAGGCCTCGGCAGTCAGGAAGGACGCACGTCAGACGGACGGAATGCCATGTTTTCGGAATGTGAGTTCTTCAGCTCTGTGACAAGCAATAATAACCCAAGTGCTAGTGACATGCACATTTGAATTGATTGGCTGGTTTCGTCATGGGCTCTAACCACTGTAGATTTCCTCAATAGACAATTGTAAATTCTGAACGTTTATCAAGTGCTATTTGAGTCATCATTGAACAGACTGCGTCAGCGGGGGCGATGCTGATGACGTCTGGCCAACACTTTCGCAGCAACGAGCTTCTGAACGCATCTACTTGCTGTGCAGCTGCCATCCCAGCACTGTCTTCATTCTGTAATTCAACGACGAGTTTTACCAGGATTTATTTTATATCACAGCATCCTATATGCATCCATTAGGATCCCTGGTCCAGTGTATGCCGTTGGACGCTGGCGCAATACTTTCGCCACGCATAACAATGTGTGGCGTTCCCAGCCACTAACTAAGTGCCAGCGCATCATACCGTCACGGTCGGGATGACCCTGGGAGCTGTGATTCTGACTCTTGCGTTCAGCTTGTCATTCTCGGCTTTAAGCCTATGAAGAAGATCGTCGAAGCCATGTATTCTTTTCACTGCTATTACTCAAATGTTCCCCGTTCGTATCCACAACGCACCCTGGAAATTCCAAAGAAATATATTGATTCCTTTTGACAAAATCCTCATATCTATTGACGCTTTGGCCGCGAAATCACTGCGGCCTGTCTGAGTCAGCTGGATGCAAGGTGAGATTGCGTCATCTGTTCTATTTGCATGCATAGCTGCTGACAAACTGCTACAGTACTGCGGTATCTGCCTTGAAACTGTTGAGGTACCATTTCACGAGGAAATGCAGGAGACGATGACAGCGGAAAAGCAGATTTTCTGTTTCATCCTGCTGCCGAGTGGTTTGGGAGCGGAATGCCATTCGCCCTTATGCAACTGTTTGGTTTATGCTGGTACAACATTCACAAGATCGGCCGATTTACGATGCAACGTGAGAATCTCAAAACAGGCAATGGAATGCCTACCACCTCGTTAGCATCCGTCTACATCTTATACTGCAATAAAATAGCAGACGCTCCTATATTCCTTGGTATCAGAACCGTCTACAACCCCATTAACAGGCCCTGATATGCCCTTGGACTGGCGACGAGCAGACTTTTATCACAAAACACACCAAGAATAAGACACCAACCACAAAATCAGTGACTTTATTGTGTAGAACTACTTTGCCTCAAGCATTATATATATTCTAGTCGACGTAAGCTAGATTACGTTTCCTTATCATACTTATGCTCTCATGAGAGTACAAGGGACCTTTTGGCTGGACCGTGGGCAAGGCAGCTTTCCGATTGGCTCTGTGCCCATGGGAAGCGTCTAAGTTTAGCTAGACAATATATGACGAGTCCTGTGAAGCATCGATACAGACTTCCCACTCGTTTGAACATGCTGACACTCTTGGTTACCATTGATTCACTCAGTGCGCCTTGAAAAATTAAAAAGCTCGCCGAGCTGCTGCTCCACCCCCGCTGACGTGGATGTTGCGCGCACTCTCGGTAAACGCTAGGACAGGTGGTGTGAATGATGAGTCGAAAATTGTCATTGGTTCGATCCTTGGCCCAATGGCAGGGTGATAAGTGGGATTTGTCCCATTTATTTCATTGCTTTGTTCACATGTGGACAAGGTTTTATACAAATTTTTCGGTTACCGAAATCTGTTGAGCATGGTTCGATACGGGCCACTACCGCAAACCAACTAACCCGATGTCGATCCTCGACGCGCCCTATCATGCACTGTGAGTGCACTACGTGTATGTACCGCATCATAAGCTCAATTTGAAACAATGGCTTGATAGGTCATTGGCTGAAGGTTGCGACTACGACCGCAGCCACCAGAGCACGTCCAGCGTCTAAACCAGCGTCTCAACGCCGTCAGCTGACCTACATAGAGCTACGATTGGGATAATGCACGATGGGGCCCCACCACCAACTGGAAACTAAGTCGGCTCTCATTGGGGGCACCGTTTAATCGATGCGCAATCTCTGTACGCGGCCCACCTCGGTGCGAATCTTGGACGACCCGTCTTATCAGCTGAAGAAGGTCTATCACCCCGACCATTTGAAGACTAAATGCCTCTGTGATGAGGAGGGGGCGCATCCAAATCTGCAGTGTCGATGGTTTCTTGTCATTCAACAACAATATTCCAAACCCATTCAGCCTTTGAATAACCATGGAAGAATCAGATTTTGATCATCCGTCCTCGTCTGATATTGAACGCGGTGCGGCGCGCAAACCTCATCGACCTCAGCCCGCAGTTTCTCGAACCAAAAGCAGAGTCAGTACGAATGCTGAGAGACAAGAATTGCGTACTGCCGAGGATGGCCGGGTAAGTAAACTATTTGCAAATGGCGCGGCATGCCCTCGAGACCAGCTCCTAATAAGCTGTCTAGACCATCCTCATTCCCCAGCCTACACGCGATCCTGGCGACCCACTCAACTGGCCATCATGGAAGAAGCACGCTGTGCTATTCGTGGTGGCTTGGGGGGCTTTCTGCGCCGATTTCACCTCCGCAGCAGGAAGTGCTCCAATCGCGGTTCAGGCTCAAGCGTGGAACAAGACCATTAGCGATTTAAATAGCGTCAATAGCATCAACATCCTGATGCTGTAAGCCCCCCCACTCACATATGAGACATTCACGAACTAAACAATGTCTAGGGCCCTTGGCAGCATAGTGTGGGTTCCTTTGACTAACATCTTTGGAAGAGCGCCGATACTGTTCTGGAGCAACATCCTAGGATTCCTCTTCTCCATTGGGGCGGCTGTGTCGCCGGATTACAACACCTTCTACGCTATGCGAGCCGTTACAGGCTTCTTTATCACGTCAGCGCAGACCATTTCCATCGCCGTCATCAAAGATCTATTCTTCTTCCACGAAAGAGCGAAAAAGATTGGTATCTGGGCGCTCATATACATCACCTCGCCCTTTATGGGTCCTCTGCTCGGCTACTTTCTCTTAGGCGCCACCGGCAGGTGGCAAGACATCTTTTGGCTATGCGTCGGGGTGTGCGCCCTCGACGTCATTTTGATCTTCGCTTTTCTCGACGAGACGTGGTATAATCGTGACATTCCTTTCAAGAAGCAGCTGCGCCGAGGTAAAGGCTTGATGGCGAGAATGTCGAGAATCACAGGTGTCTGGGCGTTGCGAAACCAACGTGGCTCATACTTCATAGCGCCGGTGAAATCCTTCACTCGGTTCTTCATGATGCTCACGAAGCCGGCCCTTATCTTGGTCCTTTTGGCTTAGTATGTACCTTGGTCAAAATGAGAGAACCCCCCATGCTGACTCTATTTTAGCCTCATCTGCTTCGCCTGGGTAATTGGTATCAACATCACCACCGCTACATTATTCACGACCCCACAGACCCTCGGCGGTTATGGTTACTCATACACGAGCGTCGGATACTTATATTTCGCACCGATTGTGGGTATCATACTCGGTGAAGCGTTTGGTAACTACGCCAATGAGTTCTTCGCTCGACGGTACATCAAGAAGAACGACGGCGTGTTTGAGCCAGAGGCCAGATTCAGCATGGTATATCTATCTGCTGTCCCGATGGTCATTGGACTCGTCCTCTTTGGACAGGCTCTTCAGCGTCATCTATCCACTGCAGCAATCGTCGTGGCCTGGGGCATGCACAGTTTCGGGATCATTTTACTTTCAGTCGCCGTCTCTGCTTACCTGATTGACTCTCATCCCACAGCGGCAGCCGAAGTATCCGGTTGGTCAAACTTTGCCCGAACCATTGGAGGTTTTAGCGTCGGGTACTTTCAGGAAAGTTGGGGAGCTAAAGTAGGATATGACGCAAGCTTCGGAACCCAGGCCGCCATTGTTGTGTTTGGTATGATTATCGTCGCACTCGTTCATCGCTACAACTCCCCCCTGAGAATTGTCGCGGCACGCAGGGATCCGAGAATTTATAGAAGATAGAGGCTCTTTGATTTCTACTCACTTGAAAGCTAGATGGTTACGGTCTTTTTTTATGTGTATTTGGATGTCGGGTTTGGCGGCGTTGATCGGTTTCGCTGTCTTCGGTCACCGACGGACGGGTGCCCAGTCTCGCCCGGAGCTTTAGGTCGGATTTTCGCACGGGGATTGCAACGGAGTTTGAACGCGTGGAGGATTCTGCCTCACGCTTTTTGTCTGGGCTTTATGATGAACTATCCATGAATAACGAACTATACCAGTCTTTTCAACATGCTTTTTCAGATAGCATGATCAATTTTCGTTTCTAGTGTGCGAATGATCTTGAACGGTTCTTAGTAGTAGCTATCGGAACTCTCAATCACAGCGACGTATACAGCAATAGCGGCGGCATATTTTGTGACAGTCTTCTAGACCTTACCAGCCTAATCATCGTCTATAGTATATGTAATCGACTTTTGGAGCGGTTTTGTTTCAACTTTAGTTACGAACTTTCCTGTTCAATGGCCTTATCTTAGTAGGGTGGATAGTTGGTGATCAGAGAGCAAGCAGACAGTGAATAGAACTAGGCCCGGATCTCACCAATGCAAAAGCGACACCAGGTTGCACAAGACTCGGATGGCATTGCGCACATCTAATAGTATATTGGTCAAATAATCTATACAAATAGGAAATAGAAGGTGGCCCGTTATTATGGCAACTAGGCTGTCCTATACACACTCCATCACACAACCAATTAAGAAGAGTAACCGCTAGTGCTACCGATAGCACTGCCGGTGGTACCGCCGTTAGCGCTGCCGCTGGCACCACCGGTAACACCTCCACTAGCACTACCACCAGCGCTACCACTGGCACTGCCGCTGGCACTGCCACCGACAGTACCGATGACAGAAACAACAAAGGAAGCAGCAGCATCAACGTCCTGGCCGTAGCTCAAGTGACCACCAGTGCCACCAGCAGAGGCAACACCGCCAGAGGAACCACCTAGACCACCAAGGCCGCTGAGGCCACCCATGCCACCGAGGCCGCAGACGGGGTCATCAGACTTGCAGAAGATCTTGCACTTGGAAGCATCGACACCCTGGAAGGCCTGTCCCTTGACTGTGAGGTTGTGTTGGTTGACAAATTCTAGGATCGGGTTTCATGGAGCTGAGTGGAACTTACAAGGATCGCCAAAGGTAACAGCAGCGGCAATCTTGCTAGCATCACCACCAACCAGCTTGGCAGCGTTGTGGGTGAGCATAGCACCCTGGGAGTAGCCAGAGATGACAACCTTGGCGTTGGGGCACTTGGTCAAAGCCTGCTGGATATCCTGGGCCCTATGTATAGTTAGTATTTTGGCATGTTTCTGCTTGTGTTTATTCTGTGCCACTTACATGGTCTGAGAGCCGGCGGGATCACCCATCTCCATGTTTCCGGCCATACCAGCGGAGTAGTCGACACCCTGGGCGGCAACCTTGCCACCGCCGAGCTTCTGGTCGAGAGCGTTGTAGAAACCGGGGCCAACAACAGAGCCCATGTTGCCCATCTCCGAAGTACCACGGGCGAAGATGAGGATGACATCCTTGCACTCTCCAGAGAGACCGTTCTGGGTGGAGCCACCGAGGCCAAAGCTACCAAGACCTCCAAGACCGCCGGAGGAACCTCCTAGGCCACCAAGGCTACCAAGGCCGCCGAGGCCGCCGAGACTGCCAAGACCTCCAGTGGATCCGGAGCTACCAGAGCTGGAGCCGGAGCTGGAGGAACCAGAGGAACCAGAGGAAGTAGAAGAGCCACCAAGGCCACCAAGACCGCTGAGGCCGCTGAGGCCGCTTAGGCCTCCGAGGCTGCCAAGACCACCAGAAGATCCGCCAGTGAGGCCGCTGAGACCGCTGAGAGGGTTGGAGCCACCACTGAGGCCGCCAAGGCTACCTAGACCGCCATACTGACGAGCAACCTTGCCCCTCTTGCTCTTCTTGGAGGGATAGGGGTTGGCAGCGGTAGGAACGCCAGTGGGTTTCTCCCCAGATTCACCGCCAGGGGCAGGCACATTGGCAGGAACATCTGGGGTAGCATCAGGGGCAGAGTAGGGAGTCGTGGTGGGAGATGGGGTCGTGCTACCGGAGTCGGAGCCAGAGTCAGAGCCAGAGTCAGAGCCGGATCCGTATCCGGAACTGGAACCACCGCCCAAGCCACCGAGTCCAGGAAGGCCACCAGACGAGCCACCTCCAAGGCCACCAAGCAGGCCGCCGAGACCGCTGGTGGAACCAGAGCCGGACGAACTACCTCCAAGACCACCAAGGCCACCGAGATTGCCAAGACCACCCAGGCCACCAGAGCCTGAGCTGCCTCCTAGACCACCAAGACTTCCAAGGCCACCAAGGCCGCCTGAAGATCCGCCAGTGAGTCCGCTAAGTCCACTGAGAGGGTTGGAGCCACCCATAAGGCTACCGAGGCCACCATAGCTGCTGGAGCTATCGCCAGAGCTGCTGGAGCCGCCAGTAAGAGCGCCGAGGCCGGGAATGCTGCCGGAAGAACCACCGAGGCCACCGAGGCTGCCAAGACCGCCCAGAGTGCGAGTGCCTACGGGACCAGCCGCAGCTAGCACTGGAATGAGGGCGATGAGAACCGAGTTCGAAAGCATGTTGAAGAAGAAAACGAATGTTTTTGTACGATGAGGGAGTTGTCGTCGAATGATTGAAGTAAGACCAGCTTAAAAGAATGAAAGGTGGTGTGTGAGTGGAAGGTGGTGAAGAAGCCTGATGAGATTGGCAATGTCAGGTCGGGCAGAACATTTTTATATCTGAATGTCAGTGGCTGGTTCTCTCGATGGTTGCAGCATCTCGATGTCTTTGTTGACAGCCCATCACCCCCCGAATGGCGCAACAACTTCCCGATACAGCTTGTCCCTAGCTTACCCCTAGTTTTTCAGAAACAACGGCAGAGTGCTGAACGCCCTTACGGGAATTAGACTTGTGGATCAGCGCCCTATATCCCCCCGGGTGTTTGAAGTCCATCTCTCCTTGGCGGCTGTATCCACAATAAGCTAGGTAGCTACCTCGATGGACCACCAAAACAAGCTGAGGTCCATAGGTATGACTTAATCCTCGTATCTGGACGTTTGGACTTCACCACTAGAGGCGGCAGGGTTGGAGCTCAAGGGACAGGCCAGGAAACCCTAAGCCACGCTACAGCCTCTTACAGGACCAAGTGTCCCCCCTGTAGTGAGAATTAGGGTGGTTTTCCCACGATGGAGTTCTCCATCGCTCCTCGTCCCGTCGGCTATCACAGCCGACAAGAAACGATCGGGGCCTGCGTTTATCTGTCATCGCACCAATGAAATGTGGGCGCCGCTTGGACCCCCCCAGCAACTACCCCATTGAGCAACTGCTTTTGCTCTTCGGGGGCTAGTCCCGCTGCGAAATCGAACGAGAAACGCGCTCGGCAGCAATCTATCTCGAACCGATGTGTCCGTGTCCTGCGTGCAAACAAGGCTTGCTCCCGCCAAGATTTATATCAAACACTGGTTGATGCCCTGCTGACTCTCCCACCTGGTCTTTTTTTTTTTTTTTCCTTTTCTCCAGGTTTCCTGATAATGCACGGATTTCAAGGGGACCTTTTAGCCGGAGTAAGGCTAGGATGGCTTGGCACAGCTCACGTCGAGGTCGCGCTCTCGTCGAATGATGGGTGAATCGAGGTGGAGCGACAATATGAATTACGGGAACAACATGGACCTTTGAGAAGAAGAGAGTTTTACGGCCTCAGATGTCATGCAGGTGTTTGTTGATTACACCGAGATGAGCACTTACACGACTTGCCGACATGCAAAGTGGAGGGCGTTGATGTCCCAGCAATCTCGCCTACACTCGCTCACGCAGCACTTCGGGGTGTTCTGACTCGTGAACGGCGCTGATTCAATGGCGACCCGTCACTTTTTTTTTTTTTTTGGCTGTCAATTCAGTCGGAGGCGAACCCAAGCGCTAGCGTGTTTGTGCACAGACTGTGGCGGCCACGCTGTGAGACAGCCTTCCACGGCTTCTTTTTCTTCTTCCATCCAGCCAGCCGATGCATTCGAATCATAGCCTGTTTCAGAATCGTCGCTAGAGCTGGAATCTGAGCCCGAGTTGTTGTTGTTGGGATGGGGGATGCCACTTGCGGACGATGATACAGGGCCCTGGAATGTGCTGCCCTTTCTAAACCCCATGTGCTGCTTCCAGCCTCAGCCACGGAGGATAGGGGCTCCAAGTTCCGAGTTGGTATTAGAACGGCCTTTACGTCGCCTTTTCTTAAGCCTTGGCAGCTATCTAGATGAAGCAGCAGCTTTATGCATCATCTTCCGCAGGTAGTTAAAAGATTAGAGGTTTCATGAGATCCACAGCTTACATCGTGGCTGGTGCCGAGTTGGTTGGGGGGAAGAATGGGCTGCTCCACAGGGAACCGGCAATCGACGACCTCATTTCCCGACATGACCGCACTCATTGGTGTCAAGTGTAGGTAGGGATGGAGAGAATGAAGCAGTTTCAGAACACGGGAGCAAAATTTCTGTATAAGAAAAAAAAAAGCAAGCAAAATTGAGTTGTCTTCTGAAACTAGGCCCCTTGATGGAGGAGACATGATCTTTTGTATCTATTTTGGCATCCTACCCTATACACAGGCGATCTACTACTTGCATTCCTTCCGCCCGCTATTTCCTTTGTTTCACTTCATCTTGCTGAAAAGTATGATACTGAAATTCTTCTGCAGTTTTTATGGAACAGATTGACATCATGATCACCGGAGAGATTCGGAATTTGGCAAATGGAGAATACCAGTTCACGCCACCCACAACGACCACAAGCAAATGCTTGGAACGACGGATAACCCACTCCGATATACTCGACATGATTCTAACGACAATAAATGTGAAATTTCCAATCAGAAAAACGCCTAATTGAATGATCTTGTCTCACTCAATACTGCCGAGATCGGCAGCTCCATCAATTTCGCTAACACCCACACGTCTGGTAAATTAGCCCCAGCACCAGCCAACGATGGTCTCACCGCCAGCTTGCTTCCCCACATTGCCATGCAACAAAAAATAGTCCTTGACGTATGCAAGCGCGTTTACTGCTACCAACGTGTCGCTTCAACTGTGCATCTAAACAGATTTATGATCGACGAATTTGATCAGCACAAAATGACCTGGCCCGTCCAATTTCTCCTCGGCGAAAACAAGGCGAGGTCGGAAAGGGTTTAGTGCAGGAGGGATTGGCCACGGCCGGCCCCGGGCGATTGGAATCCGGAAATCAGTTGCGACGCCACAACCAATTGCTTGCTTGGTATTGCGCAAACCCTTTCTATTTCCGTTCCTGGGTTGACATGTGGTGTACATACGCGTACCGGCCTGGTTTTCTGGGGACTCATGTCTTAGTTTGTGATCCATGTGATTCTGCTGTGATGCGTCAGTGTTTGTCTCATTTCTCGAGCTGATGTCGAGCCGCGGAACTGCATTGAGTACGCCATTGTTGTTGCTTTTGAGAGGTCCATGGGGCAATGGCTAGTTCTGGCTGGGGACAGCCATGGTGGGTCTTCGTTGCCTTCCGGACCATCTACAAGTCTTTGAGTTACTAATAGAAACATCGCTGAATAGGAGCCAACCCTGGGAGGTAACATTCCCATGTGATTAAGTAAGCCTTTTCTTTATTTTTAATGCCCCGCCGCCTTTTCTTTCGGAAGCCATTGCAACTCCAACAAGCTTCACTCACAAGCTCAACATCTTCAAAACGTTCAGTTTGAAACCCACCCGCTTCCACATCCCTGTCTCGACTTTCCGCCCTGGTAGGGCCCCTCAATGGTCATTGTCAACAGCAGTGCAGAGGACACCTGCGAAAAAAACCACCAACACGATGCTATCCCACACCGATCGCCGCAACACGACGGCATTGAGCCTGGAACCCTAGAGGCAAAGAGCAATCGAGATGCAGAAAAGAATTCCTCGAGCTCCGAATCCAATTCGGACTTGAACGACGATGCCCAATCCACCAATGCCTCCGAGGTTTCGTACCCAGAGGGAGGCTTGGAGGCATGGCTTGTCGTGTTCGGCTCCTTCTGCGCTATGGGCGTAGTCTTTGGACTGATTAACAGTAGCGCCGTCTTTGAGGCCTACTTCAAGGAGAACCAGCTCAAGGAGTACAGCCACTCGCAAATCGGATGGATCTTCAGTTTGAACCTGTTTCTCGTCTTCTTCGTCGGGATCCAGATTGGACCCATTTTTGATCGCCACGGCCCACGCGCCCTGATTGTGGCAGGTAGTGTGCTGTGTGTCTTGAGTCTTATGCTTCTAAGTCTCTCCACCCGTAAGATTGACCATCCCCAATTGGCTTTCATGAATCTTGGCTAACATTGGGTTGCGCAGAGTACTACCAAATCATTCTGACCTACTCGGTCATGGGTGGCATTGGCGGAGCGTTGCTCAATTGCCCTGCTTACAGTGCCATCGCACATTTCTTCAACCACCGGCGTGGACTTGCGACCGGGTTGGCCACTACGGCGGGAGGTGTTGGTGGAATCATCTTTCCCCTCCTCCTGCAATTCCTCTTGGGCGAAAATGGAGTCGGGTTCGCCTGGAGCTGCCGAATCATGGGCTTCATTCTTCTTGGTCTATGCGTATTTGCCAATCTCTTTATCCGCTCCAGACGTGAAGTGATTCAGGCACAAAGCCAAGACGGCGGTTCAGTTTGGCCTGATTTCAAAATCCTCCGAAACCGAGGATTTGCAATGGCTGCTGCTGGCATCTTCTTCATGGAGTATGGGCTTTTTGTCCCTTTGACTTACATCATTTCTTATGCAAGGAGCCATGGATATGGTGACACAGACAGTTCGGTCCTTTTGTCACTCCTGAATGCAGGATCTGTTGTCGGCAGAGCCCTGCCAGGTCTCCTTGCTGATAAGCTGGGTCGGTTCAATGTTATCATCATGACCATCAGCTTGTGTGCCACGACTATTTTGGCTCTGTGGATCCCGGCTGGAGACTCAAAGGCCATTCTCACGGTCTTTTGCGTCTTGTTTGGATTTGCCAGCGGCAGCAACCTTTCGCTAGTCCCCGTCTGCCTTGGTCAGTTCTGTGACCTGAAAGACTATGGCCGATACTACAGTACTGCTACGATGATTGCGAGTTTCGGTACTCTTAGTAGCGTGCCGATTGGAGGTGCTCTGCTCGGCGTTGGTGACCTTAATACAGGATGGCTCGCTTTGATCCTGTTCTCAGGTGTTGCCTATGTAGCAGCCCTGTCGTGTTACACGTACGCTCGGGTCTCTGTCACTGGATGGAAGCTCAAGGCCAAATTCTAAATGGCAATCTGAATCTGGACTGTAGCAAGGACTTCCTTCTTTTTATCCGACCCATTTATTGTGGGCACGGTTTTTTGGGAGGTCTGGAAGACTAAGATGATTGTAGAATAGCGTATAATTTATCTTATCTACTATCCACATCGTTCTTGGCGCAATAGCATCCTTTTGCATTGAGGTTTACCACAATTACGCCCATATTTCATCTTCAACTGTTTTATTCACATTGGATTAAACTTGAGGCTTGAAAGTAGGTTTATGAGTAAAATTAATGATTCTATCGCAAAAATAAACCCCGTGAGGCCCAAAAAGAATGAGCGCTGCAGGACTCGAACCTGCGCCTCTTGCGAGACTGCGAATTGTAATGGGTTAATCTCTTAACCTGAACACAGCGCCTTAGACCGCTCGGCCAAACGCCCTTTTAATTAGATGATGGTTTGGCCTCGTAATTCGCGTTCTATGCCAGGCCGAGCGCAGAAAGGTGCGATTGCTGTGGCAAAGTTGGGAGTTGGGAATGTCAACTGAGCAGTGATGGCTAGCACGAATAATGTACGCGAACTGGTACAATGCCGATCTGAATGATGCGATTATTAATTTTATCTGGTTCATTTGACCAATCATATCCTCGATCGGCAGGGGCGTTCTGAAACATGGCGTTCCCCAGCCGCTGTGGCGGTGTTTCTGATCAAATCAATGCGGAGTCCTCAGCAAGCCCACCCACCCATCAAGCCAAAGCCTGCTCGTGGCTGCACTTGATAAGTTTACCATGGAGCAACACATAAGGGAGAAAGAAACAGAAATGGCAGACGAGGTTGTCAATAATTAGAAATCAAATACGAATTCTTTTACCCCAGATGAAAATTATCGTTCATCTAGGAAAATGAACTAGTGGGCTCTTCGGATTAAATATCAATTGACAGGCGCTTAATTATCCCAGACACAGGCCATGTCCAGTATGATACCGGGCTGATATCTTCAGGCGCTGATGAGGTGATGTCATGATGGATTATAAATGGTCCGAATATCCATAAACAGAAAACAGGATGTAACTTGCGTCTATAGATTGTTGCCATGGCATAAAAGAAGATGAAAAATCCATTTGCTTGATACATACAAAAAAGACCAAAGACTGCCCCGAATTCATCGTCCAGCCTTCTGGTTGGTCAAAATGTTGTACCATGATGACTCCGAAAATAAAAAACAATGCTGACGGAAGGATTGAGTACATCAGACTTGGCCATCAGTGTGACAATGGCGCGACCGGCGGAACCGAAACTCTCAAGCCAAAATTCGTCTCTTGGAATGGCACGGTGCCCAGGGAGGCATCGGCTTATTCGCTGTTTCATTTCGTGTGCTAATTACTGACCTCTTGAACCTTAAAAGTATGGATATTTTGACCGTTTAGACACATTTAGCGTGCCAAAGTGGTCCTAGCTTTACGGCATTGAGCATCTTGGGGTTTCTATCTGCTCGCATAGAGCAAGGCTGAGCGTTTGAAGGCTATGGCACAGTAAAGCCGCAAATTGGCCGCAGCGGATTCAGCTTACAATTCTAAAAGCAAGACTTAGCGCCGTCACTGCCTTATGCGCCACGAGTGACAGGTGCGGGTCGTGGGTGGTTGCGATCATGCACTAGAAGCGAGAATAATGGCCCGAGAGAATGCTATTCATGGTCGCAGGGTGTTTTATGGCATGCAAATCATTCTTCAAAAAGTATAAGTATACTGTATCCTGCCTTTGAAAGCCAAGATTTTGTCCAGATCAGCACACACACAACACACGGAAAGCCTCCAACCAATTTCACATCCTCAATTGCCCGACAAGCATTTTATAAACGCGCCACAAGTACGCCTCCTACCAACGAATTTGGAATATTTGACTAATAAAAGATTTTAGGCTCAGAAAAAATTCATCAAAATGCAGTTCTTCAACACCCTCACTGCCATCTTTGTCTTGGCCTTTGCCACCGCCGAGGTTGCTGCAGCGCCTGCCGATAGCTTGTCTTGTCTGGCATGCATGAATATGGAAATGACCCAGTGTATTTCATGCTCTGTTGCAAATAGCTGCGGTACTCCGAAGTGCCACTAATTGAACAATATTATTCTCTACAACTGCTTATGCTAGGACACGGGCGAGGCTTTCAGCCAGCGGGACTTGTGGACTGAGTCAGCAAGCCTGGTGCTAGCCTTCGAAGTATGGTGGTTTCAGCTCGTGGGACTAGCTGCTTATTGTCTACACAAGATTATATCCATTATTTAGACATGAGTTCAATCTCAAATCAATTCAGATGAATATTTATCTACCATCCCCATCAGGGCTGTTCCGCGGGGATTTCTGCGCAATGCTACTAAGGGTGCGTGATTTCAGCTCTCTGCTCTTTCTAATTTTTCGGAGGGACGCCATACAATTGCTTGTTAGGCTTCATTCCTGTTCGGGTACGATTAGATAGCGGTTTCTGTTTATTGCGACAAGGTTACATGGGTTTTGTGCTGTTCTTGTCCCGTTTTTTGGAGACGACACAAACTGGCTGTGGGTAGGTTATCCGTTGTAGGTGGCAAAATATCACCGCTCACTTAATATTGTATATGTGTGACTCAATTCAAGGCTGACATGGATGCCTCTCAGGCCTCCCATGTGTTGGTCGCAAGCGCCAGTTCGACGCATGTTGGCCCTTTTTTTCAGGGAGATGATGCTACCAATAGCTAGCTAGGAGACAAGGGTGCTAGGAGTGGAGTGCAGTGCTTAAAAACCACATGATCTGCTAATTTTGGCCGCAATGATAACCAACAGCAGATGAAACAGCCCAAACAGGCGTGATTGCGTCGTAGCGCAAGGGATAACCGCTAGGTAGGGAATATTAAAATCGAGATTTCGAGCTGTTCACGGCATTTTTAGGCATCCATATCCTTACAAAGGCAGCCCTGGGGAAGACATACCGAGGACTCAGCCACAGGGCTGATGCGCTGAACCAACACCTCCCATGGTACAAACCACCATGGCCAAAAAAACGCCAACCAACACAATTTTCGAACTATTTCTTTAATAAATTCCAGACTGCCCGCAGAAAAAACCGACCCTTTTCTGAATCTGCAAAGACTCAGTTCGATACCATGGCCGCTATAAATTTTGAGCCCATCCCTTCGGGCTTACGGATCCAAATCATGTCAGACCTTCATTTGGAGACCCCGAAGTTTTTCCCCATGTACTCACAATTCAACGTGAATCCCAAAGCTCCCTACCTGGCTCTTCTTGGAGACATTGGAAACGCCGACGATGCGAGACTATTTCAGTTTCTCGAACAACAACTGCTGCAATTCAAGGTTGTGTTTTACGTCCTCGGCAACCATGAACCATACCAGAGCGAGCACAGCACCGATGCCTGCACATACCACAAGGCTATTTCAACCATGAGCGATTTTGAAGCGTCGATCAATGCGAGAAGAGAGGCAGAGTGTAGGAGCCAAGGGTCCCCCTCAATGGGCGAATTCATCCTCTTGGATCGAAAAAGAGTTGATCTGGCCAACGATGTCACCATATTAGGATGCAGTCTATTTTCGCAAATTGACCTTTCCCAGTTGGCCTCCATATCACTATTTGTGTCGGACTTTTCCGAAATCGAAAGTTGGACAGTGGACGCCCATAACGCAGCCCACAAGCGAGACCTCGAGTGGCTAAATGATCAAGTTGCAACGATATCGCGTGATGAACCGCATCGAAAAATAGTCGTCTTGACACATTACAGCCCGACAAGGCATTCCGAAGCAAACGACCCCAAGCACCTCAAGGACTTTGGCGGCGTTCAGTCCGCATTTTCCACCAATTTAGCCGACGAACCGTGCTGGACAAGCCCTCTCGTAAAGATTTGGGCATTTGGGCACACGCACTACAATTGCGACTTTGTGGAGGAGGGCACAGGGAAAAGGATAATTGCAAATCAAAGAGGGTATGGACGAGAGGAAAGATTCGATTTTGATGGCGACAAAGTGGTTGTGCTTCCGGAATCCTGAATATGCCTCGCGGAAGTATTGTTGGAATGGCAATGTGAAAATTCGAGACATGGATGAGAAATGCCTAAATCTGTTCGAAGCACCCTATGAGTTGGGCGCAAACAAACAAAAGGACCAGAGAATTAGATGCGGTTTGAAGGCGGGCGAAAGAAGCTCGATGTTTTGGGAGCGTTGAATATTCGTTGAGGCTGCGCCATGGATGTGGCGAAAAAAATACCGTGGTTTTGCCTTCGAGTAGCCATTACTGTCCATGTATCCCTTTGACTGTTGTAAGCCTCCACCCTGGTCGGCCGCCCCACATCACCCTAGCAAAAGCAAAGTGACCTCTAGTGACATCAACGATGAGGGGAATCAAAGGCACCCGTTTTACTATGTAATTATTTTGTAAATTGCAATGGATTCCTAATAGGCCTCTAGCCAGGCTCTTAATGAGTATGATGATGACAGCTTTATCTTTCTTAATGAGAGCTGCCGTGAATACCTAGCCGATAATATATGCTGGCCAATAAAGGTACTAATTTATGACCATGGCTATAGCTTTAGCCCAGTTAGCTTGCTGGCCTAGGCCCCTAAAATAATAGCCTTGCTGCTAGACCTGCTATTATTATTCTAGGAATTTATCCCTATTTCCCTAGTTGAAAGCTAGGTTGAATATATTAATAGCTAGGTTAGTTAGCTACTTAAGGAGTCTAGTAGCTACTATCTTCGGCGGTGGTCATGGCTAAAAAGATAGAAACTAACCTCTATTATAGAAGTCTATGTATGGCTTGTGATTATGATTTATATAAGAACTAATAGGTTACTTAAGATTGAGGACTATTAGAAGATTTTTTATATAGGGGACGAAGGCTCTAGCTACTTAATTACCTAATGGATGTCATATGATCGGTTCTAGCTCTTATTATAGCACTTATGTATATTTAATTATATAATAATCTAAGTAGCTATTAATAATAGCTCTTATAGCTGTACCTTTGGCTGGGTTAATGACTGGTCTAAATATATATAATATATATCTATAGCTTTCTTTAAGCTAGGTATAAATATTACTATAGATGAGTGTATAGCCCGCTTCTTAGGAAGATTAATAGAGATTATAACTATCCCTAATAAACCTATTCTGGTCGGCTTTAAAGAGTGGGTTGTAGGCTAAGGAGGCTATTTCCTTTGGTGGATTTGGTATAGGCTTGGCTGGAAGTTCGGGCCCGTTGGAATAACCCGGGTTAGGCCGGCCTACTGGCAATAGTCATTATAGCTGTGGCGGCAGCGGTAGTAGCGGCCGCGTTGGTAGCTATCTCTTAACCAAGGAGTCATCTATTTGAACCTGACCTAAAGCGTGGTTATTGCCTTAGTAAATAGGCTGCTAAAGGCTATATATTATGTATTTATGGATAATCTTTTCTCTTTAGCTGATCTCTTTTGTTGGCTATGGCAACTAGGCCATGGAGCCATAGGTATAGCCTGCTAAAACTGTGGTCTTTATTATAAGCTAATTGAGCTTAAAAAGGCAGATATGACTGCTGCTAGTAGCCTCTAATTTAATAAGGTAAAGGCTATTTTGACCTCTGATAATTTGGTCAATCAAATAGTGTGGAAAGATAATGCCCTTGTGTTATTTTTATTTATTGTCTTTAAAGGTATTAAATGAATTGACTGTAAGCAAAAAAGACTAATAGCTATAAAAATAGTAATATAGCTAATATGGGTATTTTTTGGCGATAAGTCTATTAAGCTAATTTTAATCCTATCTATTGTAAATATCTATAATTATAAAATGAATGGTGTAGATAGAGGTAACCAAAGGCAAGCATATTGGAGCCCTAGTCGCCATGCCTAAAGAGGTGGTTGGAAGGTTCTTGCGTGGGACTTTCTATTAGAAACAATCCTTGCAAATATCTTTATTTTGTAATAGAAAGGGCAGCCAAATTGGAAGTCGTTTACATAGCTAGAAGATTAGCGAAGATGTGTTATGAATAGCCTTACATCAAAATATGGGCTTGCTATTGAGTTAAGGAAAAGGCTTTGGCCTAGGGACGAAATTATGGCTATTTTATAGTATAAACTTGTCCGCAAGGGAAAATTAGAATACAAGGCATATAAGGGCTTCCGTCTAGGTCAGCTGAAGCCATAATGGCCGCCCTTAGCTGCAGTTAGTAGTAATAGGCGTCGGGCGCTGTAGTCATGATATTGCTGTTAATAGTGTAATGTAGCTTTATGTAGTGTGGGCAATTGCTGGGATATCTATTACTATATAATTAGTTAGGAAAACAATGTACCTTCGATTTCCTACTCTATGATTGGCTGCACATCCCTGGACCCGACCAGGGTGGAGGCTTACAATAGTCAAAGGGATAATATGCACTTGAACTTGCGAGACAAGTGGCCATATCCGAGATGGAAAGTTTCTTTAATCCCAGGCTCCATGAATGTGAACCCCCAAGAAGCTCAATCTACAAACTTACGGACCGTCAACGATAGGAGTTGAACCGTCTAGTTTGTGGTTGACCAACTTCTCCGTCTGTAACCTTAGTCTCGATCCACCACGAGACGTGGGACTGCGATACCCATGCTAATTTACGCCTGCGATGATCTAGCGCATTCTACACTCTACTTTGCTTGCACTTGCTCAACAGTAAAATGAGGGGCTCAGGACATTACCCAAGTTGAGCTACATCGGCAGGCGGTGTTTAGATCGGGATATCCGAGTAAACAAATTTATGAATCACCTACTTTGATAATTACAACAATATTTTATGTTACCTGGTTAATAAAGAATCATGAAAAAATAAATGAAGAATAAAAAGACATCACCAGCACAACTGCAAAGGAATACAATGCATCATGCCCAGAATCAATTAATGAATTAATTTGACCAAATACAGTTCAGCTACATTCCCATCTAGAGAATGTTAATTAGACGTACAAGCGTCTCTTTGAGACGTTTTCTTTCCGTTTCCAGCTCCAACTTAGCCTTGAGTTCATCCACCTTTTGTTGGTATACTTTTAGCGACCTAGACAGCTCTTTCTGTCTTTGCTCAGCAACCCTTACCCGTTCTTCTAGTCCGTGCAGGGGCACCGTTGATTGAGATCCCAAGACTTTGTTAAAGGCTGCCTGCGCCATCCGCGAAACATCATCAATCATGCGCTGGACTTCGACGTCGCCCTGCAAGAGGACATCTCGCGCATCCGACACGGCGCCTCCCGGGAGAATTGCTTCCAGCACTGGCCTTAGAGTATTGTACCGCCGCGCGGCAGTGGGGTTGCCGTCAAATAATGCTTGCAGCGCCGCTTGAGCTGCTCGGATCTCCTCGTCGGCTTGAGATTTATCGGCATTCAGGTGGCGGAGATTGTTCTCAGCTAACGCCAGCTGTGATTCCAGGACACCAACGTCGGCATGATTAGCATTGAAACAGTCTTCATATGAGTCTTGGAAGGAGGACAGAGCTTCCTGAAGACGGATGATTTCTGATGAAACGAACTTGATATCGGTGGCTTGTACTCTTGTGGGGTCGAAACGGTTGCTTAGTGAGAGGTCAGAGGTACCTTCTCCGACTCGCTGGCGTTTTGGGGTTCCAAGTGTGCCACTTCCCTCCAAGTTAACGCTCTCACTGACCCCTGGGACATGGCTGCGGCGGCGCTTTTTTGGTGACCCTTCCGGGTTCGTTGTTGCAATGGGTGGAGTCGTAATTGTAGATTCCGATTTCCCTACAGCTTCGGCTTCTGACACTAGCCGTATGAGAAAATTCCGAACCTCTTCGTGGCCTAGTGTAAACGGAATCATAAGAGAGCTGAGGAGACAGTAATACATATACAAGACATATACCCCACAACTCGAGCCATCAGTTTGGAGAGGGCGGGTCTAAAACGAGTCAGTGAGAGGTCGGAAATGCAAAATATACAATGCTACATACTAACTGCTCAATTTTGTACGGCTTTAATGGGCCTTCGAGCCACGGACATAGAGCCGAAGCGACAGCATGAAAGCGCGCCCCGTCTGACTGTGGAAGAGGGTCGTACCAGGAAATCCGAGCAGACTGCACGTCAAACCTTGCCAACGTCCAATGGCCTGGAGACTTGTGGTGAAGAGGGGTATAAATGTATCGGTATGTATTACGAGATATTTGTTGAGGCGGATGAGGTAAAGGTTGACTGATGTCGAGAAAGAGGGGATCGAGAACAAGAGATTGGTCCATCCCGTGTTGGGGGCGGGTGGAACGCACATGTTTAGTAATGAGTTTTTGGATCAACTCAATGCTATCATCTGAGAGAGATTGGCCGGACTGAAGCTGCACCATGGCTTTGCTATGGAGACTCTTGGCAGCCTCCTCCTCTTGGATGTTTGGTCTCCTGGTGGAGATGGTTTTATCCACGCTCAACTGGAGAGGCTTTCCTTGATCCTCCGTGCTTGAAAAATTGCTAAATTTTGGAGGACGGCGTTTAGTCTCGGTTTGTGTTGGCTGCGAGTCTTTGGTTGGCTTGTGATGGCTTGGAGCAGGGCCCACGGCGAAGCCATACCTCTTGGCGCATTCGATCACGGCTTGGACCGACAAGTTTTCAGTCCATATCGGAGCTGCGGAACCACCGCCAGCTATTTCATGTATGAGGCCTCCGGGCTTCCAGAGCGAGGGAAGAGAAATCCTGCTCCGGACGCACAGCCGGGTAATTGAAGCTAGGTTCAAGATGTCGCTAGATGGTAAATCCTCTGCCGAGTAAGTCTTGCCTGCTGCATTGGGCCAGGGCGGAAGCCATGCACGGCCACTCCAGGCGTGATCCAACTGGGCGATGCATGTTTGGCGATTTTCAGTCGTCAGATCGTCCCAGATGGTGGATTCCAGGGTCTGAATGCGTCGCGTCAAGGTTGTCGGCCTCGATGGCGCAGGGGGGCCTGCATTTCCCAGCGCAGCATCTCCCTGAGCAGCATGCCCATCGTCCTTGTGGCTCGAGCTGGCCTGGGTCGCCAAACGCGCTGCGCTATACACCATGATCTGCTCTTAGCTGACGGATACAGTTCAATTGGACAAGCTGCCATTCGCAGGCTGAGGGATGAGTGGGGTCGCCCAACGGAGCCGCACCACATGCTCATGTCGCGAAACCGTCGCCTCACGAAGGTATTCGGAATGCTTCCCCAGGATGAGGAGCCGGTCCAGCTCGGGCGTGGTGCATTCGGTCGATGAGCATGAAGGCATAACCTGATGGTTCAACATCCCGTGATGACGAAATCCAACAAATCTCAAGAACAGGGGCGGCCCCGTTAGTTCGAAATGCCGCATAGACCCATGATATTCATGAAGAGTGGTATAAGTATTTATCCGTCACATATCCACCATCAAAATGTCCAACAAGTCGCATTTGAACTCAAGTGAAGAAGTCATGATGCTTGGATTATTAAAAATTAAGGCTATTAAATGATTACAATTGACAAAAGGCAAGTGCAGCAATGGCCAGCAGCACAATAGTGAAATTAAGCCCCACACCGGTGCTTCTCTTCCCCGCAGCGTTACTTGAGCTGCTGCTGCTGGAGTTGGTGCAATCTTGATGGAATGACGTTGACTGGCAGTTGGCTGCGTCAACTGAAGCATCGGCACTCGAACTTGACGATGAGGAAGAACCGCTATCGTCGCTGTGGTCGTTGCCCGAGGAACTTCCGCCAGGCACAGTGTCGGTGCTCGATGACGACTCTGCTCCCTTTTTGGGATTAAGGCCAGTAGCCTGGAATGAAGAAAGAATAGTGCCCTCGTCTCCATCCACGACAGTGTCATTGGTGCCGCGAGTGCTATCATAGGTGTAGCTAGTGCCCGAGTTCGTTCCTGGTGCGGTGGAGGTGTTGTAGCACGAGATGGTGACCTCGGAGAATGTGGCAAAGTAATATCCGTAGTTGTTAATGTCTTCGCTGTCCCAGTCAATCTCACCACCGGCCCAAGCGATTGTGCCTGCAGAATTGGTCGAAAGACCGCCCGGCCAAAGCGACAGCTGCACGCGAGCCGGGGTTTGGGGAAAGTCGAAGTTCTGCGTCGTCTCATTCCATGTGTCGTTCTTGTTGAGCGTGCGACCAAGCACGTCGTCGACATACCACTCAATCTTGTCAGGAGTCCATCGGATCTCGTAGTCGTGGAAGTTGTTAAAGCTGTCACTCATTGTAAGATTGACCTCGTGTGTGGGATCTGTCCATCCAGGTCAGCGAGATTCGATGAAAAGATGGCATGCGCAAGTTTTTAAGACTAGTGGCCAATCCCACAAGGGAGAAATCCACTCACACGTCATGATTCCTTGGAAGAAATAGTTGCTTTGCGCCGTTTCAAGGTCGACGCCGATAAACTCAAAGTCAATCTCATCCTTGACGTCAGAAAAGAGGATGAAAGCGGTAACAACACCTGCCCCACGACTAGTCTTGAGGCGGGCCTTGGCGTTTCCGTACCACATGTATACAGTGGAAGATAACACAGTGCCAGTGCTGTCCTTGGCCATAGTAAGGAGTGTGTTGTCGTTGTAAAGAAGAGGGTCTCCGGAAGCCACCCAATCAGCCTCAGTCGAGTTTCCGAGGTAATCACCAATATCCTCCACGCGCTTCAGGGAGTCCATCTTGAGAGTGCGGTCCTTGCAAACAGGGGCTGGCATGCAAGAGTCGAGAGAGTAAGACATGGTAGGATCGCATCCACCGAGACAGTATGCACCCACACCACATTCTCCGTATGCTATACTTGGATCAGTAAACTAGCTTAGTAAAATTAAAACATGTATGAGCGTACTCGAACAACACGGAGTATCCTTGGGGCACTTGCTAGAGGCGGAACATGATGTGGTCGCCAACACTGATGTGCCGCCCAGCAACGCAGCCAAAGCAACGGCGCAACGCATTATGGATATAGATTAGGAGATGGAGGTGTGTATGAAATATTATTCCGTGAGAGTGCGATTCGGGACACAATTATTTAGGTAACGAGAGGTATTCCAGGTCCGTTATTCAGAAGGTTGTGCGTTGATCGTATGGAGCGAACGGGATCAACACCACCGCGTGTGGAGATGTCCTAGGCGAAAATGCCCTCAGTGTTGTTAGGGCGTAACCAAAACCTCCACTGCGTCAAACATTCCCGTTTGGTAGGCGATTTCTGGAGCTGCCGTCGACAAAGCATGCAAAGCGATCGGTCGTTTTGTCGAGGGAGGAGCTTGGGCGCGCACGTCAAAGGCGCTTCGCGGGTGGTCCTTGCTAGAGGCAAACGAGTGGGAAAGGGACGAAAAGAGAGACGATTTAATTAATACGGAAAACGACAGGTATTATCCCCGCGTCAAATGGACATTAAGGTCAGGTCACAGACGGGGAAAGGAGAGACAATTAAGATAAAGCACGAGTCTAGAGTTCATATTCACCGTCAACCCGCTAAACAAGCCTTACTGCTTGTGGTCATCGTCCGAGTCCCGAGCGACCAGGCAGGGAACATGATAAGAGGGGCAAAAGGAGGGGGTTTCAAGCAAAAGAAGAGAAATTGGGCACGGGAACCATCTGATTTCGTAGGCTTCGGCCGTGAGTCTGCGAGTCCAATCTAGCCCTCCCGAATCCAACTGTCTGGGGTTCCGGAACCCACCCAGGGCCTCGCAGCCCGGGAATGCGGCATAGCGAGGTGGGGACAACTTCCCAAACGGTGCCGAGACCGCGTCATCCAAGCTGACGACTACGTATGCAAAATCAGCTTTCAGGAACCCGTGGGTTCAATAGTTCCTGGTCAAATTTGAAAAAATGAGGCATTTGACCGTTGCGGGAGCCCGGCAGGATGCTGAACCGCGGCTTCAGTAGGAGGGATTGGCGTGCGCTCGAAATCAGTCAAATTTCATCCTCTGATCATAAGTTCGGCATATTTGCATAGGGGTGGTTTTTCAAGCTTGGCAGCGTTTCTTCCGGTCTATGTCCAGAAAGCACACAGTCTAGTGCTCCTTTGAGCAACTTCGCCGCCTGTTTTCAGCCGCAGCTCAACGTCAAGCAACAGCTCACGTGCCTCTTCAGATCAGCCAAGTTCATCAAGAATAAAATTAAAAAAAAACCACGCCGTATCCATGTCGCCTCATGAGCTGGATTCAGTTCGGGCCGCTAACTGACAGGGTTTTCCGGCGGGGTGAGTCCTTTGTGTTCATGCAAGGACAAGGCGCTTGCCACATGAGCGGAATCTCAGCGAATGGAACGAGTCGCCGTGGTAATCGGTCGTGTGAGATTTTATATGCAAACCAATGCTTACCTTTCTTTTTTTTCATGTCTATCATTCTTAAGCATTATATTGGGGACATTTTCGTAAACGCATTAGAGTTAAACTTGCCGCGATCTGCGTCATCATCAGAAGCGGCAACTCCCGGTGCAAACTCTGTCCCGCTATTTTCGCTTCATTGGACAATGATGAGCTCCATGACAAATAGAATGAAAAAACCCCGAAATTTAATACAGAACAAAAGAAAATAAAGTATTCTGATCCATTGCGGGGGAAGATCGAGCGTTAAATTTTACTAAGCGAAGAGACGATGCAAGTCGATCACATTTGTACTTGAGTAATCACCAGGGCTATCCACGTACTAGATTTGGCCACCCCTTGAACTTCCTCGGGGCAGGTCACGGAACTAGCCTTTTTTGCTCTTAATTTTTCTGTTCTTATTTTTTTTGAACATTTCATTTGCCTTGAATCTTGTCTGGTTTACAATTGCAATTGCCTTTGCGATTAGAAATTAGATGATTAGTCACAATCTGTAGGGTAACCCACTCAATTGTGTACTCACGTGTAATGTGGGCCTGAGTATCCATCTTTGGCGAGGTTGGGTGCTCGCTCGGCCACTAACTCATCCTCCAAACGGCGTCATCGCCTGAACACCGACGGTATCCAACATCATAATTTCACCATGACGATTGGACAGGATTTGACCGCCGCGTTTTCTATCTGGCATTCGAAAAGGGAAATGTGGAATTATTCTGGTTCCGAAATCATGCACGCCCACTCATGCTTCATTCTGCCCTACATAATATCTTCCAGCCGGCCTTTCAATAGCGTCGTCGTCTCCCCAGATCGCCCATCAGGATCCATTGGGATGTGGATGTCTTGGCCTTTGTGATGGATTCTGGACACAGGGCAAATAAAGTACTGGAATGTGTTAGCTTATGCACGGAGCCTTGATCACAAGGCCGACATGTACTCACAGCTGTACCAGCGGAAAATGCTTCGACAGCTTCATGCCTTCGAAGCACTCCGTAGCATAGTGAAGGCACGAGGAAGTAGGTAATAGGCTGAGCGGGCCGTAGGGCTTGAGCTCAGGAGCTGACCACCCAGTCTTTTCCTTCCAGGTTGCCAGGATCATGTGATCAGTGCAGATGGACCCATTGCTCGCGTTTGCAGTGGCATCGTCTGGAACAGGCGCGGAGAAGCATTGAAAACAAAGGAAAGCTTGAAAGCGCCAAGCTGGTTTTGTGTATGCAAGTCCTCTGGCAGAGCAGAGAGAGCCGCGTCTCTAAGGGCATCGATGGAAAAGTTATTTGTGCACGAGATTAGGATTGGTTTTTGATCAGGCAGGCTCGGAAGTCTTTTAGATATATGGTTGATTTCTTTTTATTTTTGGTTTTATTTTGTTTCATTTTTATTTTTATTTTTCAAAAGGATCGTTTGGTCTTTGGAGCGTGTATAATCGAATAATACGATTCGTACATTTATTGTTAACGTGATTTGCTTTGTTGAGCTCGACCCGTTTTCGTTTTGGGTTAGTATCGGACATGGGACGCATAACCGCGCCTTGCTGCTCCCTAAGGCGCGCTCCTTAGTCCACTTTAGGGCGCCAGGCTAACCAAAACACGCCAAGAGTTTCTCCTTGGCGCGCCTTGTCCACATGTTCCGGTGTCGGCGGGTTGCCCATTTGGCTTCGGCAGTGAGACTTAGCTCTCGGCTCGGTCCACAACTGTAGCCCGCATGAACTCTGCTCGCTATCCTATAATAAGGCGAGCTTTCCGGATTTCAAAGTGTTGCCCCGATGTATCAGCACGGTGGCATCAGCAACTTTTTGGCATTGCGTCTACTTTTCTGATGCAGCTGCCACTATGAAACCCTCAAGGGTACGATCTGCCATTGCCTGAGGCAGTACTTGGGCTGACTGTTTTCATCTTGTAGGCCAGAAAGTGGCAGGTTGTTTCAGTGGGCATCATCGTATCTTTCAATGGCAACCTTGGCTCGTCGTTGCCATCGGGGCGACGGAAGAAATTTCTGACCATTTTTCCGTCAAGAAACCCAGCTACCTTGTGTTGCTCAACTCCCTCTATTTAATTGGCTATGTTATCGGGCCACTCGTTTTCGGACCCATGAGCGAACATGTCGGTCGGCGACCTGTGCTCGTTGGTACATACGGCGGCTACATCCTTTTCGTGATAGCTTCGGCATTGAGCCCCGAGTATTGGTGTCTCCTTCTCTTCAGGTGTCTGAGCGGAATTGTTGCCGCGGCCCCAAATGCTGTAGTTGGCGGACTTTACGCAGATGTTTATGACGACGCGGAAGAGCGGGGGAAGGCAATGGCATATTTCTTAACGGCGGCCACCATCGGGCCTGCAGTAGGGCCCATCATATCTAGCTACGCGGCCAATGTATCGTGGCGCCTGAGCTTTTGGCTTGCAGCAGGAATAGCAGGGTTGGGGTTCCCGCTTGTTTTGCTGATGCCTGAAACCTATCGCCCAGTATTGGAGAGGCGCCGCAAGCTTGATTTGCAGGCCCAGGGTGCTGAATCAGATCGAAGTGGCCCAGATGACACCCGTACAACACTGGCTGGCATTTATATGAATATACGGACGATATTTACCAGGCCCTTTATCATGATGATCCAAGAACCGATGGTATTGTTCGCCTCGCTCTACCTTGCCCTGATTTACTCCGTTTTTTACTTGTTTTTTCAAGCATACCCCATAATATTCAAAGGTTTGTTAGCATACTTGATGACCATACGCAGATCAGCTAACAGGGGTTCAAGGTGTTTACTCGTTGTCAACTGAAAAAGCCAACTTGGCTTTTCTGCCAGGTCCGTCTACCTTCTCTGACGTAATTACTATTTCTGACTTGGAGAACAGTGATTGTAGGGACGATTTTTGCGCTGCTGATATTCTTTGTTCATGGCTTCATTCAAACTCGGGCTATAGCAAACGGCGATGCGTGGGCTCATAAGATCGAGTACGCCCGGCTTCCGTTTGCCTGTCTGGGAGGCCCAGGGTACGTTAAGTCTGATGCATCCCGGAACTCACCATCTCATTTACTCACAGGATTACCGCTTCCTTGTTCTGGCTCGGGTGGACATCCTACGAATCTATTCATCCTGCTGTCCCGATGATGTCTGGCTTGGTGTTTGGAGCATGCTACCTCCTCATTTTCATGGCAATGATCAACTACCTTACAGATGCCTACAAGCAGTTTTCAGCGTCGGCTCAGGCTGCGGCAAGCTCCACAAGGGCTGTAGCGGCGATATGTCTTCCATTTGCGGCAAGCCCAATGTACACACGTCTCGGAGTGCATTGGGCATGCTCGCTCCTGGGCTTCATCTCGTTTGCCATGATGCTGATGCCTTTCATATTCATTAGATACTATCATGATATTAGGAAGAGAAGCCCTTTTTGCCAGAAGATTGATAATATTCGTGGCTTGGGATTGTAATTGAGACTATTGTCGGGAATTTTCTACTCAAAGAGGGTGAGCACTCTACCTAGTAAGGTGGACTGCTCGGCTGAGCGGTGCTGCTGTGGGTAAGTCCCGGGGTAACTGGATGATGCAGTTAAGGTCAAAGTCAAGGTAGCAGCTACTAGGGGTCTTCTTATTGTAATAATGATCATTGTTCTATCTATTCTAGCTAAATAAGGCCCCTTTTAGTATTTAGAAGAGGATTATATAATACCCTTAATTTTACTTTTTACTATATTTATACTAAGCACTTAGCTAGTACTTTAGATCTTAATAATTATAATTTCTTTAATTAATTTAATATTTTAATATTAAAATTTCTTTTTTTTTAGTAAAAAAGATTATATTTATTTAAAAATAATTTTTTTTTTAATTTTAAATTATTTATTTATAATATATATTTTTATTTTTTTTTTAATTTTTTATAATTTATTTTTTTA
>JAKZGU010000098.1:0-160668 GCA_022837005.1 Calonectria pteridis | reverse complement strand
TTTAAAGTTTTTAAATTAATTATTAATTTATTATATTTTAAATAAATAAATAAAAAAAGTTTTAATTATTTAATTATTATTAACTTTATAAATTTTCTTTTATTAATAATTAAGATTTTTAGCTAATTATTAGCTTATAAAACTAATATAAAGATATTATTATTAATAGGCCTTAGATTATAAGGCTTTAATATATAAATAAAAAAATACTATTAATCTTTAATTTAGCCTTATAATTATAAAAAATATTAAGATTCTATATATAAGGCTATAGCAAGATTAAAAGGTAATAAAATTATTAATTAAATAAGATTAAATTAGATTATCAAGGATATAGGATAATATAAGATAAAAGTCACACTAAAATTATACAAGGGATATATCTAACAAAGTCCGAGAGTTATTTTGTTCAGCGCTACCGATCATGCACTAAACGTTGTTACAGCCCTCCACTATTGGCTGCCACAATTGATGCCGCGCGCGTGGTTTGTCAGTGTAATTTGTCAGCACCCATGACGTGATTCCCGCGCGGTGGGCTGAGACTAGCTGTTAGTGACAACCCCACCCGAAATGCGGTTGCGCAGCGCTCGGAATGGCGTTGCGCCATGTGATAAATACAGGGCCAGACGCTTGCATGAATCGACATAAACTTTCCTGGAGAATTACCCCTCATTTACTGGAAAAGTGTTGTTTTGCAATTTACAGCATCGAATCTAACACCAACATCACGCTCCAACACACGCAAGGAATGCACCATGTCTGAGGGTTTGGGCCCAGTAAATTTCATTCCGAATTCATGCACCTTCTGCGCTGACCATGGCCATAGTCGGTTCACAAGAACGGCACCTTTGCGCGCCCTGATAGCGCATTTCGAGATTTTGTTTCGCGGGATCCCAAGTCCAAATTTCCTGCAGAAAAGGGCCGCTATGCGCTCTACCTGTCACCTGGTTGCCCTTGGGTTAGTATTTAATTAAAAAAAAAAAAGATCCACGTTGCTAACGAGCCAAGGCTCATCGAACTTTGATTGTCCGTGCCCTCAAGGGTCTCGAAGATGTGATTGATGTGTACCAAGTCGTCTTAGACATGGGCCCGGAGGGATGGTATTTTAGTGAAGGTGACTCGCCATATGCAGATCCTCTGCATGGCTTCAAAAAGCTCAAGGAGCTATACTTCCACGCGAACCCGAACTTTGTTGGCCGATACACGGTTCCTGTGCTCTGGGACAAGAAATCCGATACCATTGTCAACAACGAGTCATCCGAGATCATTCGGATGCTAGCCACCGAGTTTGATGAGTTTCTTCCCGAGAACCTGAGAGAAGAAAATCGGCCTGGAGGTGGGCTGTACCCTGAAAACCTCAGGGAAGAAATCGACAACCTCAACTCGTGGGTTTACAACACAATCAACAATGGCGTCTACAAAGTCGGCTTTGCCAAGACGCAGGAGGCTTATGACGATAACATCAAGCCGCTGTTCGAATCACTTGACAGGGTCGAAGAGATTCTCGGCCATGGAAAGCCCTACCTCTTTGGGGACAGCATCACCGAAGCCGATGTCCGTCTGTACACAACCATTGCGAGATTTGACGTGGCCTACTTTACAGTCTTCCAATGCAACGTTAAATCAATCCGACATGACTATCCCCGCATCCACAGCTGGTTCCTTCGGCTATACTGGGATCAGGATGACAGTGGAGAGCTTCGGGGTGCCTTTCACAAGACTACTGCGCCGTATATCGGATTATACGCTGGCGGATATGCCAATGCCAGGAGGAGGATTGTTCTGGATGGGCAGGGACCGCTCATTGTTCCGGCTGGGTTCCAGGTGCTTGTCAACCCGCTGAAGTAAGACTCGGCGGAGGTGTGACATTTGCTATGAAGATTGAATATTTAGCCTTTTTATACTATTAAATTGAAACAGCAGTTAATTACTTCTACTTTGAAGCTGTGTCGGACACGAAAACTAGGTGCGCAGCGCTATTGCCACGGACACTGGCCTAAAAATAACTTGCTATAATCAACCAAATTCCTTGTCTCAATCCAAAGATTGCTTTTGTTCCATCTAGCTATACAGTGAATCAAGTCTGCTCGTACTACATACAATATCCCAAAGTGCTGGGGTTGATCTAGGGCATCAAGACCATCCTCTTGTTTTGAGCCTCCTTCGATTCCCAAACAGTTTGCACATCCGCCATTGGGGCAGCAAACACCTCAAAGGGTCGCTTCATGCGAGATATAGCTTCAGCGAAGGCGGGGGTCTCACGCTGAACCTCCTCTCTTGTGAAACTGCCAATACCAGAAGCCATCAGGCGGATTGGCCTAGTGTTGAGCAGACGAGCCGGCAGAACAAGGTTTTCTTCGCCCGCAAGACCACCAATTATGATGTGCTGGAGGTTTTCCCCTTTCCTGATTTCCACCACACGCATCAATTCGATGGAGATGGGACCTCCGACGTAGTCCAGAACGATATCAACAGGCCCGACGCTGGCAGGCAGGACCAGAGGGTTGCTCAGCACGACCCGCTCGTCAAGGCCCTGAACGGTGGCCAGAGATTCCTCTCTTCTGGAAATTCCAATGATTTTCTTGGCGCCTAGCTCTCGGGCTATAAAGGCGGCAGCCCGGCCGCTGGCGCTCGTGGCGCCGAGGATAGCAACAGTGCGACCTTTGCAACCGCCGATTGCACGGCATTGCAGAGCCAACCAGCTGCTCACGGCTGGGTTGGCCAGAGCGGCAATGTTGACTGGGTCAGCGTCTGGGTGTAGTTTGACGAGATGTTTGCGATTGACATTGGCACGCTCAGCAAAGAGCGGCGCGGCAAGACCGTTAATGAAGTACTTGTCTCCAGTGGACTCATCAATGCCAACACCATCGATGCTGGGATCATACGGGAGAGTCTGGTTGAAGGCACTGGGATGCTTTGCGGCAGCTCTCGCTTTTACGACTCTAGGGACTCCAGTAGCAAGCACTTTCAGCTGGAGCTGGTCGGCCGACGGTGCAGGAAGGTCCCGAACATCCATGTACTCTGGCGGAGAGCCCCAGGAGACGACACGAGCGACTTTCATGTTTGGCGAAGCAGACTGATGAAACGATGCCGTTTGTTTGACAAGATACGAGGAAATTGCTGCAAGTGATCTCGGGGTATGGGTAAGTCTGTGTTGGGAAGCGGATCGGAGGATGCTGGACTGGATGGGTCGAATGAATTTTGCGGACATGGCTCAATGGATGATGAATGAGATAGCTTTTGATGCTTTGATTGCGGAATGAATTCCTTGCGAGATGGTATTTAGCGTACACGGGGATGGAATCGACCTGCATTTATAGCAACCGCGTCTGTAATTCAGGAGCCGTGTTGCGTGGTGTGACACTGTGAGTTCGGAGCTGTCCAGCCAATCGGAAGCGCAAAATGACGGTCTTTTCAGTAGGCACCGGTCGCTAAAATAAACTCCGGCCCCAACGGTCCGGAGCTGTTCTGTAAAACCCCAACAGCATTTCGCTTACTGTGGACCATGCGAATCCTACCAAATGTCAGAAATGACGCGTGCGCATTTAATCAAGGCGCAATAAATTTGAAGGCATGTGAATATTTGAGTGTACTGGGACGATTTTGGTGTCAATTAGAATCGCGGCGGGGCGAGTAACGAGCTAATTCCTGCAGTCCCCTCTTGTCTCCGGAACGCCTACCACAAGCGCGAGCCAGAGTCGATTAATTTTATTTATTGTCATCTAGATGAAGTATAAGAGGAGCTACTTGCTAGTCTCTTGCGAAGGGTCAAAGTCTCCCAAGGCATCCTGGGGCCCATCGCCTCGTATGTGCTGGATTGGCGAGAGAAACTCCACAAAACCGATGTTCGGGCTCGAAAGCGAATATCCCATAATCTTCTGGGCCGCATCGCTCCAAGACAGCACTTCTTGCGGTGGCGTAGCAAGATAAATGTTCTCCTCCTGTCGCATGTAGCCCCGGACGAAGAACATGCCATGCACGGCGCGCTTCTGGTCCAGGGTGGAGTTTGACCCGCCAGCGTGGTACAGGCTCCCGAGCATGACCCAGCAGTCACCGACGTCCATCTCGGCGTAGACGGCCTCTTCGGTTCTTGGAATGCGGTCCGAGCTCCACAGGTGGCTTCCGGGGATGGCCATGGTCGCGCCGTTTTCCACCGTGGTCTTGACGCCGGGCACCAGGAACGCGAGCTCGACGTCGGAGCCGAAGTGGTAGCCAGTCTGCGTCTGGTCGAGGTGGTCCACGTGGTAGTTCTTGTCGTCGCGGTGCAGGCGCTGGGCCTTGCCGCCGGGGCCAATCTCAAACGTGATGGCGATGCTGCACACGGCCTCGCTGGTGTACGTGTGCTTCGTCTCGCCGTAAAAGTTGGACGTCGTCTTGTCGACAAACTTGGCGTTGCAGGCCCGGATCAGCGGGTCCAGAAGCCAGTCCTCGCGCACCGTCTTGCTCCGCCGAACTAGGTTTGCGCACCGGCGAGTCTCGGGCGGGAACAAGTCACCCTGGTTCCAACGTAAGATGATTGCAGGCAGCTTTAATGCAAAGCACGAGCACACTTACCTTCCACGGAAGGTCTGCGTCTAGGTACGGCCGCGTCTCCGCATTCACTTTAGCTACCGTTTCTGCATCTGTGAAGTTCTTCACTATGCAGCAGCCATCTTTTGCGATGGCGTTGATGATGGCTTCAACGTTGGAACGGTCAATGCGCTGGATGGCGGGGCGCGTAACGGCCATTGTGCAACGGGTTTTGTGTAAGGGGTATCGCTATTTTCTTGGCAACTGAGGTCCCTGTCTTCTTCAATCTCAAGGGGACAGTCTCAACTAGCGATACTATTTTATAGCCATGAAAGCACTCCGCCGCCACCATAGTAATGTTGTTAGTCTTATCGCTAATACGATGGAGCGTCCTCTCCACATTCGGCGACCACATTCCTATCGGAGAAGATGGTGCGGGGAAGCGTCATAAGTGTCCGCTTATCATGCAAGAATCCACCTCCCGGCTATCTGGTCGCGCCGAACTGGGAGGCGCACGCGAACCAATAAATTTCCTTTGATAGCCATGGTCGCGCGAAACATCAGAGCCAGCGCCTTTCAAAGAACGTTGCATTGCTTGCAAATATCAACCCCACCCAGCCTTCAGCCATGCCTCGAAGTAATACAGCGTGTCAGACGTGTCGATCTAGGAAGGTGAAGTGCGACAGAGCGCGGCCAGTGTGTTCAACATGCCGAAAATTAAACCACGAGTGCTCGATTGCTGTGACATCTGCTGAGATCACCTGGCTGCAATCGGATACTGTTGTGGATGGGGCGCACGAAGACTACCTCCAGCATGAGAATCAGCTACGTCAGCATGGTGCCAGGGCTCGCCCGTTATTATCAGGTGAGTTTAGGCATCAAAATGTTCCACGCACAGGTTAATTCTTTAGATCACGAACGAGATGAACAAATCGCAGGGATTTTATCTGCAATTCAGCACGGTTCCGTCGAAACGCTGTTAGCAGATTTGGATATCCGCTTCCAGGATTCGCTCGGTGATGAAGCGGCCATTATTGGGCCATTCGGCCTCTTTCGTCTAACGCCTGCAACTAGTCTCGGACCCGATGGGACGCAGTCGCACACCTATCATCAAGAGGGTTTGGCATTGAAGCCGTTCCAAGAGAATGATATTACTAGTATCTCGGATACGGAACCAATCCCCAATGAGCTTTCACTCGCTTTGTGTTCAGATGAACAACCCGGTCAACTAGACTTCAATGTTGATCCAGAAAGCCATCTACACACAGTCCAGGCCAGTAACCCATTTCTTCCAGCAACACGAATCCCCTTGGATGAATGTTCTGGATTTTTGTCACCGCGAATTTCGTACAACTTCAATGTAGACGATTTAGATATCCCCACCATCCGAGTGCTACTCGATCGTTATCAAAACGCACTTGTCCCTTGCTTTTCTCCGGCAAGAATTCATTCCAAGTCTCCTTGGAAAGCATTACATATCCCTAAAGTGTACGAAACCTTGGGAGAGCTCATGGTCAGAGGCGACGCTGGGAACTCAAAGGTTTCTTTATTTTTCGCCGTTTTAGGCGCGAGTGCATTTCATCTTGACATCACTCTTCCTTGCTCGAACGGCTCTGATATCCCTTGGAGGGCTATCGGCAAGAAGTATCGAATAGAGGCAAAAGCTCGACTCAAAACGTCTCTACAAGGTTTATCTTCGGGACAAAAATCAGAGGACTATCAAGACGTTTTGATCGCATTGTTGAGTATGGTTACATTATGTGTAAGCCTCTGCACTCGATCTGCCAGAAGCAGAGTTAACACGTCTTGCTCCAGGTTGTCAGTGGGGATATGGAAGATGCTTATGCATACTTGAAAGATATTGAACATCTCATCGCACTCTACGAAGCAGAAGACATTTACGACTCCCACAGTATCAGGATGCTGCACAGCACCTTTCTATACCTGCGTACGCTGCAGGCGAGTGTCGGAATTTTTGGTGTCCAAGCACACCAAAAATCAATCCGCGGTCATCTGAAACGACTAGACAATTCTCTCATGCTTGCTGACCCTCATATCAACCTCTGGTCGAGCCTTGTCGACAAACGGCACGAAGCTTCCGACATGAACAATGCGATGGATAAAGCACCATGCCATTTTTGCGGAAAGAGTAAATCCACATTTGAACAGATTTACTCTCTCCCCGAACCACTATTTAAATTGGTTTCTCGCGCCACTGCTCTTACACAACGAATGGAGCGAAGACAAAACCTGGGCAGATCAGCAGAACAAAGTGACCAACTATTATTGTTTGAGGCCAGCCAGCTGGAGACTGACATTTGCGACTGGACAAACGACATCGCTAGTCCCGATAAGAAAGTACCGCCGCCACCCTGTATAGATTGCATCTCTGAGGCCAGCCGCTGCAGGGCCCGTGTGGCATTGCTGTATCACTTCCGCGAAGCCATGCACGCTGCTCTGCTGATTTACTTTTACCGCTGCGTCAGAAGCGTGGATACGCATATTTTGCAACAATTTGTCGAAAAGACGTTTGATCATCTCACGAGGTATGGCCAGTTCAAACGCGAATCCAACGACCCGTCGTCGAACCTTTGCTGGCCTGGATTTATCGCTGGGTGCGAAGCCTCCAACCCAAAGACCAGGGACAAGATTTCTGCCTGGTTCATCTCCGAGACGGCGCTGACGGGAATTCGGATGTTCGAGGTCGCGGGCGAAGCGGTAAAGCAGGTATGGGAAGCCCGAGACTTGGCCAAGAATCGGAATCTGCCTTGGTCAAAGATCCTAATGGAGAGTAGCAAATTGGACCGATTGGTCCTGAGTTGATACTTCAATCTGCGGAGTCTTCGGGGCTTCGGTTGCTCGCTTTTAATATCAGAACTCAAGTTCCATGGGGTGAAAAGTTAGCGTTTATTGCCAGAAATGTATCTAAACTTGCTATCTGCAGTTATCTCTTCATCCTTGTGACCAGGCCTGGCGATACGCTGTTAGCGCATTGGTGTTGCGGGGACAGACCACAGGCATGGGAATTCCCCAATCGCCCCGGGAGTAAGGATTGCCAGGCTGGATCCACTCGGAAATCTATCCATTAGATCCGATTTGATCGATTTCCCAGCGGCAGATATCCCACTGAGGGGATGGCTCTGCAGGGCACCATATCCGGCCTCTAATCGAGGTTGAAAGGGGAATGTGGACCCCGATAGTTCAGTACCAAGACCTTGCCTCGGGTCGTGCCATCTGATTTATCGCTGACCTTGAACCACTGATATTCAAAGCAAGATAAGCGTAACATCCTATAGGGTATACATTAAGGAGACGCCGCGCACTCCAATGAGATTTCGTGGACTCAGCAAAGGTGGGATTTCACGACCTCCACCGGACTGCACTGCACGCGTGATTTGCCCCCTCATCGTAGGTCCCGCTCTCACAATCATTTTCCCCCAACAATGGCGAGTCTTGCAGAAGAACAGAAGGCCCCTTTGGGTGACCATGAGAAAACCGCGTCTATTGGGCCGGCTCGCAGCTCAATTGACCAAGGTCACACCGGCTCGGAGACGGACATATTTGGACAGCTGCATCGGAGCTTTACTCCACGGCAGATACACGTATGAATTCTATGCTCCCTTTTCCAACCCGAAACAATACTGAAAGGCAGACAGATCATCTCTCTGGGATCGAGCGTCGGCAGTGGACTCTTCGTCGCAATTGGCAAGGCCTTGGCCAATGGCGGGCCAGCGACCATGTTCCTCGCCTACTTGATGGTGTGCAGTGGCGTGTGGGCGAACCTCCAATCTCTAGGTGAAATGACAATCGCGTTTCCAACTTCTGGAAATTATATCGACTATGCTGGGCGCTGGGTCGATCCGGCTTTGGCGTTTGGGGCCGGCTTTGCCGAATGGCTTGGTAAATTCCCTTGGCAAGTTTGTTGGAGAACCACCACGGCGCTGACACAACTTCAGGATGGGTTGCAGTATTTGCTGCCGAAGCCGAGTTTTTTGTTGTATTGGTCGACTATTGGGGCGAGGGTGTCATTCCTCAAGCTGCTCTAAGTTCGCCTCCACTTTCGCCATCTCATCACGCATCTCCAGCTAACACAGACAGTTTCCATATTCCTAGTTATTTGCACCGTCGTCTTCCTTCTCCCCAACAAAGTGTTTGCATGGCTGCAATGCATCGGGTCTATGGTCAAGATCATTCTCTTCATACTCATCATCGGCGTCTCATTGGCATTGATTGGCGGTGCTGGCCCGAATGGCTTTGTGCATGATGGAAGCTACTGGACAGATGGATCAGCTTTCCTCAATGGATTCGGAGTGAGCTTTACTGCGCCAAGTCGAGAATTCAAGAAATAAAACTAATTGGAATCAGGGGTTTGCAAACTGTGCTCTGTTGGCCATTTGGGCTGTGGGAGACCAGGTTTTCATCGGTGTCATGGCTGGTGAGGCCGAGAACCCTCGCCACTCCATGGCCCACGCCTCCAAATTGGTTCCTCTCCGAGTTGCCTTCATGTATCTTGTCTGCATTGTGTTTATCGGATTGCTTGTGCCTGCAGACGAGCCACGTCTGCTTGGTGCTTCTGGATCGGCTGCTTCACCATTTGTCATTGCGACCTCCAATGCCGGGCTGAAGGGCATACCTGATATTATCAACGTTTGCATGATCATCGGAATCATCGCGATCGCCTTGGAATCTATCTATCTCCCATCTCGCATTATTCGCACCATGGCACTCCAGGGCCTTATCCCTAGAGTTCTTGCAAAGTGCGACGACCGGGGTAGACCCAGATGGGCTCTGGGCATTTCTTCTATTGTGGCTGTTGTTTTGAGCTATATGAGTCTGAGCAGTAATTACCCATCGTCACTGAAAGTTTTAATATCAATACTAACCGAGATAATAGGTGGTGGTATAACCGCTGTGAATTGGTTCATCTCGATTACCAGTGCCTCATTCTTTTGCAACTGGGCCATTATTTCGTTCACCAACTTCTGTTTCCACCGAGCACTGCGTGCCCAGAATGACAAGATCTTCAACGAGACGTACGGTTGGCGATCAATTGCATGGCCATTTATGCCCACTTACTTGATGGTCATCTCGCTCATGCTCTTGGTGTGCTTGATGTATGGTGCAATTGTCCCATTGGTATGTTATGTTTATGTGACCCTTTCCGGATTTTTTTATCCGTCTTTTAAACCAAGAGCTACTCCTGGAGGTCAATTTCCATTTACTTCGCTAACCAAATGAAAAATAGGGCGGAGGAAGTTTCTCTGCAAACAACTTTTTCCAGTACACAATCGGCCTGATCTTAATCGTGGTGCTCACTATCGCCTATAAGATCTTTATGAGAACGGAATTCCAGGACCCAAAGACAGCCGATCTCAGTACAGGGCGACATGTGCTCACTGAGGACGAGATTCGATTTTTAGACGAGTACCATAGTCGACCACTCTGGCGAAGAATTGGCACCTATATTTCCTTG
Source organism: Calonectria pteridis (assembly GCA_022837005.1). NCBI lineage: Eukaryota > Fungi > Ascomycota > Sordariomycetes > Hypocreales > Nectriaceae > Calonectria > Calonectria pteridis. The sequence goes on along the minus strand of JAKZGU010000098.1, from coordinate 150,686 downwards.
TGGTAACACCAATTCTATATTGGTGAGACGATGTAGTGTTTTTAGTTCATCCATTCATTTATTAATCTTGAATCTCATCTCTTCATCGGTGATTTATAAAAAGTCTCATGATTTACCCATCATCTCTTACAATAAGCAGCCTTCCAGCGGAACCATTGTGTGAGACAGCCTTTTTCACACACAAATCAAAACACGTAGTAGATAAAAATAAACCTACAACTTTTTGCGTTTCTGTTATTGACCGTCTCACACAAAATAATTGAACTCCAGGGCTGTCAATATAAAGCAGAGTTACTCATCTCTAGATCAAGAATCCAAAGCTACTTATATTTTCCATCGGAAAGATGGGTGTTTCCAATCCAACGACTCCCTTTGATCTGGGGTATCAGCAATTGTTGACACGGCCACTATTTCCTTCGTGTCCCTTGCAACGTTGTCTCTCTTCATCCAAATTAGAGTAATCGTCGCGATGATTAAGATCAACACTGTGGTGGCCAAATTTAATCCATTGCCAATTGGATAGTCTGGGGCATCCCCTGGCAAGAACGACCACGTGGAAATAAGGCCACCTACACTTCCAAACATGGCGTTCGTCCCTATAGCCGAGGCTCGAGCTGTATCCGATACCACGTTGGCTGATACTTGACTTGCAGTCAGTGCTCCAAGAGAAAATATCGAAGAAGTTACGAAAAAGATTGCCCCGTATCGAACCGATGCGTCCTTAGAGGCGAGAAACATCATGTACCCGACGATCACCAGAGGGACCGACATAATAGTAAAATACTGGCGGCGGTCCACCCTCCAGCTCCATAAACAGATCAAAAGGGTCATAATTGTGCCAACTGCATAAGGCGGGACAGTGTAGAGTTGTTGCTGGACAGTTGTCTTGTTTGAGTAGATCGTCTTGACAATTGTTGGCGCAAACACAGCAAGCCCCTGCACAGTGATGTTGCAGAAGAAAAACACTGCCGAGTTACTTAGAGTGACTGGGTTGATGATTCCACGAATAAGCTTTGTTTTATCCAGCCGGTCCAGGAGTTCTGGTTGTCCCATGCGCTCGGAGCGAATGCGTGCCTCTGCAAGCTCCTTTTCCTCAGGAGAAAGCCAGCGAGCAGTTTCGGGTCGATCTGTCAGAGTATAGAGGCCGATAATGCCCAGACCAATTGTAATAATTCCTTCGAAGAGATAAATCATGCGCCATGACTTAACGGAGCCAATGCCGTCCAGACTCAAGATTCCCGATGCAAGCAATCCACCGAAAGCGCCAGCGAGCGGGGCTGACACGATGTAAAGGCTCAGTCTGAAGGTAAGCTCTGATCGTCGATACCAGCGGGATAAGTAGTATGCAGTGCCTGAGTTCATCCCAGCTTCGAATAGCCCCAGGAGGAATCGCACCCCGATAAGCTGGGGATATGTTTGAACCCAGGCTGTGACAAGTGAACAGACACCAAATAGCAACGTCAATGCCGGGATGAACCAGCCTGGTCCAACCAGTTTGCAGACGATGTTTGAGGGGATTTCAAAAAGAATGTAGGAGATGAAGAAAATAGACAGCAAGGTATTGTAGTCGTAGCCATGCATACCTAGATCCTCTTCTAATCCGGCGATTCGGGCGTTGCCTGATTTGGCTGTCAGCGAAGAAGTATTTCCAAATCAGACAGGGTGGATATTACCGATGTTTGCACGGTCTATGAAGCAAAAGGTATAAAGAATCACAAGAGTTGGCATCAGGCTCCAGTCGATCTTATTGCGAAGTCTTTGTTCGGCTGCTGGATCAAATGTAGGGATGGAGCCAGACTCTCTATTCAGTGTCAAATCGAGTGCATCTTCGACAGGAGATTATCTTACTCTTCAATATCGACCTGCTGGCGAATGGAAGGCGCCTTAAATTTATCTTTCTCCATTTTGGTTGGATAGTATTGACTGATGCCAATCTCCTGTTGCTCGTTGGTAATAGAGTTGCACTCTGATCGGTACGTTGCGCTGGTAGGCAAGGTGTTTGAAGCTGATCGGGATCCATCAAATTCGTATTTGAAATGGAAAAACCATTCGGAACGGAATGGCGGGACAAAGATAAGATAATTACCGTGCTGGGATACACAATGTCTTATAATTAATGTCATTGATGAGCGGTTAACGGAAAGCGTCGGCAATGTGCCGAGACACTCACGTCCCATAGGAGGAAAGGTCGGGTACACATAAGTACATTCAGTGTGATATCCGGTGAAATCACAGACTTATCACTGAGACCTGTTCCAAACTGGTTTAGTTTGTCATAGGAACAGGAATTATAGATATGTTCCGAGGCGCACGGTAATTCCGGAGTGGGGTACAGGAAGCGCCTGCATGAGATAACCATTATATTCAATGAATCTCCAGGGGATAAGACGGGTTTCCTTTCCCAATTTGGTGAAATAAAGAATCGTGCGCTCTAGTAAAACGTGTGTGTTAAAGAACGGCACCATCTGCAGAGAGTGGGGAAGTTTATCCAACACAATAAATAAGGTTAATCTCACGATGCTCTGTTTGTCCAGCCTGTCTACATCCACGTAAAACATAATTCAAGACTTTTATTAATCGATTCCACTTGTCCTGTAACGCGACAAACGAAATGAATATCGGATTTGCATGCACGCTTGAGGGTGTTTTGGTCGTTCATATCCATGCCTTATTATTGCTGTCTTTGCCACATTTCATTTGTTCATGAGTGAGACAGGTGGTAAGCGGACCCGAATATTGTCCGTAGACTTTTCCATCCGTCCATTTGAAGTTGGCGGTGCAATTCGCACTGCATCATCCTGGCTATTTTGTTTGTATTCATCTAGAGACTTGCCTTCGAGTCCCCAAATTTAAATGACAAAGTGAGCCGAGTGCAGGGCAGGGCCGAGACCTCACTTCATCTTCCCCTCTCGCCAGGTTTGTTCAGCTGGGCGCAAATCTTGATTTCTGTCCACCCCCTTTTGCATTCCTATCCTCCATCATTGGCTTATGCGGAAAGTTCCGTCAGCCATCTTTCAGCTATGGGTTGTTAGCGTGCAGCCACAACCACCCTAATCGACAGACGCAGGATCTTGACAGTCACAGATTTCCAACCCCTATAAGTAATACCCAGGGCCGGCCGTCGTGCGGGGTTGGTTTATCATCTTGGAATTTGTATCATCTTACAAGACAAAATGTCGAGCGCTGCAAATTCCCAAATCTGTGCCTTGTTTAATGAAAACCCAAGCAAGTTTTCCTTCTGACTTTTCCCATTTGGTGTGCCCCGGAGTCTACTAATACAGAAGGTCACATGAAGACTACTCGGCAGATTGTGGCGATGGATACAGCTGCTATACGCCCGAAGGCGCAGCTTCATGGGGTTGTTGCAATACCGACTATTGCTACGTCCCCGCTACGTGTGAAGACGGCGGTGCCAAGTACTGTGGGGGTACAGCCTCGGCGGATTGTACTCGCACGCCCATAATGCAATGGTTTGTTTCATGTTTGCCATTTTATCAAAGATCCAAAGTATTGACACTCATCTTCTCCAGTACCTACGGGCAATCCTCCCGCTGTGTCAAGTTTGTTCTTCAAACAGCATCCAACGATCCCTCCAAATTGACGTCATGGGGATGCGATGTAACACCTACCACGTATATTTTAAGGCCAATCGCCGTCGCTGCAGCCACGGTTGGCTCTGCCAGTAATAAAAATACTGCCACCGTCGCATCGGCGACTACAAGAGGGAGTACAAATGCGGCCTCAAGCAGCACGAGCAATCATTCGCCCGGGCTGTCCCATGACGCTACCATTATTCTCGCCACTGTAATTCCTATCTTGGGACTTCTAATTCTTACGCCGATACTGGCTTTTGTTCTGAGAAGGCGGAAGCGCGTGCCAGGGCAGAGAATTGAGTCTGCTCAAACCGCCGAGCCCAGTCAGCAGCTTCCAAAATCAGGCTCTGCTGAACCTGAAAGTAATCGAAAGGCCGAATTACATAATACTTGCATAGAACCAATCACTGAATCAAAGGCGGACTCGAAGAACGGCGCGGAGGACTCAAAGGGCGCTGGGGAAGCGACTGTGCACGAAGCAGACAGTAGTTTAGTGACAGAACTAGAAGCACGACAGTGAAATCTAATATTTATCCATATGGGTCCACTTACGAAAAAGATATTTTTTCAGAGGCTTTTATTTGCTGCGATGCTCCAGAACTTCGAGGCCCATTTTGTTATACACCTCTAAAATATCGTTTAATAAATCCACGAGAAAAGGGAAGAGTACTCATATTAATTTTGTTTCATATATACCTGTTGGAACGTTGAATTGACCAAAGGGATTACGGTCATCGAGGCCTAAGGCGCCGGCTAGGTGCCTGGTGTGAACACGGTAGGAAGCGAGATTGAGGGTATCACGTGACCCTCTTCCAAACACCAAAAGGGGCCTCATTCAGCTAGAATAGATAGAACAACGATCATTATTACAACAACAAGACCCCTAGCAGCTGCTACCCTTACTGTGACCTTAACTGCGTCATCCAGTGACCCCGGGACTTACCCACAATACCTGTTATCCATCTTACCCGTTCCATTCTTAAAAAATCTCCAATCAGAGGAATCCATGGCATACAATTGAGCAAACACCAGCAACACCTGCTCTGTAGGGTAACCACAACACGTGCTCATTTTATCAAATACAGCGTCCGATAAATTCCAAGTGTATTGAATGTTCCGCTAGCTATTCTTCTTGGGAATTATTTCATGTATTTAACGCATTTTAAGATATGTTCATGAGAAGAACGTTGTTGTGCAAGAATTTAGATAAACAATTCTTCTCTTACTATCAAACAATTGCTCGCACCAACGACTCAGCCCAAATCTCTGTTGATGATAGTTGCATTTTCGAAAATGGTGGTCTTGTATTACTCTGTTTCCTATCCTAATGTACCAGAGATGCAAGATATTTGTGGCACTCGTCGTACAATTTCCGATTCTGGAGTTGAGCTAAATAACCGTCTTCGTTGAGAGCATGCACGGGTACTTGCGTTGCTCGTATACTTGCTTTTTTCTCTGGCGGTGCGTTGGCATGGCCAAAGCTCAGTATTTCTCCCGAATCTGCGTGGGGCCCTGCCACGAATTTCCGAGATCGAGATCCATCTGGGACAGCTCATGCGTGGAGCAATTCCGAGATTTCTACGTCGATGACCCGCGCCCGAGAAGAATGCTAGCCGAGAGATGTAGTTTCGCATTCTCAAGGGCCATCGGACATTGGCTAAGCTGACGAATTAGTTGGAAGCAATTGGACAAAATGATTGGGCTTTCAGATGCGAAAGTCATGACGAGGCATTAATCGGCCCCACACAAGAACAGGAGAATGGCACCAATGTGGCCAGCAATTCCTCTGGCCTGAGCGCCGACGTTTCCCGATAGTCATGAAAATCGCAAGCCACGTATTGCAAGATGCACAGACTAACGTTTCAATTGCCATGGGGAATCAGCCGATGCAAGTGTTGCCTGCCACGCCGTCGTACAGATGCACGAAATGTGTTACCCACCGATCACCCTGTCCAATGACCTTGAATCTAAATAAGCCTTTGAGCTTCATGTCCTGTCAAGAATATCTATATAAGACGACATATCCTCTCGCTTTCAGGCCATCCTCATTCACCCAGCAACCCGTCAATTCCAACTCACTCACACTCAACAAACACCGGTTTCTCAACCACCAACCAACAATCAAAATGTCTTCCCCCGACCAGCAGCAGTTCGTTGTTCCCCTACCTACCTCCACTGGCCTCTCTGCGCCTGCTGGTAAGTCTTTTAACTGAAAATCTGAATACAATCGGATTCTAATGCCATCAACAGGCCAGCTCCTCAAGGGTGCCACTGATGCCGAGGGCAACCCTTCCGCCGCTGCCCTCCTTGTCGGCATCAAGCTCGACCTTGAGGCCGAGGTTCACTTGACTGCTCGTGTCAAGGGTGACCTGACTGTTGGTCTCTATTAGGATACTAAAGATGCATGCATGGCGTTGGAACGGACTGAGGGAGATTTGGTGGATCAGCGCGGAAAAGAGCTTATGTAGTCATGATCGAAACTAAGCAATAGAACTGATTTCTATTTTCATCACATAAAATTTCCGTGCAGGTTGTGACGTATTTAATGTAGGACTTCCTTGTTCTCTCAATTCGAATTGGTAACGTTGCTCAGCTTACCATGTCTACATCCCGAAGACAACTGCGACAATTTACACATCAGGATTCAAGACTTGGTAAGAGCACATAAACTCTTGCTTTTTTTTTTTTTTTTGGGGGGGGGGGGGGTTTAAAGAAAAACACATTTTGCTTATTCTAAAAGATCCATTTATTGCCACGCATATGCGAGAGCTGTTTGCATTGAGCTATTCCTCGCCACAATCGCCCCAACGTCATGGTTATCACCTGGACCAATGATGTGCAGGGGAAGGCTTGGATCGCCGCCCAAAAAGATTTGCTCCAACCAAGTTTTCTTTCTTCGATAATGGTGACCCGAACTAGGGACATTCCAGTTGGCTGATCAGCGATTGGTGAGTCATGTTTCAGTCACCGAAGGAGTGGTCATGTGATTCGGTCTGACAGCCTGTGACTGGGGTCGAGGTGTGTGTATGTCTCAATGTGACATCACAAAAGCGTCAATGAATGCGCTTGTGCGAATAAAAGCGACTGCATACACCCGTCTCAATGCATTCACACCGGTATTCAACACTCGAACTTTGCGAAAACCATTTCTGCCATCTTTTTGAAGACTGAATAACTGCGCCGTTTGTACAATTGGACATGTGCCAAATAACATTCAAGCTCGAAGATGAGGGTGCACCAGCCTTTGCTGCAAAGGCAACCCAGATCCTTAATTCAGCGCTCACTCCGCATAGTCCACACCCTCCTGGAGATTCTGCCGTTGCTCTGAACGATCTACTGCTTCAGGATCACGAAGAGCGTGGCACGGCGGGCTCTTTTCTCTGGTGGTTTTGGGACCTTGTTCATGACTTGGCGCGCCAGGTCCCCTACGATAGCCCTGAGCAGAACCAGCTTGTGGCCGTCATCAAGGAACTCAATGATCTACCACCGAAGGCGGTAAATCTGGGAAAAGACTGGGGTGATGATGATTCTGTTGAAGTATGGAAGGGGTTGCCCATGTTTGGAAACACATTTTATGAGAAAGTTGGCGATGGTGAGTAATCAGCGCCAGTTCCCAAATTACTACACTAACATTATGCCGCTACAGTTGATGATAAAGCTGGTGGAGATAGTGAGCGAAAAGAGCGAGCTGTCAATCTGCAGACCTACGCCGCCAAAGTCGCAGGTTTCTGTCTGCTACCTTTCGCCATGTACGCAATCTGGGCCTTGGTCGATGCCCTGGAGGGCACAATGACCCCAATCCGAGGCGCCCCAGATGAAGTGAACGAGGACCCGACTTCCGTTGAAGATCTTTCATACAAAGTCAAAATCGCTGCAGCTTGGATGAAATATGCTGGTCACTTGTTATACGGACGCGATGAGGAGATACGCGGGGCTACGGCCGGGCCACTGTGGAAGTTTAGCAAGGCTGAAGCTAAAAAGGCAGGTCGTGCGCACAGAGGGACCAATGGACTAAGCAGGCAGCGGTGGCAGTTATGGAAAGAAAGATTTCGAGCCATTAAGGGTCATGCCGAGGTCAGTGAAGAGGACAGAAAGGAGGCGGGAGATGCATTGGCCGCCATGGAAAAGATCGAGAGGGAACAGTAATTACATGCAAGAGAAGGCAACTTCTAGAAATTCACTTCGATAAAATGGAATAGACGGATTGGCAGGGTTGGCAGACACGTATTGGTAGTCTGCATCGATCAAAGTGGGATAAATTGGGAATCGAAGTGTGTGGCGAAAACACTCAAATAGGTGGAGAGCACCAACAAATTAACAGATGCGCGACCGCAGTAGTCTTGGCAATTGACACCCAAAATGCCGTCCCCACGCGATGTCTTTCAAAGAATATGAACAAGATCAAGTAAATTATAGTCTGGTATAGTAACTATATGTCCTGAAGCTCACACCTCCGATAAATAAATAAAAACTCCATGCTCTAAGTGCAAAAAGAAAAACGCCAAACAATGCAGTATATAAGACAAAAGAGAACAACAAGGAGAATCATGTCTTTTTCTTAAGAGTACTCGGCATAAAGTCCGAAACGCCATCGCTTGAGATTTTCTTCCACCCACCAGCGGCTCGCAAAGGCCGCCTCCTCGATCCACTTGGCCACTTCCACATTATGCTTCTTCTCGACGCTGCGCATGAAAGCAATAAAGTCAAACCCTTGGACCGACTCCTGCTCCCGCGGGTCGGCGGTGAGGTTGCTGAACCGCCACTCCACGTTGTCGAGGATGGGGATCACGAGGTGCCATTCCGGGTAGCGGGCGTCGCGCACGGTAAGCTCGGCGCGGCCCGGGTTCACGACGGTGAACTGCCAGTTGGCCTGGTGGGTCGTCTCGTTGATCTTCTGGACCGGTCGGATGAGAGACTGGCCCTCGTAGTTGGCCACCAGATCCGTCGCAGCCTTGTAGCTGGCGCTGTTCAGGGAGCCCGTCTCGAGAAGGATGTCGAGAATCGTGGGCAGGATTTGAGCCGAGTGCACGGCGTCCTTGACGTCGAAGGCGGGCAGCTGTGGGTGAGAGAGAACAAGGGGGACGTGGTCCACACCAACGCTGGGGTTGTAGTAGGCCGACACGATGTCGTTCTCGGGCATAGACAGGCCGTGGTCTCCGACGAAAATCACGAGCGTCTCGTTGGCGACCTTTTGCTCGTCCAGCAGATCCAGGATCTTTCGGAGCCACTTGTCGACATAGCCTTCGGCGTTGACGTAGTGCGAAAGGTCGTCGAGGCCCTTGGCCATGGGTACGTATTCCTCGCTTTCCGGCATTCCGAATGGGTGGTGACTCGTGCTCGTAATGTGTGTCAGGAACACCCGCTCGTCGTTGTCCTTAGCCGAGACGAAGGCGTCGCGGATATAGTCCTCGAGTGGGTCCTCCTCAAACCCGAAGTAGTTGACATCCTTGAGCTTGACCTCTCCGTGCTTGGCCCTGTCAGACTTGAGGTAGACCTTGTCAATGGTGTTGTTCTCGGGGAATCCGATCGAGGACATTAGCTTGTCGAAGTTGTCGTACTGCAGCGTGGCCGTCTGGTAAAAGTAGGACTGCCACTTGGAGGTGGCATACGGGTTGGTGGCGTTCTCGTCGGAAAGGTCCAGCTGGTTCATGGCCTCGAAAATGTGGGGCAAGCAGGGCTGGTAGATGTGGTGTCGCCAGTCTTGGTTGAAGTCGGTGAGCAGTGGGCCGACGCCGCAAAGTGTTCCAACCATGCTCTTGAGCGTGAATGTTCCCGGGGTGTGAGCATTGGTGAAGTGAAGACCGCCACGCTTCTCCATTGTCTTGTTACCGTGGTGAAAGCCATCGTTGTAATCGCCAGTAATATAATTAGCGGTTGGTGTCAAGTTGGCCAGTCTTTCTTGCGCCTCCTTTGGAAGTTTGTGGTCTGGGTATGAGTCTGCAAGTCGGTTCCACACAAGCCCGTCCTTCTTAATTGGGAAGACATCATTTCTGGTGCTTTCAAGAAGGATGAGCATCACGTGCTTGATGTCAATGTCCTTCAGCTTATCCTTGAGCGGGGACAGCAAGGGCTCATCAAGGTTCGAAATCTTCAACGGATCGGCGGCTGCGTTGTAATGCTCCTTGCCCTCATACCAATCGGAAAAGCCATCCAGAGTACCATTGTCCGGGAGCCATGATAGCTTGATTGGCTCCGTCAGGGCTGTTCGGCCCGCCCAGTTGGCCTGGATGCCCTTTGCGTAGTAGGGCTGAATCTTGTCGAGGCATGACGTGTAAGAAGAGAAATCGATAAAGGGCAATAAGGCGGTGGTCCATGAGAGGAAGGTCAAAGAACCCTCGTCTGGCTTAGCGATTGTCATGCAGAGCAGAACAAAGAGTGCAATGCCCATAAACACGTATATCGACAGGTTCATTAGTGCCTTGATTCGTGGTGCTTGTGCTTCGACCCCAAAGCTTCTGAGTAATCGCTGGAAGAGTCGAAACGAGAGAGATCGCGTGTCGGAACGGGTTGGTTCGAAACTAGAAGTGCTCGATGCATCACTGAAAGACTTCTCAATGTCGTCCATATCGGCCTGTGGGATCCGTGCATAGCGGGTTCGAGCTAGAATGGCAGTGCGAAGCTTTCGCCAGACAAAGGCAAAAGGCCAGTTGATGATGTCGGCAGCGTAGCCGAATAAGCCGTAGAAGAAATTCTGAAGGAACCAAGACAAGGCCAGTGTGACGCAAATTAAGATGATCAAAGAGACGGTTCCAGATAGGATGAGGCCCCACGAGGAGGCGTCGGTCGCAACGGCAATATTCCTCCAGTGAATCTCGGATCCAGTTACGACGTAGAAGTTAATGGCGATGAGGCTGAGAAAAATGTTGTAGAGCATTAAGATTCCGGCAGCAGCGGTAACAACAAACCGTAGCAGAAAGGGGAGGCCGGAGACCCAGTGATCCAAAAGAAGGCGGACCAGGATGAGAAGAGCCAGATCCTGGGCAAAGAATGAATAGCCCCATTTCCATAGCTGCAGTGAGGGGATGGCTGACAGGTGGCTGTAGATGTGATCAAACTTTGCGGTCAAAACCAGCAGAGAAACGATTGCAAAGGTGAACGGTCGGCTGACGAAGCGTAAAACCACTTCAGGCACCAACCGCCGCGGGGCCACGCGGACAATGGCGGAATGCTGGAACACGTCGTACATGTTGAGGAAGCGAGAAGGCATGGAAGGCATCTTGGACGGCCGGCTTGTTGATCAAACCTGTCCCCTTTTGGGGAATCAGATTTGTCTTTTTGGGAAAATTGGTAGTAGAAATGCGTAAGGATCGGAGAGAAAAGTACAACAAGAATGAAAGGAGGGAGACAAGGAATGACAGGTTCCTATGATAATGTCACAAGCGTGTACATGTTCAAATATGGACAAAGATTAAAACAAGGACCGAGAGAAGAGGAGAAGGGGAGACGGGGAGAAGTATCAAGAAGCAAACAATGTCGGGGAATTCAGCGAGGAGGTGAAAGGCAGCGAGCGAGACTGGGCTTTTTCCATTTTAGCCAGAAGCAGTGTGTGGGCGCTAGCTCGCATGCTCAGATCCATGAGCAAGGCTCAGCTACCGTGTTTGAAACAGCAGAAGGGGGACGATGGTCCAACTGAGGGATGGATGCACGGCCACACCGGCCGGAGCGGGTGCTGAGTCCTTGCATCCTTCGTCCCTTATGCATCAGTCCTGAGCGCGCCGGACTTTCAGTGCAGTGTGACATGCCGTGGGCCGAGCCCAGCCAGCCTTGGCCGTGTCACGGAATTCGGCACGCGCTAAATGGTGGGCCTAAAGCATCAAACAAGCAAACCATGCTGTCTTGTTACGAAATAGCGCTGGTTGTCTGCCCACTACAGGTGAGCGAGTCCCCGCGGGTTCCACCTGTGCGATCCAATGGGACAGCGCGGCGGCGGCATTTTCCACGTCCCACAGATGAAGCTCGTACTGCTCCTCGTATCAGCCCTGAACCGCGGTGCTGGTTTTTTCTATGGGCGTCTTCTCGACGCTAGCCCTAGCATGCAAGCGGCTAGCCCGTCCTCCTCCCCCGGATTGGCCCCCTGCATCAGGGGCCCCTAATCTGCCTTTCCCGAGGCTTAGCTATTCCTTGGCTCAAGATGGAAATTGGTCACGCCCTCCAATTTCCCCGAGAGAGCCTTTTTTTGTGCGCTTCCATCCGTAACTTGATCCTTTTCCCGTCGGATATTAAGATGTGCAAATGCCCACCACCGCCGTGTCCACATGCATGTCAAAAGCCAGTGAACTGGGACCTCTTTTACGACCAAGGTTTTGTCTCGTAAAGAAAGAAAAAAAGAAGAAAAACGCCCCATCAACACACTTCATGCCCATCATGCCCGCTTCAACCGCCACCCAGCAAGCACGTTTGGGCGCTGCCCAAGTGGCAAGGCCGCCACACTATGGCGCCAGTCAGCGGACCATCACTAAGAATAGACGCCACGGATCTCTCGGCCGGGTAGCGGCAATTAGGCCATTTCCAAGCTTTCTTGATCTCTGAGGTGGCTTGGCTGCGCGCATCATTGCTGGGGGAGACGAAATGGAGCAGAAAGAGGGCTGACGGGTAAAAACCACGCTAGGCACGCGCTACCCCTACGCGACGCACCCGAGCCCACCCAATCACCGCCCGAAAGGTCGACTCCCGCAGCTGCCTTGATGCCAATTCACCATTTTTGAGTAAATCCCCAAGCCCACTAGAACCAAACCAAGTAAATGGTCGCGTGTCGCAGACACAGGTATGGCCAGCAGTGTTAAAAATACCAGACGCACGCTTCCAAAAAGGTCCTACCCACGGGCGGCACGTGCAACTCGGTCTCACCAAAACAGGATTCCAGCCCTAAGGGGGATGAGATGAGCACACGAGCACACGCACACACATGGTTCAAGAAGCCGAATGGACCGGAGAGTCATGAGTATAAGATCTTTCCGCAGGGACCCACACAAGGACCTTTCGTCCCAAGTGGAAGAAAAACAAACGAGTCAAGCTTACTACTGCGGACTCCGCGGTGAAATCAGCGGTGTTCCACTTTTTGCGTCAGTGGGCTTTCGCCGCAGGCTCACAGAGTTTGGTAGGATCCGTGTGACGAAATAATCTGACCATGGCCAAAGAGCAAACGCCAGCAAGCTTCCGCCATGAAATTAAGTTTAAATGTTGATCAATGCTACCATAAGGGATCACAATGCGGGCTGCCCATTTCAAAATGGGCGCGCCTCCATACTTTGATCCTTTTCTTTCACAGACTGAAAAAAAGACCGTGGGAATTAATTAACTCGTTCCTGTGAACCTCGAGCCCTCTCTGGCCCAATTTCTCACCCTCGTTTACGGCGCATTCATTACCAGTCCATTTAGCCTGTTTTGAAGCGCATTACTCGGACACGTAGACGAAGCTGCTGGGTTTCATTTAACCAGAATCCGTATAGTGACCTCCATCCGCGCATAACTGGATCCAGCTAATCCCGGAGGGGCGAAATATGATTTTTTGGTTTAAAAGAAAAAAAGCTGCACTAAAAATACGAGAGCGAGCACAGGGGAGCAATCCTGACCACGAAAAGGGGGATTACTCAGCGGAAATGATCGGCGATCCGTCCCACCGGCTTGCACCATGCCTTGGCTCAAGATCTTGGGGAAAAAATACCCGACCCGAGAAAAGAAAGAATGGCGACAGGGGTTTTACTTGCAACATACCCCTGTGTATGAACCCGGTGATGTTTTGTTCAAGTGACAGCCCACAGCTAGCGAATGAATGATCAAAACTGTGGCTTCATGTGAAGAAAAACAACAACAAAAAAAAAAAAACCCCTAACAAAATAAAGAATAGACAATAGGTCCCCAAGTCTGGAAGCCGTGCCTAAAGATCAAGTCAATTTCACGACATTTCACCAATTTCCAGTGAGAGCGATGTTGTCAATCACACGTCATCTGAAGATGGGATTGCGCATCCAAGCACATTTCAAGGGGGACGAAGAATCATCTCTAAACCCCCTCTGGGGTAGCTCTGTTCCCCGTATGTCTAGACCACAAATCTCCTGGCTGAGTGCGTAAAGTCAATTCATACATTGGCATGAACATTAAACTTTATCCTTGGTTTTGCTCTTCCTCTCCGCAAAGGGCGTGGTTGGATGCGCTAGGGATAATGTTTGTTGTCTTAGAATCAGAATTACATGGCCACAATCTCGTATCTCTGGGTAATTTCGCGTCTAGGCACCGGCAAGTGGGAATATGCTTTACGGAGCCTTGGAACTGTGAGCCAGCTTGAGACTAATCTGCCATCCCGTGCCACAATTATGTATTTGTTACAATAAAAAATATAAAACTGAAGCGATGGTGTAGAACAACACAAGTCGATTCCTGCCTAAGTGAGGCAATGGGCGGCTCTAATTCTGGTGGTCCAAACTTGTCGATCACATTCACTAATCAGCTAGTCTTGGCTTTGCTCAGTGTTCCCAGGCAAATTCAAGGCTATAAATTGTTCAATAACCATAGTTTACACGTTATTGCGATTAAATTAAGTTTCTATCACGGCTACAAAACCCGCCTGCGTAGTTAGCTATGAATGCGCTAATCAATCTTGTCTAGGGTAGTATGTCTCCCCACCCTTTTGAACCTGGGCTTCATGCCGCGGAGCACAAAAGGTTTAATAGCAAGCAGGCAGTCAGCCAAATGCTTCGAGAAGATCTCATTTGAAAGAGTGACCCAGTGGCTATTGATGAATTGAGTATTGTTTGCAGCCCTCTGTGCCTGCTATGGAGACTCACCATCAACACTGTCATACACTAGGGTGGTTTGGTGGACAGGTGCTATGCTAGCTATTAAAAGGATGCAAGACATACATGTTGAAAGATAGGATATAAAAAGTCATGCAAACCTGGGTTGACCTCGTACGATGAGAAGCTGCTAGAGCCTTGGACTACTTTCCTGTGCATCGACCAGAAAACCATGAGGATTGGACTTTGAGGACTGAGCCAATTTTGCGTCGCCCAACCGATAACCGCCGCGATCACGATATGCCGCCTTAGCAAACGCCCATCCTGCATGACAAATCGGCATGGCCAATACACCGTTGTGAACTAGCATCCTTTATGAAGCAACCACCTTTGTTCGACGACGGCTGCATGCACCATGATCTACCTCAAATAAGGATAGCGTGTCCTAGTCGAGGCGGCCTTCAGCCTTTTTTGTCTGTGCGGTTTGTGCCGTTCACTTCATAAAGCAGGAAGAGTGGGGAGCTGAGTGAACCCGCGGCGCCTCGTCATTGAGGTGGAGCAGCTTAGTGGTTGAGACAATTCTACAATCAAAGCGCATCAAGACTCCAGAAGCTAGATACATTGAGCTATTTTAGGCACAAATATCGTCCCGAATGCGTCTTTCCCCCCCTCCCCATCTTGAGTCAGTGAATTCTTTTCATTGAGCAGTTGAGCAGATTTTCCTGATACTTTTATCGAGGAGATGTGTGGCTTATGATTGCTATGCCCCCCTTTTTATCTTTTGGAAAGACTGGTTTTCTTCTGCTTGAGCGTAGCAAGCCGTCAATCACCCTTATCTAGCCGTGTGACGGGTGAATCTTGCGATCCCTTCTAGCGCCGCTAGCATGCGAACTACATTGGCGTGGCAAACGGCAGACGATAGTCGTGTTTTCTTCCTAAAAACGCCGCACACGGGGGAGCGGTACTCTGTCCGTCATTTCTTAGATATGCAATCATGTGATCAAATTGAGTCGGTCGCACGTGGGCCATCATGGAAAAGTTGTAACTATAACTTGCAACGTTCTTCTTGAATGCATTTGCAGTGGCCCACTCCGAATCATTGCGTTTCATCCTCCTTTGGTCATTAAACCTGAATAATCCACTATGGCACAACTATTTTCAGCTCTGTTGCTTGATATTGATAATGTCATACTCGAGCAATGCGCAACCTGCTCTACTGCTTTGCCAGCCCGCAAGATCAAATCTATTCTAGACTCTCCGATTTGGCATGAGTACGAAAGAGGTGATCTAACAAAGGAACAGTGCAATGCAGGAATTTTCTCCGAGTTCGGTACACCTGTGGAATCATGGGAAGCAACATTAGATCAACTTGGCTCGACTCTGACGCCTAACACCGCGTTCATCCAGGCCATCAGAGACATGAAGAGCTCGTATCCAGGCCTTGATATTTGTTCATTTTCTAATATTTCAGAGCCGGATTTTGAAGCGTATATGAGAAAACTAATAGAACCTCTCGGTATCTTCAAGCTTGTGTTTACTTCTGCCTCCTTACGTCATCGCAAACCGGATCTCGCCTCGTACAAAAAAGTCTTGAAACTGATCGGGGTATCTGCCAAAAATGTGATATTTATGGATGACGAGATTGAAAACATTTTGCCTGCGAAATCTCTAGGGCTTCATGCAATCCATTTTGACACAACTGAAAATGTCATCGCCCATATTCATGACCTTTTAGGCGATCCCGTCGACCGGGGCATGGAGTTTCTTCGCAAAACAGCTGGCAAGCTATTCTCCGAAACTGACCAAGGAGTTCCCATTCGAGACAATTGGTCTCAGCTCCTGATACTCCACTACCTTGGCTCAAGGTAGGATGTCGTTCTGTTTTGTCATTGGCTTGGAAGCTAACGCTTTTACAGAGATCTCGTTACTCTGGAGAATAACAAAGTGACATGGTGCTATTTCATGAATGATGCCCCGTTTACAGACAAGAATTTCCCGGACGATGCAGATACATCTGCGCTCGCTATGCAGACGCTTGAGACGACAGAGGAACATGAGCGATTTCTGATGGCCAAGATAATGGACAATTTGTCAATCGACAAACTACCATGGGTATTGGGGTTTCCTGCTTTTTATGTCGCAAAGCGATAACACGTAGAATTGGTCATAGTTTGCTGACATTAAATCAGACTTATTTTGACAAAAATCGACCGCGCTTCGACCCTGCCGTTGCCGCAAACGTGCTGCGCTTCTTCTACATCAATGGCCAAGGCCACAAGCTTGATGCTACTCTCGAATTTTTGTGCAACATCCTTGACTCTGGTGCGTATGAGCTTGGATCAAGATACTATTGCCAACCTGACTGGCTCATACACTTGGTCGTTGATCTATGTCTCCAATGTGACGATCCTGCTTTGGCTAAGCTTCGAAGAATTGCTAGAGTACAGCTAGAGCGGCGGTTGGGAGCAGATAAAGATGTTCATGGAGCGGCATTGAGACTCCTCTCTGCTCAAGCTTTGGGGTTATCTAGCCCTCGAGATCTTGAGCTCTTGCTTCGTACGCAGCAGCTCGATGGAGGATGGCCGCTGGTCTGGATGTGCAAATATGGAAAGGTAGCTGTCAATGTTGGTAGCAGGGGTACAACGACAGCGCTCGCTGTGAAGGCAACTCGAACGGCGCAGGAAAGAGGGGAGACCTAAGAATAGATATCTGAATGTTGTAGTGAAGATGGCCATAATGGATCTATTCTATTGAGAAAAATGCTGTATTGTGTCGCATGAAAGGATACCACCGCTGCTCAGCAACCAGATTAATAAGAGCCGCAACCTTAATAATCAATGAAATACGCCTAGTTGACCCTTCACACCGTTCCGGGCGAGCTCTGCTGGGCTCATTCCTATCTTTACAGTAGACTAAATATTGACTTTAGGATGGAGACTATCGTAGGGGCAAAATTTTAAATGCATTTGGGTTGGTCTATGTCAGGGAATATGGATAGTAGACTGCAGGGCATTCAGTTGATAGTAAAAAGAAGCTGAAAGCAAGTCCATTTGCCTTCATATAACGTGCTAAATTAATGCCGGGGTGGGGGGACAGAGATAACAAAACAAGAACTAACAGACAGCCCTTTCCCACTCACAACGGCTGCTGACTTGGCTACCAATCATGGCAGACCAGGGTGGTATAATAATTAAAAAGTACTCGCTTCGATCTGATTCAAGAACGCCTGAACGGACTGACACTGGCGATCGATTCGCAAGTGCTCGCTGTGGAGCGGCCGTAATCTTCCTCCATCCAGTCTGTAGAACTGGATTTCTTTCCCGACACTGACAGCAGCCCATAACTTCTGCTTGTGGACTGTATTAGGAAGGCTCGAAATGTATTTATGAACCTGGTCGGCACCTTCGTCCCATGTTTCAGAGTGGTCGATCTTGTCTGGTGCCATGCACTCTAAAAAGAAGAATTTCATCTCATCAAGATCGGGTTTTGTCGGGCTTTGAACCAGTCGAGAGACGAATACATTAGAACTGCCGGAGTCCAACGGGTGTTCTACTCTAACTTTGAACCCTTCCTTTCTGGTAAAGGTAAAGCGTAGTATTTCGGCCCAAGCGTTGGAGGCGTGGGATTCGGTGTTTCCCCACGTGAGCCGATTCTCAACCTCCCATCTGCAGTCTGCAGCTTCATAATACTGATAACATGTTAGAATGGGTGAAGTATTTTGAAATAGAGGGGCCTTGCTGTATTTTCCCAAGGCTGTTGTTCGGCGAATCGCCTGAACATGGTGCAGGATGTCAAGCTGAGATGTGCCTTGTTGGAAGAGCCGAGGCTGGAACGTCTTGGAAATAGATAGTGGATCGATGTATAATAGGCTGGAAGAAATTGGAATTAATTGATTCATCCATGCAACATGCTTGTTTATTTACGGCCTCAATTTAATTCCCTCATGTCGGCAGATTGGGCGCTGAGTGGTTTGGGCAAAAACAGCCGTTGGCGGTGAACGCGCGCGTGTCTTAGTTCTATTGGCTGTAGAAGTCGCGCTACCTTGTTTTTTTAGCAGCCACGCGATTGCATCAAGGCCATTGCGATAAACATACCTTTTTTGGTCACTGTCGCCGCAAGGCTGAGCAGGAGTCTCATTGCTCGTATTCTTATTGTTTTTGGCCTTGTGTCGACCACTCGTTGTGTCCTTCTCTAAAGAGAAACTACCCTCTCTAACAGAGGACATCATCGTTATTGTCCCTTAGGTCCAATACGGCCCATATCAACACAATAAGCTTTACAAAGCAGGGTTTGAACAGTTAGGCTGCAATACTAACAGCGGACTTATTGAATAAAACACGATAATCGCGCCTTATGCAGGGCTTTTGCTGTACCTTTTGCGGTATACCTGTGTCCTTTCGGCGACGGAATCTTTGGGCCAAAGAATCTAGGCCTGGTCAGTAATCCTTCTCTTAATCATTTCCGTAAACCATCTCACCCTATTAGTCTATTGCTATAATGAAAACTGGGATGATATTCGGATTTCAGGCGTCGCTGGTTTGCTCCTGTGGACCCTCAGCGGCGATATGATGACCTGGACATGACTCCGGATATCTGCGTTGATATTACAGTGCAGCTTGTCATTTTCCAACGCATATTTCCATCCATTAATCCCTCGCCCTTTTGGGGTTTCGGATTTCATCCCTGTTGTTGGGAACTGTTGAACAGCGTTTTCAGTGTTGACCTGAAAGATCTCATTTATGCCTGTCTTTCGTTTCCATGTAAGTCTCCCAATATCATAGATTGGGGCCACGACTTTGGAGGCGTTGTGAGATTACGCACCACACAAGGATACTCGGGCATCGAAACACACTTTGACAGAGACGCAACAGCACACGCTAACCCATTCAATATTCCTCAACTTCAAACCCTTCTACGATCTCCAATTGGCTCCGAAACAACTGAAGCACCGGTGACTTTCCCAATAGAGCAAGGGACTGTCAAATTTGGGGCCAATCAACTTCACTGTTTTGCGCTACTACCGCTCGAAATTCTTCTGGAAATCTTTATACTCTTGCCATCAAGTGATGTTCGTTCCTTGAAGTTTGCTTCACGCACTGCCGCTTATTGCGCGTTGACCGAAGCTTCCTGGGCATCGCGTTTCCGGGTAGGGAATGAATACGCATATATATCATTGAAGCTCGGCAATCGAGACCGAGGTCATGGAATGCTTTGTATGATTCTATTCCGCTCCTGCAATCAGACCCAGGATTGATGAATCGGAGGCGAATTTGGGGGTTGGCTCTCAAATTTCAAGATGTCTTGAAAAAAATAACGGGTACATGTCATGGTCGCCCATTGCGGCAATTTTATGAACCGCTCGGTGATGAAGATGATATTACGTGGAATAGTGCTCGTCGTTGCTTTACTAAGCCAGACAAAGTGCTTCGTGAGGGACCTAGAACACTTCGAATTCGAACCCTTGAGTTGCCATCTGAACTCGAAACAGTTTTTATTTCTCTTGTGCAGCTCGGCAGTGGCTCTTTTGTTTCAGGTTTTCGGTGTCAACAAGAGAATCAAGAGCTGCTGATTGGTTATATACATTCGGACCAACAATACATGTTGAAGATTCCTTGCGGATTTAGCATTTGTGGACGGCATCTGGCTTTTGATGAAACGGGAATCCGAGGGATTGCTATGATTACAAATGATGGATCCATTTCTCCTTGGATCGGAGATCTCGAGCGAATCCCGAAAAGACGACTTGTTGGAAGTTTGGCTCCAATCTCCACCATGAAGGCTGAATTCGATGTAAGTGTCGTTGGAAATTAACTAAGAAATTAGCATCTTGGACTGACGATTGATTGTCGGGCCCTGAAACTCATTTCTATCAGCATTGCTGATTCTCCCGAACAGCCAGTGGCATCTCTACCACTGAGGGGTGTTGCGTTTTGGAGCCCAGAAATTCCCTCAGAGCATTTAATCTGCAATGGAAACGAGGACAATTTGCGTATAAGGTTTCCCTTGCCATTTTCAACAGTCATGTTTGGTGGCAATAGTGGAGAACAACTTAACCAACTTGTTGAAGTTGTTGGGTGGGTATATTGAGATCAATTTTTTTAGTTCCTTTGAAGAGGAACAGTTCAACAGGGTGAGTTGTGAACACATAGACTTTTCGGTCCATCGGTGCGATTGATGGACCTGGAGGGGAAAGGATCTCGAGCGTTGAAGTACACGACTACGACGACGGTATTTCTTACTTGAGGGCAATGAAAGCTGTTTAATCAACTGATTAGCACGTCTGCTAACTCAATTTATAGATTATAACTAGTTACCAAAGGGATATTGTGTTCCCGCCGCCCCACACAGCTGAGTTCGAGGATCCGTTCACCGTCATTCGGCCCGTGGGGAGTATAATCGTTGGGTTTTACGCTGCTTTGGTACGTGCAAATATGTTCCGAGAGCATCAGTGGCTGATTCTATTGCAGGGCTACCGATTTAAAAACTTCGGCCTATTTTCCATCGATTCGGCCCAATAAACAGCGAGGTACAAAAAGATTGAGGTACAAGAAGGTGTTAGCAATCGGCCATGCTCGCAGAAAGCATGTCCATAGACCTATTAAAATATATCATTTGATACCATCTGGTGCTCCCTGTTACAACCCGTACAGTGGGGCGAATAGGGCCCCCGATAGAGGCATTGACAACAGCTGTTGACTGTGCGTGTAAGTGCTAGAATTGCGATTATTCACTCATATTTTGGTCTGGTGGCTTAGAAGATGTAATGGGAAGCACGGTTCCTTACACTCCCAGTGCCACTAAGTTTTGAGTTTCAACTATTCCGTATTATATGATGTTGGCAGAGCCAAACACGAAGGGAGTGCGGTAGAATGTTCATGTGCATAACAGGGTAAGTAGATACTGCCTACTATATGGGATGATGTCGAGAGCATGGCGTGGTCGGCTTGCGGTCTTCCATATTAATGCTCCGTTTTTAGTTATCCAACCAGCACCGTATCGTATATCATGCTCCCCAACGTAGTGCATGGAATGCTCCGATTCATCTCTAGTCTTGGATTAAAATTTTTATCTAAGCCCTCCCACCGAGCCTGCACTTCCCCCATTGACCCAGCAAACCAATGACGTTTGCAGATAGCACCATCCACGTGACAAACACCATCTTACCAATTTAACCCCCGTGAGATCAGGCTGTGACTTGCACATCATCAAATTCGCTCAACATCCAGCTATTTCTACGGCGCTCTTCAAATCACGAAATGACGACTCTGGACGAAGAAAACGCCCTTGTAACATCTGGTGGAGGTTTTGTTCAACAGGGGTCCATAGATTGGGTTGCTTTGTTGAAGATGACCGCTGGATTCACCGTTCAGCTTCTCAAACGATTAGCAGGCGGCGGGGTCCAACCTTACACGGTCGCCATCGCTCGCACGATGGGGTGCAAGTTCAATTTGTCTGACTCTGGACAAAACAATGTTGAATTGGCAATCAGCAAGCTCGACAAGTGTGGAGCCTACGGAAATGTATTGTGGTTTGGCTTTGGCATCGACAATATCCCTCGACTATTAAGCCGGACCAAACAAGGACTTGCTAGCATCGCCCTTTGCGCAGCACTTTCGGAGTCTTACCAAGATGATATGGCGTATCAAATCCTTTCTGAGCTGGCCAATGAGCTGCAAGTCCCCGAGGAAATGGCTCCGTCTATGCGTGAATGGCAGACGCTGGTTCGACAATTCGAGGGCGTTTTCTCCGCTACCGATTTTCCGATTCTTGTTGCAAGATATTCTACGCACATGGGGCTTTCTATCATCCCATATGAGGGCCCTCGAACTCAGGCCTATACCAACGCAAATGCCATCGCCAAAGCTCTGTGTGGGATCAGCAAAGTCTCACTCAACGAGGTGGCATCCATTACCATCACGGGACCATCTGAGGCGGCCTGGCTTGCTGCATTTTCGGAGTGGGTTCTTGGGCTTTCCATAGCCATTTTCGATCACAATGGCGGCATTGCATATTCAAATTGTGATCTAGGAAAAGAGCAAGTGCGGATATTCCCTTCGTTTAATGACAATAAACCGAACTTGTCGTTAAACTGCATCAATACATATCGTTTGGACGTGGGGACTCGGGTTGTTGTCTCTGGAATCTACCAGGGGTTCTACATGATTGGAAGATTGGCCTGGAGTCATTGTCTATCCGGGTCATTTGGGCCAGCATTTCGCAGATGCATCGAAGAAATTGAGGGGGCCGCAGTCACAGCAGTGACTTTTGGAGTTGCAGCTCGGATATTTACTGAGATGACGCTTTCAAGCGTTGGCGGTCGACTCGATGCCACGTGTCGTTCGTATTCATCGCACGGTTTGGGTCTCATTTCAAGCCTGATCAGTCGGTTTCCAGAATTATCGCCACTACGAAATCTGATGGAAGAAGCAGAGGGTACAGATTTCATGACTGCTAAACGCACATATAAAGAAAAAATATCGCAATTACGTTCCATGTGCGGTTGTAGCACCTGCGTACAAGACCGGTGCTCTCAGTCGCGCACGGGAGAATATAAAAGCGTTAAGTGTATGGTGCTCGTGGTGGAGACTATTCTTGTTCTAGGCAGATTCTTATCGTGCCTTCACATTGCTGAAGATCTTTACCCAACCTGCCAGGGGCTGAAAGCCGCATATCATGACCAAAAAGGACAGAGAGTATACAAGTCTTCGTCAAACACCCGTGAAAAAGGCGAGACCAGCTTTGAAGAAAAGTTTGGGGATTCTGTCAGACTTATTCGTTCAGATATTTATGAGCATACTTCTGCACTCAACTTTGCACTCCAGTTGTTTACAGGACGACCAGGTCCCCGAGTCGAAGCAGCAAGCGCGATCGCATCATCCGGGATCTGTGTCTTTTTTAATAGCCTATATGAGCTGGATGATGGTGGCGGTTCAGCGCCTCTCATACATGTCATGCCCGGCACTGTTGAGTTTCGCGGAAGAACCTACCATCAGGTTGTAGATATTCAACAGTCACAGTTCATGGGCCTGCGTCCTTCTGCACCCCGGCCTCAGGAATGGGACAAATTCACTCAGGCATCACTTTTGGTCACTGCCGGCGTTGAAAATTTGCAAGTAAGATATGAGATCAAGAACAATCAAGACATGCGAGCATGCATTTCACCTTCTGATTATGCGAGGAAATCTCTCAGGGTCCGTTATCCACCAGACTGCCCCGGCGATTGTCCTTCCGACGAGGACCTCGGTATCGAGGGACTGGATTCTTACACATACGGGCCCGTTTTAGGACAGGATCTAAGTTTGTTTCTTGGAGGCTCTTTATCTCGATGCGTTGCCCAAAATAGCTTTGATGAGGGAGGGTTTGGTCATTTGACGATTCTGGACAAAGGCTGCTTGACGTGCTCTCTTAAATATGCAAGCGCTTTGGAGTACAGCAATATTCTAATTATCAGGGAGAAATAGCCCTCATGCTTATGCTACATGCTCCGAAGTGTACAACGGGCAGCGGCGTCGGCGGTAAATTGACGCGAACACGGATTATGAAGTTGCGTTTTATGAATCAATTCTCAAAGATTTATCACGATAGCCAAACATGTTTCATTCTTTAAAATATTCATTCATTGTACATAATCCTTCATTGAATCGTCTCGCGTAAATGATCTTCTCTTCAGATCGTACATGTGGTTAACCACTGTGCCTTTTTCTCAAATTCGCTCGGGCTTGCTATTTCTTCAGCTTAGCCTCAATCATTATTGTCCCTCCGTACGCCGAGGGGTAGATGTCGCCAATCTCCAGACTGGCCTCATCTAAAATTTCCTTAAAGTCGGACATCTTCTTCTCCTGGCCAGTCATGCACAACAGGGCAAAGTCGAGCCAATAGAGCCCCATGTTCTCGTATGGCTCCACCGATTCGGGGATCAACTGGTCGCAGATGATTAGCCGCGAATCGGGACCCATCGCGGATGCCGTGTTCTTGACAAACTCGATGCAGACCGGTGTATAAAAGTCGTGGAGAAAGCGGCGCATAAAGTAGATGTGAGCATCTGCAAGGATCACGGACATTTAGTATGGGCGCTGTAGAGCAAAAAATTATGACATCGAGGGACAGAATGACGGACAAGCTTTGACGTGTTACGTACTCTCAACAGGCTGTGGCGTAAATGCATCATAGGTCATGAGCTCAAAGCCTGGGTATTCCTCTGGCTTCATGTCGTTGATGACGCTAGGCAGATCCTGCAGGATGAACTTGGCCTCAAAAGCGCCATTGATGATCTCATTCCGAATGGCGAAGCACGACTGACCGCGGCCGGCACCGACGTCGAACAGAAACGGGCGTTCAGGATCCTTTTCGACATCTTCCTTCAAGGATTCAAATGCGAACATGCCGACAACAGGCATAAGCTTGTCCACCATGAACATGTTTGTGTTCCAGACCTCACGACGCTCTGGATCAGGGTCCAGCCCGATCAGCTCAAAGTACGACTTGCCCAAGTGCTCCTTGCCAACCGAGTACACGGCGGGGGACTTGAGCAAGTCAAAGACATCTTCCGGCTGGTGCGATTTTAGGTATTCGGGGAGGTAGATCCAGGCGCGGGCGAACTCGAGCGTAATCATGAAAAAGGAACCCAGGCCTTTTGGATTGAGGGCCCGGGAGAGGTCGTTGTGGGCATACGTGTCTGGGGCTGTCTCGACGAATACGCCGTGGCTCACGGCTACGCGGTACGCGCGGTGGATGACGGTGGGGGCGACGTGGGTGATGCGGGCTAGTTCTTCGGCTGTGATGGGACTGCCGTTCTTGGGCATGGAGTGGTAAGCTCGGATGCCTAGGATAGTGTGAAAAGCACCTCCGAAGCTGAGAGATTCGAATAATCGTGTAATGACATCAATTGGCTGATGGGGTTGTCCTCGTAGGCCTCAAGGTCGGCCACGAGCTTCCGCGCCTCCTCCAGGGCCTTGCTGACCTTAGGGTGCGGCGCTTTGGATGGTCTTCTCTCGCTAATCGCCATGATGTTGGTGGGCTTATTAGGGAAGGCCTGTTGTGAAGGTGAGATGCAATGTTTCGGAACAATGGAGGGGAGCAGGTGTTCGACCCGGGAACTCGGTTAAGCCAGTAATGGTTGGTTGATGGACAAGATTGGGTCGACGTATTTTTCTGTGTTCGTTCGGGGTATGTGGGTGAGCGAGGGACAGGGCAGTCAGTTCATGGCGACAGGGGTGAGGCACAACCATCAGGTGAGTCCGGTGCAGAGCAACGCCACCAACAGCGATCCCCAGTTGACCTACTGTGCCCTAATTGTCTCCGCAACGCCCTTGTGCGTGCGCTTGGCGAGCCCATGCATCTCTGTCGAGCACGGGCGATGCAGTTGGGGGCATCAAAGGCGTCTGACTTCCCGCGGCGGAGAGGGACGGTGCCTGCGCAAGCTGGTGATAGTGTTAAAGAGGCGAAAATCAATCGCCCTGATGTAGGCTTTGATCGACCCAGACTTTCAACGGGCCGCCGTCAATCCACCGAGCTAGCCTGGTGTGTGGGCCTTGCCGAGCCGGGGCTGTTGATCCATGTTCCCGCGTGGGCTCGACACAACCAACACTCCAATCGGTCGTCCGCAACGAGCCCACCTCAGTCCCGATGTTGGCTGTTTTTACAACCGAGCACGATCTAGGGGGCTGGAGAAAACTGGAAAGCACCATTCTTTATTCAACGAGCCCGGGCTTTTTTCCTTTGTGGAATATTGCCTTATCGATTTTTCGCGGCCGGCTTGCGGTTACTCTGCATCGTTTCAAGTCATCTCATCTCGTCTTGCTTCCCTCCGCCTACAATCCTCAATGTCAGACTTTCGAAACCCAGATGAGCAGGTCTAGATAGCAACGCGCTGAAACCCGTTACATCGAGCCCGCAAATCATGTCTTCCCCCGACAGAAACCAGGATGAGAATGAGGAGTCCGTCTTCCAGCCCGATAGCGTAGGTGCTTTTCCCCGAGCTTGGAACAGTTCGGTGACCCAAGTCTCTGTCAAGTACCGTCCCCGACCAGGGTTCTAGATCTTGGCTCCGGAACAGGTCCGTCTACTCTCCCACTCGGACACACACGGTGTTGCTGTGATGCTGGCAAGGTCAATCAATTGAAGTGGCCGAAGAGTTCCCTGGCGCTGAGGTGAGTTGTCCTTGGGAGAGAACATTTGGAGAGTGAGGGACGCGTATTCGATCTGACAGGCACACTTCACCCTGCATATTTTAGTTGCTGGCTTACTAGAAACTAGGTAATCGGCGTTGATGTTGCATCGACTCAACCTGAAATGGTGAGAAAGCCCCTAAACGAGTGATGTCAACATTTTCGGGGCAGCGACTGAGTTCGACGGCAGGGTACCTCCCGACTGTCGCTTCTAAATCGATGACATTGAGAGAGAGTGGACACGAAGGAAGAATCATTTCGACTTCGTTTTCTCCCGCGACCTGTTGCTTGCTATCCGAGATTGGCCAGGCTTGATTGGCCATGCTTACAAGTGCGTCTCAACACTCACCAGAGCCACCCATCGGGCATTTATTCTGCCGCAACGGTTCATGTCGTCCAGTTTCCCGGTTCTACGCGATGAATCTGGGCGCCATTTTTTACTTCTAGGTTAAAAAACAAGCGGTTGGCTCAACCGGGTGATGCAGGAGCCGGCCACAAAGGCGGCATACAAATAGTGTTCAACAATACGTTTGGTCGTGAAAATCTTGTTGCCCTGACCAAAATAACAAATAACGAGAGACAAATAAACCAGGTACATGGATGCTGGGGCCTGGGCGACACATGAAGTTGCTCGCCAGCCAGAGGTGTCAGGATGGCAGCCAGGTGCACCGAGGCGCTGCCGGAGTCGAGGGCAGGGCTGTCCAGGCGCCGTCGGGGTCTGGGTGACAGACAAGGTAGGCGAGGATGGGGATCGAACCACCAGGCCACAGAGGTGCCATGTAAATAGGGTTCAATAATAGGTTTGGTGAAAATCTTTGTGCCCTAACTTAAAGAAAAGTTGTTGCTGGTTCATTTTAAATGCACCAGAACTCTCTCTATCATCTTTTTTTTACATAAATCATCCTTCTGAAAATACCACAAAGACGCTCGGGAGTCATGTGTTGCGCCCCCGAAAAACCAGAAGGCTCGTCGCCCTCGTGCTCAGATCAGCAAATGGATGATGAGATATCTTCAGACGAGTCGCATCTCACCAAAACTCCGACCTATACAGCCGAAGAGCTTAGAGAGATTTTTCTTGATTTTTACCAATTTCTTACCATATTACACTATAATACTATAGATCTCAACATCCCACCCCCCAGGGGGTGGCCAAGCATAATAGATAAAGTATATAAAGACTTTAAGTCTAATTTTATTACCTAAGTCCTATACTGCTTACCATATTTTAATAATCAAAGCAAAGCACAGGTTTATTACTTATACATACTAATAGATTATTCCTTATTTAGCCACAAGGACTTTTAGGAAATTAAAGATCAAGATAATTATAGAGTTGAATTTTACTCCAATATAGCATATAACAATATTAACAGTACTTACTTCCTCTGCATTACAACCGGCGACCATGACCTTTGGCTAAATATAAGAGAGGGTCATATCACAATAAATATCCATTATATTAGTCAACTTAGCCCCACAAAAGTAAAGGAGTTTTTCGAGAATCTAAAAGAGGACTATTATAGCCTATAGATCATTCCCTAGCTAGGCCAGATAATTCTAGATATTCTAGATATAAAGAAATAAGATAATTATATATCCATAGAATAGATTACTAGTAGAAAAAGAAATAATATAGAGGACCTTAATATATAGTATATTAGGCAGGTCTATTAAGAGCATGGGTAGCCTAACTTATTCCATAAAGACAAAGCCTTCAAAGTCATAGAAATTATCTATAGATCTGATGACGAATTTAAAGCATAGCCAAAGAGTCCACTCTAGAAGTAAAACTAGCAGAGGGTGTTTTATATTAGTAGCTCTTAGTAGTTTATTTACTAACATCTCTTGTGAGCTTATTCCAGAATTTATATCTTGCTATGGCATACCACATTTATATCATTTAGGCTTAGGTGCAAAGTGCGAATTTCATGCCCTATCATTCTAACCCATATTAAAGCAAAATAAAGATTAGCGATATGCATGGATTCCCGTGTATTAGAAAAGACTGCTCCTTAAGTTGAAGAGCGAAAATGAGAATGCGGGTCAACATGACTGCCAATGGCGGCTCCTTGGCCTCTTTCTTCTGCTTGTCTTGTATCTTCTCGGTATCTTCCTCCTTTGTCTGGCAAAGGAAGATGAGGAGAGGAAGGAGAGAGAAGCCAAAGAAATCGAAGAGGTAGAAGTATCGAGTTGTATTGAGTATATCCTATGCTAATGAGGGCAACTTCTCTCCCGAGAATGGTACAATGTCCAGTTGACACAACGCCAAACACAATAAGTATAGGAACAATGCGGCTTCTGCCCAGCCTTTTGACAATGAACAAAATAACCCAACTGCAATAAACCGTCTCAAAGGGGTTCTTGAACCTTGGTACCGACCTGAGTTAACAGCCTGCTGCAGCCGGCTGGTGCCTAAAGTCGAAGTCTTTCACGATGGGCCATAAAGTTCGAGTTTCCAGAGGTTGAAGCGGACAGAACCAAAGTTCGCGAGTGTCGCTTCGTTGTACTAACACGTCATATTCTCATTGACCACTTAAAGCCAGGAGGCTGGATTGAGTTCCAAGCCATTGTCGGCCTCCTCGGCTGCGATGACGATTCCATCCCCGAAGACAGCTACTTGAACAAATTTTCCGGCATGATGAAGTCTGGATCTGTGCAGTTCGGCGCTAGCCTCAGCAGCACCACGAGATTGAAGGGGTGGTTTGAGGATCAAGGCTTCACAAACGTCACTCAAAAGGTCCTCAAGCCCCCTTTCAACCCGTGGCCCAAAGACCCACGCATGAAGCTTCTAGGAGCTTGGGAGATGGAGAATCCTCTGGGCGGCCTGGAGGCCATGGTTACGAGGATGTTCTAGAAGGGCCTTGGGTGATCCGACGCAGAGGTTGCCGTGTTCCTGGCCTACTTGAAGAAGGAAATAAAGAACCCAAAGGTGCATGGATGCTGGCCCTAGTGAGTAAGCCCAAGGCATCCCTAAACAGTCATCCTATTGCACAAATATAAGCAATGGGCATTCAGTGATCTTGCAGGGTGTTGATGTTTCTTTAGCTATGGGGTATACGCACAGAAGCCAATGGATCCATGATTGTAACTGCAATACTAAGCAATCATGATGAGAACTAAAAATAAAAACAAAATTTAGTGTCTATGCCTATGTATCAATCATAGGGATTTGTTGAAAAAAAAAAGTTCAAATCCATCTTTGCTCCCGTTTCATGTTCCTCCCCGACGTTATTCCCGGCTTCTGCATGGATTACCTGCTCCGCATGGATTGGACCAAATTAGCCATGGTCTTGGCTAGCATGAAACAAATCTCCGATACGATATGGCTTTATCATGGCGTCTATCGGACATGCACTCGTCTATGCCTATCTGATTACAGCCAAAAGCGGTAATCATCTCCCATCTTCGCCCCCGCTCTCGAGATCTTGAACCTTCACATCAAGAGCATAGTTTGATCATTTATCAGATGTTTCGTTCTCAATTAACCGGATTCCGTCCCAAAGAAGAAACCTGACACAGAGGAGATACGTTTTCTAAATATGTCACCCCCAAATTCGAGCGATGAAGGTGCCGGATCAGTTCCGGAAGCTCCAAGAGCTGCAGAACCCCCGGCTTCTTACCCCCCTCTCGCGCGGGTTGGACAAGCTTGCACAGCTTGCCGTCGCAAGAAAGTGAGTGATTCCTATTGGAATTAAAAAAGACTTCATCGGCAATGTTTTCATATTCTGTACGGCCCTAGATACTAATAAAGAACAGATAAGATGTGACGGTAAACAACCATGCCAAAGCTGCACCTCTCGTAACCAAAGCTGCGAGTTCCCAGGTAGCAGGGACAATGCGTCTACTAATCGCCAGTATGATATTGAATGCAAAGTCGTCAGTACCGGTACATAGAGGCTCACTTCGCTCTAGTTATATCATGTCTTTCGAAACACGGTTCCAGCAGATGGATGGGCTATGCCAGCGACTAGAAGGGCTCATTGACCAACTCTCGCAACGCGTTGGCCAACCGACGCATGTTCCACAATTGAATTTATTGGGCGCGCAGGAAGATCTCATCCAAGCAGCCAATGTGCTGCGGTCCATGCCCAATTCACTGCGTGCTTTTGGTGTTGCAGATCAAGATGCGATGCACAACACGAATGCTGACTTGGCGCATGACGGTTTACAGTATAGACGTGCCCATTCTTTCGGCGAATTATATGATTCCGAGGATGAATCCTCGGAATTTGAAGGAGACAATACAGGGTCTAGGATTTTCCCCGGTGAAGGCCAGCACAGCCAAGCTGGAGCGCTTGTCAAAGATTCATATGGTCGTCTTCGGTACGTAATCCACGAGCGCCATACCCAGAAGGCGTCTTAGCTCGACTTTTGATAACCAATTTTGCTGAAGGTTTGTCGGAGGCGCAACCAACAGTATTCTCATTGACGCTTTAAAAACCCTGTCTCCAACGACAGCACCAGCCACTTCACCTGACGTTGCTCAGAATTCAAACACTTCGGCCCCAAGCGATCTCGAAATACCTTTATTTGTTCGTGGTCAGGTTTGGCCCGAAACCCCATTCTTGCCGAAGCCTCATCAACTTGATCTACCGCCACAATACATTGCTGACCTCTTGATAAGAGTCTACTTTGATCAGCTCCACTACACATTCCCCATTGTTTATAAACCATATTTTATGAGCAGATACAAGCAAACGATAAAAAACGCCACCACTAATTCCGAGCCTAAAAGCCGAAGATTTCTCATGGTCTTCTTCGCAGTGTGTGCATGCGCGTCGAGCGTCCTTCCCACCATCTCCGGGGGTGCCTTCTCAGGCATGAAATTCTACGAAAAGGCATTGCTGTTGTATTATGCATCCATTGGGGAAGCATCCCTGGAAAGAGTGCAGTGTCTCGGACTGTTGGCAATGTGCGCCGCTGGGTGGAATACCCTGACACAAAGTTGGCTTCTCGCGGGCCAAGCGATACGGGCTGCGATGGATATTGGCCTTCACTTGAGTGATAGCTTGGTAAGAAATCCCCACTTGATTCGTGACGAAAATGGAACTAATAAGTTAAGATGACGATGCCGCCACGGGATGGGCGAGGAAATCATTTTCTGAGAAGAGAAATTTCACGACGTGTTTGGTGGAGCATCTACAGTCTCGATCGGTGTGTATTCCTAGATGACTTTCATTGGTGTCAGTGATTCTCACAGGTCCTTCAGAGCAACATCAATGTGCCTCGGCAGACCACTGGCGGCGAATGATGATGACTGCTATTGCGAACTCCCCACAAATATGCGAGACGAAGATCTGGAACAACTATTACGACAGCGCGGGACGTCCCGTCTTAATCTAGATGCGCAAAAATTGCTTCCCACAACCGGGTTTCTAGCATTTGCTCGTCTCTGTCGCATCGCGGGTTCCATCCAACAGCTCAATTCGCCGAGGTGCCTACGAGACCTGGCATCCTGCAGCCCAGAGAAGAATAGGAGATTCATGTCTCGAGTGAGATCTCACGACCAGGCCTTGCGATCATGGCTGGAAAGTCTCCCTGACGACCTCCGCTTTTCGGCAAATCTACTCGAGCGCGGACAAGAAGGAGACCGAGATCTAACCATGTGCGTTGTCATCTTCATCGTGCATGCGGGTTCGCTCTTGAATTTGTACCGGTAAGGAAACCCAATAGTCCACATTTGACGGCGAAAGATCGTGTGGTGTTTTGGGGTCGATGCGCTAATAATGCCGAAACCAGATGTTTCCTAGGCCAACCTAACCAGTCCAACCCGCTGTCTGCCGAGGCTAGCAGCTTGAATGCCGTTTCGCAGTGTGTCAGTGCAGCGAGAAGTTGCATCCATGCAGCGGAACTCCTCCGCGACTTTGTTCCTCCATCTCATCATTTGGCCATGTGCCTGCATTACTTGACCTTGTCGGGCATTGTTCTGTAAGCCATTCGAATGTCCTGTGCACGATGATGGCAGTTTCTAAATTCAAATAGTCTTCGCATCGCCACACCTCAAATCGATACCGAAATCATCACGGATGTTGAGAAAGCGGTCGGGTTCCTTCAAGATTTGGAGCTTCGTTGGTCTGGGGCCAGCCGAAGCAGAGCCATCATTGAGCAATTGTTGGCTGAGCATCGCAAAAACTCATCTTTCGATGCCCAAAGTGTCACCAACCCAAATATGATGGCTACCCATCGCAATAAAAGATCGTTTGCGGAATTCGAGGTTGGCGATGGGATCGGCAACGAGACCTCGGCGGCTTGGCTGGAGATTCCTGGCTGGGAGCTCTTTGCCGACCCGGAACTTCTTGGTACTTGGGATGGCGCCTAGAGTGCATTACCCGATGGTTGGTCTGTTATCACAAGTCGGAATTGCCGATCCATTACCGAAGGAATGTGGTTACTTATCTAGTCTTATCGTTGCCCGACGGAAACTGGGTGGCATCCACAATCACGGCCGGACCTCATCCGAGGCCTCGAAATCCTAGATTGCAACATGGAGCTAGGCTCATGTACTGGAGCCCACATTTGTGATGCACATGCGACAAACAAGATGGCAGAGCACGATAGTAAAGCAACCACAGTTTATTGTAGGGTAGCAGTGAAATATCCACTTCTCAATCAACACGTCATATTTTGGCCTTGTCAACAGCCTGGAACTCTTCGCTGAAGAACCCCCTAAACCGGCGGTCTTTCGAGACCTCACTGATTTCGCCCACCTCCTCGGGAGTGAGTCGGAATGAGGGAACTTCCGCCAAGTACTGGTCCAATCTCTCCCTCTTTCCGCTGGTGGTGATAACGGGTGCTCCTTGGTCAATGACCCATCGCAGTAGGATAGCCGACTCGGAAACTTTGTACTTTTCCGCCAATCGGGTACAAACGAGGTGAACAGGTCCAGCGTCAAATTTTGTCAAGGGAGTCAGCGGTGCAAATCCTGTGGCGAGGATATGTTTCTCTTTCAGATATGCCAGCAGGTCATCCTGTTGTAGATAGGGGTGCATTTCAATCTGGTTGACGGCTGGCTTGATCGTCGCGATGGCGAGTATGATGTCTAAATGTTGTCGGGCAAAGTTGGAGACTCCGATATGGCGAGCAAGGCCTCGTTCGACACAGCGCTCCATTTTCTTCCAAGCTGAATGCAATGTTTCGGGATTAGCTGCAGAAAATGGAGAGTGTATGAGATACCTTCCGGCCACAGGAATTGTCAGCATTCAACCAGTCAAACGGTCTTGGGATGTGCGCATATGGTCCACATACAAATCTACAAACCCCACTTGCAACTTTGCAAGACTTTCTTCGAGAGATTCTTCGATATTATCCAAGCTTTGTGCTTTAGTAGTGAGGAATAGCTCGTCCCTTGGGACACCAGACTCTTGGATGGCCACCCCTAACTCGCGTTCGGTGTTGTACACTATGAATCGACAAACCCCGCGTTAGATTATTTTCAGTCCATTCTTCTCCTTTTAACGTACTCTGAGCACCATCGAGATGACGGTATCCAACATCGATTGCTATCTTTATGCCATCAACTACCTTGCGGTCAATGCCAGGACTAGCATCCTTGAACCACAATGTTCCAGTTCCATATGCAACCTATGTCAAGTCAGCATGCCACTGCTTACTTGACGTGACCTTTTCTCGGTGTAGACCCGGCATATATGACATACTGCAGGGACTTTGACCCCAGATTGGAGCGTAAACGCGGGAAGACGGTCGGTGGAACCCATGATTAATTTCTTTCCATTAAACTCCGGACACGCAAAATCCTAAAATTCAGCAAAACGATGGAACTTTATTACTACGCATTTGCCGAATTCTGGCCCCTGGATTTGCCTCGGCTGAGTTCCGACCGAGCCCTCTCCGGGCACTAGTAGCCGTTAGTCGGGAAACGGCGAACTCTAACATGCTAGATCCGATCGTGAGATAATTGATGCACCCTAGTCATTGACGTTTGTGCTAACTAAAATCCCAAAAAGTCTTCTTTTTATTCTTGATTCATAATTACAATCTTGATGCCCTTCCTTGCGTGTTGTGCTTCAAATGCGTCTGCAGCCTTGGTCAACGGGTAAGTTAATGTGATCAGCGGCTTTAGATTGACCAGCTTTCGGGACAAAAGATCTATAGCGTCGGTAAAGCATCCCGGAGTATATCGTACAGTTCCTGTCCTGTTGATTAGCAAGTGAAGTCTTTGAGCTCAATAGCTCTGGCGTACCTTTTATGTTGAGCTCCTTCGCAGTAAGCAGAAAGAGAGGAACCGATGTCAAGTTTTTTCCTAACCCTGCTTGGATACCTGAGGCTAATTAGACCGTGTCCTAAATGAGGCAAGTTATTGAGTCCCGGCTTACAAGTTCCTCCTGATTTCAGCATGCACACGGCCATTTGCGCGCATACTTCAGCTCCACTTGCTTCGACCGTGACGTCAAACCCATGTCCCAGTTGATGCTGGGTGATGATTTCTTTTGCATAATCTTGTGCAAATTCCAGGCTATCCTTTCCCTCGTTTTCAGGCGTTACGATGCCGACGTCTGCGCCATAAACTTGTGCGAATTCTGTCCGTGATTTCTCCACATCAAACATGACAATCTTTTTCACGCCATGAGCCTTGGCTACCGCGAGGACAAGTAATCCGAGGGGCCCACATCCACTGTCAATTAAATCAAGAAGTAGTTAGTAAATGGTATCATCTTCAGGCCGAAAGGACATTGCGCGTACAATATTGCCAGGCTTTGACTTGGGCTGAGGGAAGCTCTCCGCGCTAGCTGGACTGCAATTGCTAGCGGCTGAATAGCGCCCGCCTCTTCCCAGGAGACACCATCTGGAATGGGCACTGTCATGGACGCTTTGCATGTAAAATACTGGCAGAGAGTTCCGTCTGTTGGATCTAAGCCGCAGTATTTCAGGTTGGCGCAAATGTTGGGGTTTCCGCGAGTGCAAAACTCGCACCTGGGTGTCAATGCATTAGCAGGCTTCATTATGGAATTTGCTGATAATCAGATGAATGGAGAATGACGCACTCCATGCACGCGAAACCAGGCTCAACGGCTACTCTTTGGCCCACTGTCCTGTCCTTGACGCCTTTTCCCACCTCAATGATGACCCCCGAAGATTCATGTCCTAGAACTAGTTCCCGGGACAGCTTATCGCTCTCCCAGTTGTGGCAATCGGAGCCACAGATGCCGGTGGCAATAATTTTGACCAAAACCTCATTCTCTCCTGGTGGAATCACGGACCGCTCCTGAATCTCAAGTTTTCTTGCTCCAGTCCATACCACCGAGCGGTTCGACTTTGGTGATTGCGGGGTCATGGCGGGAATCTGACGCAGCCGAAGGTCGGAGGATGCAAAGTTTCAACACTTGTCGACGAGCATGCACTGCAATATGGTTATCGATTGCTGAACACGAATAAAGCAGTGAATGGCTAATATAAACATAGCCGCCGTCCTTCGGCTGAATAGTAGCTGACAAATGGCCGGGTCTTGTTCCGACCCGTCCATGTGAGACGGGGCGGGCCTCGGGCCAGGTCCACTTTTCGTCGTCGAATCAGATTGTGTCTGCTAGCAGTCCAATACTTCCCTTGCCCGAGTTACACTTCCCTATTCGATGGCATTCTTGGGTAGTAATCAATGCCCTCGTTTCAGGCAGGCTCCCATTGGCTCGATTTGCGCAGCCTTGCTTCCCCCCTCGGCGCCAGTACCCCAGAATCCGTTGCCAAATGCACCTGATGATGTTCGCCCAAGCACTAATCTTGATACAGACCTAATCACAGCGAAAGAGATTGAATAATTAATCCTGGTAGAATCTTGATAGTAACGTAGTCTAACCGCCTTGTCCAGTTCATTGATATCATCTGCTACATAAGATTGCTGTGCCCGGCTGCTCAAGACGATACAACCCATTGCGTAGCACTCCCTGTCTTGCCCGGGAATCCTTATCCCAAAAATTTCAATAAACCCCATTTCCCCCCTCATCTGATTCCTTGCATTCACATTCAAGCTCTGGGCGGCATTTGAAGAAAAAGAAATGCAGCCTCTGCCGGAAGGCGAGTCAGCCAAAGGGCAAGCTGCCGACATGGTGGAGGTCGGCAGCTCATCTTTCTGCGCTGTTCCAACATGGGACCCAGCTGCTGAAAAAGCTCTTGTTCGAAAGATGGACCTACGCATTTTCCCCGTCATGCTCATCCTCTTCATTCTCAACTTCGTTGATCGCAACAACTTCGCCAACGCTCGTCTCAAAGGTCTGGAGGACGACCTCAAGCTCAGCGATGTCCAATACCAAACATGCATATCCATCCTGCTCGTTGGATATGTTGTGATGCAAGTTCCATCCAACCTCGTACTGAACGCTGTCAGTCGGCCGAGCTGGTACCTCTGCGGGTGCGTGGCAGCATGGGGTGTCGTATCCGCAGCCACAGGCTCAATCCACAACGCATCCGGCGCAATCGCATGCCGATTCTTCCTCGGATGTATCGAAGCAACTTTTTTCCCGGGAAGCCTTTACTTTCTTTCGCGGTGGTACACGCGCAAAGAGATGCAGCTGCGTGTTACTCTGCTCAACTCGGGGAATTTAGCTGCCCAGGCATTCGGCGGCCTCATAGCGGCAGGGATCCTGGGTGACATGCAGGGGTTGGCTGACTTGGCTGCGTGGAGATGGCTCTTCATTATTGAAGGTGCCATCACTGTGGTCATTGCTGCTGTGGCTGTATTCATCTTGCCAGATTACCCGAGTACTACCACGTGGCTTTCGGTTGAAGAGAAACGAATTGCCGAGGGGAGAATTGCCATTGACACTGGTGCGAATGTCGAAGCTGTCGGTGTGGAGGTTTCTGCCCTGGAAGGTCTTGTGATGACAATCAAGGATCCTAAAGTGTGGTTACTTGGCCTGACGTACCACACAACCATTATGGGATTAAGTGTGAGTTTTTGTTCCTGGGTATCGTCTTCCCAGGTGGAATCTAACATTGCTCAGTTTGTTTTCTTCTTCCCAACCATCACTCAGTCCCTTGGCTATGGCACTACCAAGACGCTCCTACTCACTGCCCCGCCATGGATCTGGGCTATCCTAGTCTCATTACCGAATGCCTGGCATGCTGATCGCACCGGCGAGCGATTCCTTCATTTCTGCGGGCCAGTAGTGACTTGTATGGTTGGGTACATCATCTCGGCTACTACCACAGGAGTGGCTCCTCGATACTTTTCCATGTTTCTGATGACAAGTAAGTACCGCACATCTTTCGAAACTTCGCCATAGCACCAAATACTAACACAAGCTAGCCGGTTACGCTGCTGGATTTGTTTTACTGGCCTGGATCTCCAACACGATCGCCACGCCTCCCGCCAAAAAGGCTGCCAGCATAGCACTGGTCAACGCAATGGGCAACATTGGCAGCATTCCCGGGTCTTATATTTGGCCTGCCAAATGGGGCCCGCTCTATGTCAAGTCATTCGGCGCTGAGATTGCGATTCTGGGTTTCTCTATTGTATGCGGTGCCGTCTTGCGATTCTATCTTATGGCGCAGAATAAGAAATTGGATCGAGAAGAGACGGTTGAATCGTCCAAAGACGACCAGCCGAAGGGCGAGGAGCAGGTTGGAACAACCAAAAATTTCAGGTACTTGTATTAGAAGCAAGCATAAGTTTGTTGGTAATTCTTTTTTGGTTTAATTTGTCAAGGCGCCATCCAGAGTTGTGCAAATAGTGAATGAAAGCTGCCACTACTAACCAACAGGCTGGAACCAACATCGAAGGCACTAATTTGGACAATGCCTGTCCTTGCAGTTATCAGGTTCGGTAAAAGCGATGAAAATGCCAAGACGCGACGGCACTTAGCCCATATTCGGCTCGCGATCCAACCAACCTCCTTGGCAACGTCTCGCGAAGGGGCGTGCCATATCTACCGTTTTGTCCCCTTACGACTTCAGCTTGGTCAGCCGCGTGCAAATTCCATGGCGGCGACATCAACTTGTCTCCTAGTAGTTCTTACTCTCATAGTGGTTTTTGTCGTACACATTCACGCTCAATGGGCACAATACGAGGTTCCCGGCTACATCACAGCCGGCCAGCTCGAATCCATCTAGGTCAGACAGACAGTCGACCTAAACTCTGAAGCCGGAGGAAGTACGATGGTTATAGCCTTTACTTGGCGCTGTGTGTGAGCCCCAAGTGCTGGCTCGAATACGTCGTGGTCATAGACGTCATCGATGTCAACGTCACGGTGCCCTACGACGTGGCGCCCAACAAGAGTGTCATCTATTTCTCGACATCGCTCATCGAAAAGGGCACCAACCAACTATGGCTCTTTTCGTTCAGCAGCTTTACAATATTGCACGGGGCAACTGGGCACTGGAGCCAGAGGGAACCGGATGGAACGACCATCAGGGACGAGAATCGCGTCTCGTGCTAGGCCTACGGCTGTGTGAGAGGGCGTCGGGATCGCTACTGGACCGGCATTGGGACAGGCTCAAGTAATGAGAAGTAAGAGAGGGCCTGTGTCGAATGATGCGTGAAAGAGCTTAATCCCAGCAACGCGGCGCCTGTTAGCACGATGCCCTCATCGATCGCGTTCATGGTTGGTATGACAATTGGCACTGTTTAGGTGCTTGTATGATTTGACATTGGTGCAGAAAATTCGAATAATGCCAATTACACGTGAATGCGTTAATACGCAAGTGAAGTCCTGGTGAATTTCAACTGTCAATCCTGATTATACAGGACTTGTTCACCATACCGGCAAGGCTCACGTCCCATTATAACCTCAGTCTTCGTCGCATCGGCTGATTTAAATTCTCAGTCTTGATCTAGAGCTGGTCGAAGTAAGCTTCTTCTCATGACGAGGCGAAGAACGGAACGCACCGTTGTCAATTGTTGCATTTCCGTTTCGTGAATTAACGGGCTAGCCTACCATCAGTAGCTAACGACGTGAACAGAGCAACAAACAAGACTAACCATGGTATTTCCGCCGGCCGACCTCAAGAACCGTCTGTAATCTCGTCTTCTCTGTGGCTGTGGTCACTTTTGGCGTCCTCCGAATGCAACATTTTGCGCTCTCGAGAGATGCGACGGCGCTCGTTGGCAAACCGGCAGTTGGTGTAGATGTCTCTGAGCTTGCCGATTGTCCCAGCGTAGTGAGATGCTCTGAGGTTGTGACACAGGCACGTTATTTGGTTCTCCAGCTGGGCCAGACGAACGGGCTGCTTGTTGAAAAGCTCGTCGTGGGCAGACAGCATGTTGACGAGATCACGTCTCTCCAGGTTGTAGGACGCACTTGAAGATGGGGCTTTCAAAGCAGGGTCGGGTCGGATTTCTG
The DNA here is from genome assembly GCA_022837005.1 of Calonectria pteridis. Lineage (NCBI taxonomy): Eukaryota > Fungi > Ascomycota > Sordariomycetes > Hypocreales > Nectriaceae > Calonectria > Calonectria pteridis. The sequence continues at coordinate 110,904 of JAKZGU010000098.1, read as the reverse complement.
ACGCCATCTCTGACAGAGGATCGCAGTCGTAGCGAGCGTTGCCGTTTGGATAGTCGTGACGGTCAAGTTCTTGGCGGAAGCGTTCGAGAAGAACTGTCAGAGGCTCATTCAAGCATTTTCGTCGTTCACCAATTTCTCGACAACAGGGCAATCCATGCCACTTTGGCACTGCAGGGGACGGCGGTCATCGGTACGGAGAATGATGGCCCATTCGAGAAAAAGCCGGATCTTGTAAGTTGAATTGCGATTCTCTTCCCAAAGGCGAGACCGAAGAAGGCGATATAACCTGTTGCAGAACTCCTCCGACCACACGAGAAAACGGTAATCCTGGTTGTTGGGGGCGACGGTGATCTCGTTTGGCTCGCGCATCTGGACAGGACTTTCGTCGTGTAGAAGTGTCAAGGGGTCCGCCCTGAAAAGCCGAACACACATCTGCAAGAGGAAATGCGAGGGATGGTGTTCGTTGCCGAAGCCATCGACACAATGCTTGGCCTGGGATTCCTTCCGGTGTTTTTGAGGGCAATTTTGTCTCTTCGGCTCCAATAATTGTCATAGACAGGTTTGGGACGACCGGGGCTTCCGGGCGATGTGAAAAGCTTCTTGGTCACGTGGGTCCACAGGTATACACGAGAGTCCTCCTCAGGATCGGGATCGGAATCGGTGTTGCTCATGTTGCCATCGATGGATTTGCGGTCCCATGTATTATTAAGTTGAATGCGGAGAGAAAGAAAAGGCGAGGGATGTTGTTTCTGGGTTTATTTTCGTGCCTTTTAGTGTTGGAATTGTCTGTTAGCAGCTGTTAGGCAGCTCCTGGCGGTGTCAGCTGATGAAGATAATGGTCACTCACCCGGGGCTAAGGAGAGAAACATAAAATAACACATAAAACATAAACCAAAACATAATATAAAATAAATAAGGCTTATGGTTTATTACGCACACGAAATGCAGAGGAGGAACTTGTGTCTCGCTGACGCTGTTTTTTTACCCATCCTCCAAAAATACAAACTAAGGCTGTTGCTGTTGGAACGCTGAATTCGTGCAAAAGGAATTCCGTTCATTGAGGCCGGCGGCAGCACAGCCCCTCACCACCAAATCTTTGTATCATCAGAGCTGGTTAGATGAAATAATGATCGTTATTGCAACCAGAAAAGCCCCCCCCCCTAGCAGCTGCTTACCCCGTGACCTTCACTGTGTCACAAATCCCCGGCACCTACCTACAATTGCGACTAATAATGAAATGTAAGTCGCAAAAAGCAGTCCGACCTTGCTCGACTGCAGCTGGACCGCCCACACGTCTGGGTCCGGCCGGCGGGGACCTCAGGACTGGGTGTGTTCGCCCAGTCGGCAACCCTCATCGCGCCAACGGCCGTAGTCGCCATCAATATTCGTCAAGTAGCACAAGGAGAATTGTGGGAGCAAATGCCTGATTTCTCAGTAAAAATTCCCACTCCGACGCCCGGTACCATTGATGAATTATTTCCTCGGCGGGGTTTGTATCCGGCGGGGTTCGTATCCGGCAGGCTATTGTCGAGATCAATGAGTCTCTGTGCGCTTGTTGGGTCGTTCGTCAAGCCAGGAACTGAATGGCAATGAGCAATAGCGCCTCAAGGAGAATTGTGGGATCAAATGCCTGATTGCTCAATAAAAACTCCCACTCCGACGTCCGGCTGGGGATAGAGACCATCAGGGGCACGCACATGAGCGTAATTGGGCCATCGGGATGTTGACTTTGAGTCGCACTGGTAGTTGTCCGCGAGGAATCCGTGGTGATGCAAGCTGCAACACGTTTGGGATTGTGTAAAAGAGGGAATTATGAAAAGATTAGAAAGTTGTGTGTTCAGGGCGATGTCTTGGTTGAAGCCAGTGGAGCAGAGGTACAGTTCAGCGTTACAGAGCGGTGTCGTGAAGCTTTCCATCGGTTTGGTTCTGCCAATCCGACACACTCGCTCTCTTAGACATCGGAGATGCAAAGTTACCGGCCCGTAGAGGTTCTCCTTCCAATCTATATCTTGCCTGAATCCGCCAGCCATTTCGTCCACGTCATCACTCTCCAACTTTCGGCAACATACCATCCAAGCTACTGCCTGTTCACTCACACGCACACCCGGTACCAACGTACCTGACACATATTATCCGCCATCATGGGCAACACTTGCTCTCAAACAAGCGACCACCAGGGCACCACGTCCCAGAATCAAAATGATGTGCATGAGCTAATGCCCATCTGCGCCCCCCCACCCTACACCAAAATGGTTGTCAGAGAAGGCAAAAGAAATTTGGGCGATAATGAAACCTTCACTGGAGGCAAGGTACGGCTCTGGATGTTAAAAGACCCGACGGTGGAATCGTACAGGAGTTGGCCAACCACCCCAGTCAGCCATGATGTGCCATGGCATGCCGAGTTGGTGATTGATGTCAAAGATCTCCCTTCCCTCATGAAGCACGGCCTTGACTTTTCGGAGCGAAACTTAATCCGCGAGCGCAACTACGCCAAGAGCAATCTAGACCAGATTCTTCCCTGGCCAAGGAGTCTTGGGTGGACCTGCTGTCGCATGTACCCGGTTGTTGACTACAGTGAAGCGCCTCAGTGGAAAGGATATCTGGCCGTCTACGTCCGAGAGCTGGGGGATTCGTCTGGATTCAGAGTGAGCGACCTCAGTGTCAACAATATTCGTTGGGCGACCGCGAGAAATGGACGTGATGAGGAGGTCTACCACTTTGATTCCATCGAGAGCGGGAAGAATTACAACGTAATTTATGATGAAATGCCAATGGCAGGCCTTTGGCCCTGGCCTAAAGAGAAGGAGACACAGGACGACAGATTGATTAACTTGTCATGATGTCACATGTGTTCTTGAGGTACCGTGCAGGAGAAGATGGAGGCAAACGTGTGTACCGCTCAACCATGATAACTTCAAATGCGTGATAGGAAAGGGGGAAATCGATTCATAAATCTGCTTTTCGTTCTGCTTTTTTCTCGTCGTGAGAAGAATTTGCCATATTATTATCGCAGTAGTAAAGGACGAAGGTATGAGATGGTTGGTGGTGTCCCTACTGCTGTTAATGAATCCATCGCCACTTACCACTTGCCATCAATGAGCCCCTTCTCGTTGGTTTAGTCTTCAAGAGCACCTTCTTGTAAGTCTTCGCGAGCTCTTTCTCATTTATGCATTGAGTTGTCCATGTCTTTATAAAGATTCACCGCCGTCCCCCCTTTTCTCCCTTTTTCTCTTCTTCTTCAGACCGGCATCATGTTGACTCCGTACGTATTCCCGATTGCCTCAGTTGGCCCATCACCACCATCGCCATCGCCACCATCACCACCATCACCACCATCACCACCATCAACACCACCACCATCAACACCATCACCACCATTCCTACAACCCAGGCCCACCGACAGCATCATTCCTCTGCCTTTCCGTCTCCCATTCCCAACTCACCCAATCCACGACTTTGACCATACTTCACTCACATCCTTGGACATGATTCACTGACGTTTTCCTAGACTATTCAAGCTCACAATCACCTCGTCGCCCGCCACCGTGGCCCCGCTGGCCGAGCACTTGGGAGCCGCCAAAAACTCCCCGGCCCCCGACCCTTCCGACAATTCGTGAGTTGTCCTCCAGAATTTGCCTCAATTTTTATTTGCTTGCTAACACTTGTCTATCTCATAGCTACGACAACGCCCGTCGTCAAGAGGAGGGTTTGGGGGCCGCCGGGGCTCCCAAGGACCCCCGCCGGTGGGACCCATGGTCGTGGGTGGCCCAACTTGATGGGTCCAAGATTGGCCTTTCGGCCCTGATTGTGCTGGTCATTGCAATCGTCTTAGGGTTTATTTTTAAAAAATAAGTAAATAAACAGCGTCAAAAAATAAATAAACAAGCAGCGTCACACAAACAGTTCCTCCTTTGCATTTTCGTGTGCGTAATAAACCATAAGCCTTGTTTATTTTGTGTTGTGTTTTATTTTATGTTTATTCTTAGTGTGCCATGTCTGCTTTCCGGCTTTCCGCTTGTAGCCCTTTGAGCACAAAGCTGGGGTTTGTTTGGCACGACTCTCTCCAATGCGTTTAAATTGGCGCAGCTTATCATCTGATTATTTGTCCCTAACGTAACAGTATCGACTGAGTGCTCTACCGCTCCATAAAGCTTGTTTCAGTAGCTGCACCGAGTCATGCATTAGCAGACTCGATCGCTTCGCCCGACAACTTGAGCAATCGGTCGATCATTGCTACAGTACGAGAGACTGTGACGATCACCAAGGAGGCATGTACCATTATGCAAAGCAACCATACTGCAGGCTTGTCATTGGGTGCCCAAAGCGCCAAGTGCGCCTCTTGCACCATTAGTGCTATGCGGGAGGCCTACCACTGTCGGCGGGAGACCTTCCAAGTTACTCGCTGGGATGAGCGTCGCACTCCGCTGACCCTTCCCAAGATCAAGGCCAGATTTTCCTCATAAATGATGAATAGACGTTTTCACTCTAACCGGTCCGAAGATGCTTTGGGAACATCAAGTTGGAACAGCAGGCTTTGAGAAAATGGGGTTTCCATCATCTACCAGCTCCTTCATGGGCTTACTGACTCCGTCTCCTTCCATGGATGACGCCACGTTCTTGAAGCACCTGGAGCTTTTGCAAAACGAGGATAAGGCTGGCGAAGCGAACGAGATTCTCACAGCGCCAATCTTTACCGAAGGCGTGAAAAATTACATGCTTTCTGCCGTGGAAGACTACGACGAAGAGTCGGGTGCCTTTAGCCAATACGGCCTCCTGGCTGCGAACATTCACGACCCTTCGGCGGGATCATTCAACTCATCCAAGTCGGACCCACGATTATTTTACAATGTCGCTGCACCGTCGAGCGTGTTCATCTGTGGGAGTCAGGGATCTGGCAAAAGCCACACACTCAGCTGCCTCTTAGAAAACTGTCTGATTCCTTCCAAAGCAGCCACCCTACCGCGACCTCTGACAGGCCTCATCTTTCACTACGACACATTCGTTTCCGACACAGGAGGTCTTCCTTGTGAAGCCGCCTTCCTGTCGTCTGAGCCATGCGTAAACGTCAGGGTGCTTTGTCCGCCGACTAATGTTCGACAGATCAAGGTGGTTCATCCCCAGCGAATTAATCCATGCATCCGGTAAGAAGTTGACGATGAGCCAGAGAATTTATGAATGCCTGCCAAATGTGACGGTCGAAGAATTGCGCATTAACGAGTCCGACCTCAACACCAAGCGCATGCTGGACTTGATGGCCGTCAGCTCCATCCAGGGCGGGGGCATGCCCTTGTACCTACATGTGGTAGCTCGCATCTTGCGCGATTTGAGAATCCAGCAGCAGCAATTCGGAATGCCCTTCGACTATGGCGCTTTCCAGCGGGCTTTGGCAGCCGAAAATCTCACTGATGCGCAGCGGGCGCCCCTACAGCAGCGGCTCGAAACCTTGGAAAGTTTCATGGTGAAAAAACAAGCAGAGTTGGCAAAAAAGAAAAAAACCACCCATCCTAACATGTCTTGCAAGGGCAATGATTGGACACCTGCGGTGGGCGCATCACTCCGCATTCAGCCTGGGACCAAAGCTGACCAATTCATACAGAGCGGTCAACTCACCATTGTCGACCTGTCCTGCCCATGCGTCACGGCGGAAATGGCTTGCGCGCTCTTTAACATTTGCCTCAGCTTGTTCTTGGAGCAAGATTCCACGGTAGGGCGCGTCATCGCTCTCGACGAAGCACACAAATACATGGCCTTCGGCTCTGAGAGCCAAACTCTGACCGAGTCCCTGCTGTCCACGATCAGACTGCAGCGCCATTTGGGTGCACGCGTGATTATTTCGACGCAGGAACCCACCATATCGCCTCGCCTTCTAGATCTGTGTTCAGTGACCATTGTTCACCGCTTCAGCTCCCCGGATTGGCTGCAGAGCCTAAAGCGGCATCTAGCGGGTGTGTGTGCGTTTGAGGCTGATGGCGAAAGTCAAAATGGTGCAAGCGAGGGAGAGGCGGGTATAGAAAAACTGTCTCACAGTAGAAGCCCTTCATCGGGAAACTTGCTGTCGCAAATTGTCGGATTGCGACGAGGCGAGGCCTTAATGTTTGCGCCCGGCGCCGTCGTTGATGTTGCGGACTCGGCAATCTCTCATCTAGGGAAAGGCTTCATGAAGATACGCGTGCGGCAGCGGGTGACGGCAGACGGAGGTCGGAGCATTTTGGCGGGCTGATTGCCACACAACAGGCTATATTACCATTTCAAATGACACATCTAGTCCCTTGGGTGTTCAGAGATTCGGGAATCAAATTTAGAGACAAAAACCTGGTCTGTCGATGATCACTTCTCTTGCTTCTTCGTGCCAGTCCCTTACTCCGTTCAACCTCGATCCAGGGTGGCAAACAACTTATCAACCGATCAGCAAGCCAACTTATTCAGGCAATTAGTTCGAAAAGCAAAAACTCTTGGCAACTCTCCATTGCGCCGGTTTTGCCGACAGTAACCGCAGTCGAGCTGCAAACACCAAACCAGACTCCTGGGAGGGAGAGGGCCAATGATCAGTCACTTCCTGGGCCGCCCACCTTGATTGTACGCGGCATTGAGACACGGCCCTCCAGGACAATGGTGGTCGCATCGCCTAATATACCTGCTGCATGAGAAATGTTTCAGATGTGCGTGTATCCATCTGTTATCAGCCAGCCCTCTTCCACCAGCAAAAGCAACTCCTTTCCAATCCCATCAGATAGTTGCCTGCAACATGCGTGATTTGCTCATAAGGCTGCCTTTTTATGCTCAGCTGATCCTTAGCTCGTCTGTGGCGCACCTGAAAATACGTGGTTCGCATTTTTTCAGAAATCCGGTGGCTCTGCAGATACCTGGTCGAGAAATGTCGGCCATCCGTCACGGACAACTTGATACAAAACCCGTTCACTTTGTCGCTGATTTCTTGCAGGAATCTCAAATGAATTCTTTTATAGTACAGACACATCTGGACCTGTTCTGCTATCTCAGAATGTCGCTTCAGTGTCCTTGGCTTGTCGAGCCCTGAGTAAGTTCCTCTGCCTCGTTGACTCCGAGTCCACTGTCTAACCACGTAGTTTCTATACAACACAGAGCCGTTTTCCATCGTCGACATTTGTTGAATTATCTTTTGAAAATCAAAAAGAATTCTTTCATATTTCTTTCCGTTCCGAATCAGTTCGCGTTCATCGTCCACTTCTCCTAGGCGGATAGCATATCACGATCGAACACAACCTACTCCTCCGAGTAGAACAAGGAACCGATCGCGTCTCTTTCTTCAACTCGAGCCAATATTGGACGTTATCTTGTTAAACTTTAGCCAGAATGTCTCCTTGCAAGTCGAAGGATGCTAAGCGTGGGTCCGGCAGCCGAGTCAGCCCCCAGCAAAAGGCTCGGGTTGAAAGAACCTGGAAGGCTGTGCGGGAAGCTGGCATGAGACCCCTCGCGCCCGCCAGACCTTTGACCCCTCCAAGCCCTCCGATTCCGAGGGAGCCGGCACCGGCCAGAACCCCAACCCGCATGTCTGGGGCCGAGTTGTTGAGCATCAAGAACTTGCTGTCGCCCATGTCTCCGGACAGCCCGTCGGGAGCCCAGTCTCACGATAACAACGTCAACAGCTCTCAACCCAAGGCTCATAGCATCCCTCCGCGGGCTTTTTGCAGCAAATGCAACCAAGTTCCCGGCGGTTTCAAAACCAAGAACGAGCTGCGCAGGCACGCCAGGATCAAGCACTCGGACACGGTCAAGACAATCGTCATCCGGGTCGGGGCAGAATCCCATTATGAGATCAAAAGACCCTTTGGCGAGTGCTTTCCATGCGTCGATGGCAAGGGGTACAACGCTGACTACGCTGCGGTCGAGCACCTGCGTCGCGTGCACTTCAACCCCATCATGGACCCAGGCGGGAAGCGCCTTCACGGGGACCGCTGGCCACCGATGCACGATCTCAAGGTTTTTCTCGAGGAAAGGATAGTCCGGGTGCACCAAGGAAAGCTCCCGGGCCCTGGAGAGCTAGAGGGTGGTCGATTGCCGCCTCCGAGACAGGAATTACCTGAAACACTCCCAGAGCTCAGCGAGGTTCGTTGGCCATTCAACGTTTCACCTGGAGGCTCATGTCTAACGTTTCTCTTTTTTACCTTGGCTTTTTTGTAGAGACATAAGGCTATTTTACAATGATGAGCAGACTCCCTAGTCTACATAACCCCCTTTTGCATTCTATCGTTTCATTTTTCACAAGGGCACAGTTTTCTTCAGACCTCAGTGCACACTGAACATTCTCTAATTCAACTCAAGGTGAACCAAGAGTACGACGGAATCTATTGATGATGGATCTAATAGTCTATACCATGAATTGCACGGCCGTATAATACACTCCATTTTATTAAATCATTTCGGAGGCAACGATATATGTACAAGTCTAAAGTGAGGCTCTAAAAAGTTATGGTGTCAAGAATTATACTTGGTCATGTCAAGGGGTCAGGTTCGCCAATTCATTATGCGTTCCGGCCTGTTGAAACATCACCTCCAAAAGCATGCACACACGCATGCATGCATGATCCTGACTTTTTTTAAGGCAGTTTACTGCTCAAACTCGCCAGCGAAGGTGACATCGCGGGGGTCGTTCATCTCCTCCCAGATGGAGCGCTCGGTGAGCTCAACGCTGCGCTTGACATCCTCGGGAGCAGCGTTGCCGGAAGCCTTGGCCTCGGCAATCTCGGCAAGGGCGTTTTCACGCTCAATGCGGACTGAGAAAAAGAATTGTTAGTTTATGTGGATGAATGAGTATATACATGGTGAGAAACATACCGTGGGCGTAGACAGCAGCACGCTTGCCAGAGTAGAAGGCGTGGGGCACGTTGGTGGAGTTGTCAGTGTTGGCGTCACCGATGGCGTAGACACCGAGGACGTTGGTGATGAGACCGTTGGCGTTGTCAGCGTAGAGGCGGCCACCGTAGATGGTGACGCCGAGGTCCTTGCCGACGCTGGACCTCTGCTCGTTGCTCCAGCTGACGAAGAAGGCGTCGCGCTCGTAGGACTCGCCGTTGGCAAGCGAGATGCTGAACTGGTCGTACTCGGGGGCGGTGGGCAGACTGGGGTCGTGGACCTGGGCGGAGGCGTCCTTGAGGCGGGTGATCTCGGTGATGGTGCTGTTGACGACGGTGATGTTGTGGATCTTGAGGTAGGTGTGGTAGTCGGGGAAGGAGGCGTCAATCTCGGCGTGGGCCTCCTCGGTCTCGGTGCCGTTGACGAAGCAGATGATGTCGCGGTTCAGGTTGAGGATCTCCCGCGACATGCTGGCCACCTCGTCGTAGGGGCACAGGATGCCCAGAGCCTGGTCGGCGTGCTCGTGGCCGTCGCACCAGGGGCACCAGAAGATGCCCTTGCCCCAGTTCTCCTCGACGCCGGGGGTGTTGGGGACGTGGTCCTTGAGGCCGGTGGCGAGCACAATCTTGCGCGTGTTGTACGTCTTGACGCCGTCGGCGTTGGAGCTGGTGACGGTAAACTGGGTGTAGTTGGCGTTGTTGCCGGCATCGGGCACAATCTTTGTCACGGTGCCGTTGGTCCAGCTGACGGTGTCATAGTGGGCGATCTGCTGGCGGGCAGAGTATCGAAACCAAGCAGGCGTAACGCCTATTGGAGGGGGGTGTTTTGTTAGTCAATGCTCTCTTGCAACTTTTGTGTGTATTCCAAAACTCACCATCAAAGCCCAACACATCGTGCATGTGGCGGGTAGGGCCGTTTCGGTACTCGCCAGAGTCAATCAGCAAAACATTGCGACGGACACGGGCAAGACCGCTCAGGGCGGCGAGACCGGAGGGGCCACCGCCGACAATGATGGCATCGTAGAGGACCGAGGTGGTGTTGGCGTAGTCGCTTCGCTCAATGGCAGCAGCATTGGTGAGCGAGAAGAGGGCCGGGAGAACGAAAGTCTGGAGGAAACGCATCTTGACGAACGTGAGAAACCAAAACAGAGAGAGAAAAGAATGAGAGACGATGAGGAGTGAGCGTGTTGGAGCGTCGATCACCATTGCATTGCGGTGACCCTTATATTAATATTAAATCCATCGTGCGCGGAGCCCGTCCGTCCGCCTTGACTGACACCTACCTAACCTATGATGTGATCATCCACAGATGCCTGTCGATCGCGTCAGCGGGAAGTGTGGACCACGAAGATCCCTGGAAATGCTCAACTACCGCAAGACGGGGCGCCATCTTTCGACTCGCTTGCAGGGAGCCTGACCAGCCGCTGTTGCATTCCGCTGGGGGAGACTGGGGGACGCATATGATACAGCCTTGGCGTTGTGACTGTGATTGTGCCTGTCACAGGTGTGCTGGGTGGGCAGCTTGTTTACTGCACAATGCGGCAGTGCGCCAGGCAACTAGCAGTGCGGCTGCCTCTAGAGACAGTGTCGCAGAGGGTAAATTAGCAGCTGCAGTCAAAACCTCAGTGACATCACAACAACAGCCGCACCAACACAGTTCATTCAGCGTGCTCGGCATCCTTCGGGCTCAACGGTTGTCCCCCCGGCAGTTTTCCACCACGGCCGTGTCCGGGCCCTCTCCACATGCAGGCTCTAATCTCACCGGAAAAAAACCTTGTGCCCCTGCCCAGAGCTGCAGAAGGTATTTCGAGAAGCCCGGAAGCTCCATGGCCTAGACCTATTGCGGCAGGCCCCTAAGCCGGCGCTGCAGGGGTGGTGCTCCGTCGGGCAGTGATGCGACAAAATTGACCTTGCATCCAGGTACGTAACTCCGCAATCTGTAATTATCTCGTTAACCTTAAGTTGCGTAAAAATATAGTAAAACAGGGTAGCAGCAGGATCTGGGAGATTGAACGACGCGATCCATCCGGTTTCACGAACCGAATTAGGACGCCCAAATCGCCCTGCCAAGCAGCATTTCCCTCGATGGTGTTTGTTTGTGGGGAAAGCACGTTAGACACACACGACCACATACCCGTGGGGGAATATCTGAGGCTATTCTCAACCTTGCCCTCTGCCTAAGTTTACACACTTGCACATTTGTCACAATGAGCCCATTTTCTGGTGCTTCGCCCCGCGGAAGTTTTCTACTCCACGGCCTGCGGGGTTGCTTTTCTGCGTCCGGAGCCGCCTGATGCCAAGAGCTCGGTACGAGGGGTGCCCGAGGACAACTGAGACAGGCGAAATGCGATCAGCGCTGCATGTCTCTATTGCCAGCCGTGGTTTTGTTGCTCAACAACGCACGACAACACATCACAACGTCGTGATGTGCGCACAAGACAGGCTTCCCAGGTCAAAAGGGATCATCGCGTACAGTTTTTTTTTCTTCCCACCCATTGTACGTCCGTCCGTCCCTGCAAGAAACGCACGCGATCGGGCTGAGCCGACCCAGCCCGTTTGCCCGGTGCATAGGCCACCAACAAATCTAGTCAAAGACGCGAAGTGGAGAGTGATGTGCAGGCGCAAACGACGATCTGCATACACACAGCAAGGAGGCTCAATGGAAGTCAAGGGCTTGGCAAGGTGAAAAACAGTGCGCACACATCCGCGGCGCGTTGCCGCAGCATCTGCCTGGAGGCTTAGCATTAGGGTTGGCCATTTTGAGGCGTCCGTCGCCGTCACAGGTTGGGGCGACTTGGGCGTAGCGTAGCCGAAATGCAACGAGGGTGAAAAGGGCCGAGATCAAGTCTCCGACTCGGGCCGTGTTTCTGCACGTTTCCGCAGGGGGGATTAATGCACCTCGTCCACGAAGAGAACGTGCTGAAATTTCATATGCCCCTTCTTTTTTCACCTTTAGCCAGCCACAACTAGTAGAGCGGGTATTATCTCACTGTGTACATAGTTTCGTTCGGGAAAAACTAATCCTATCCTATCAAACAGCGACTCATAGGATGATTCATAATAATAAAATACCAAGGCCGTCCTATTTCCTCAAGTAACTCCATCGAAACCAGGCTCCTAATTGCTCTTATCCCAATGCACCGTTCCCTACGTTTGATTAACTACTATCCTCCGACCTAGAATATAGTACGTAATCCTACGGATGAAAAATCTTCATCAACCTCTCTAGGATGGGGCTCGTATCCTGGTGCTATTTGCGGGTCTCCGCGTAACTATTGATATCCAGTCAATAAATAATGCCGAATTGGAACAACAATCACCTGCATAGCTATGCGCGTATGGTACGATGTGCTATGGTATGATGGCCGTGGCACCACAGGGCCCTCCTCCGATTTTAAACTTGACGCATATGCCAGGGTTTGCGAAGAATGCAACGGCCAAGAAATTTAAAGTGGCCGATTTTACCTAACCTATGCCGAGGCAGAGGCAGCTGAGTTTGCATAATGTTCCCGATTAGTGAGGTATCGCGCGGGCTACCCGAAAGCTAGGCCACAACCCGACAGGTGTTTGGGTTACGGATAAGAAACCGAGCATGAAAACGACGGAGTGACGAAATGCGAAGGAACAACGAAATGGGATCATGATTCATTGCGTTTTGTCAGGAGGGATCTTATGTACCTAGATGAACTACTGGTCTGGTCTCAGCAGACTTTGGTATCAATCAGCAAGGTCCAAAAACTAATGCAAATAAATAGTCAACAGTGCAAATTTGATCCTTTTCGATATACAAAGCGGGATAACGGATGCCACCACACTGTTTCAGAGGTATCGGCAAATTTCATTCTTATCCTTTCGAGCCTGTATGATTATTATAATTCCCACGCTCTTGCCATTGCGACTCCACGCGAAGCTAACCGTTGCGGTGCAAGTATGTTTTTTTTTAATCATTTTCCATATTTTCAATGCAAAAATCCAATTTTCCCGTAACTTAATGATGCCATGCAATTTCAGTCCAAATGTTCATATCGCATGCTCTTGTCTCCATCCAATTCCTTTTCATTTGAGCCATGCTTCTGCCCATAGTATAATGTTTGTCATCGGTTGTTCACGACGACAGCTGTCAATGACGGCCTCATTTTGAATTTAGGCGCCGTTGTTATCCGTGATTCGGATTCGGCCCTCGTTTGCGTAGCCGTGGGTCCAGTATCCGCCAGTTTCCTGGAAGGATTCACGGGCCTTGCGCGAGGCGATAAGCAGCCACAAGCCAATGCCAGCCTTGGTCAGAACATCAAGCACACCATAGATGATGATTTCGGTATTGACATTCGTCCTCCTAGCATCAGTCGCAACACCCCCGACACTGGAGCTTTGTTAGAAATTTCCAACTCCAACTTGTTTAATATCACTTACACAAGGTAGAGGGCCTGCAGGATCAAGACAACAGTCGCCAGGGACCCGAATAGCTTGGTGACAGAACCCTCCCGTGTTCTGGCAGCCTGGGTTCCGTTCAGCAGCAGATGCCAGCCGACAAAGATGTAGGCAATGACGCCAATGGTAAACCAGCCCCATTTCTGGGCCGTGTACGAGCGTCCAACGGCAGAAAAGGCCGTGCTGAGGAATAGGATGATGTTGGCAAAGATGCCCATCAGGGTGTGAGCACCGCTTGTGCCCGCAAGCAGGAACAGCTCAAACAAAATGAGAGACGAGGTCAAGGTCCAATCGACATAGCGAGCCCAGAATATCTGACGGCACACATCGCGTTGCGTATCCGGAACGTGCTTGTTGTGCTGCCGAACAATGTCGCACGTATATCCGGATACGTCCCCAGACGCCATGGCAAAATAGGCAAGGGCAGAGATTATAGTCGTGATTGTGGTAATGGTGTGGAAGATGCGGCGGGACACAGGGAGGTTCCACGAGAACAGCGCAAAGACAGCCGAGGAGATGACCATCAATGCAAAGACGACCCAGAGGGCCTGGTGGCCGGTACGGGTGGCATGTTGGTACACGGGCAGATCCGCTATGATTTGCGTCAGCTCGAGGACTTACAGGCACGAGGGTCATACAGGGGGAGGGCGAGCATACGGACGACGGTCGGAATAGGGCCGACGACGGGCTCGTCAGTTGGTACGATCATCATCGTTGCAACGGCTTTTTTTTGGGGGGTTTCTTTTTCTGGTTTGCGACGGCGGGATGGCGGATTCAATGCAGATGTGGGAGAGAGATATGCATAAAGAAAGGCAAGAGTTACGGCTGTTACGGACTTCGGGGCGGTAAAGGGGTTAAAAAGCTACGGGCGAGCATTCCATGACGAATAACATTGGCTCCCCCGCGCGGCGATGCTGGCTCGTCAATGGCGATGGTCAACGTCATGCATGACATCTCGATTGGCGATGGCTTGCCCGGAGCCTAGCGAGGAGCGGGGAAGCCGCCAGGAACGCAACGTACTCTACCATTGGAAGCGTCACCATCACGTAATCGCCAAAAGGCAATCCGGGTTGGGGTAAATGCGGTGCACGTGGCTTTTGCCTGATATTGGATGACACTCGGGAACAACGAGGGGCCGTGTCTCGTTCGCGAGGGAGCGTAGAGGGGGGGGGGAAGGGGGGGCATGGATGAGGATATATAGACAGAAATCTGTGAGGCTCAGTTTGTCGCGGACATCTGAATCATGTCATGTGCGCAAGACCAGGGGGAGCTGGACAAGAAAGGCGTGTCTTTTGGTGGGGGAGCATGTGACTGACTCAAATGTCATGTGGCAAATGATACTGTAGGGTAGTAACGAGCCAAATGAGAATTTATCCGTCTTGAATCTTGAATCATTTCAATTAGTGTACACCTCGATAGCCAAGTTTGCGCTGGAATCTCAAAACATCATTATTATTATCATTGCCAGCCAGGCACAGCTAGACTGCTGGCTAGAGCGAGACTAGGGCAGCGATGCAGATTCACATGCAAGGCGCTACTCTTCAAGTTTGCAAGATGCTAGCTAGCTAGTTGGATAGGTAGCACACAGCATGAGAGAAAAACGAAAAGGTTTTTACAAGTGCAGTTATATGCCCTCCCACTGGGCGGCCGGTTCAATCACATCACACGGTCAGCAAAAAGCGGCTATGTCGGGACGCCTTGTGCGGAGGAGGCAGTATCTGTCCGAGAAGCCCGAGTCGCACAACCTTAGTTGGGCATGAGGAAAAGATGTGTACGTATGCTGACCGAGATGAAGGCGGAGCTGGAAACGAGATGATCCGGTCGGTGTCTTAGTTTTTTTCTTGTGAGACTGCATCTAGTCGAGGACAAGCACAACAGCTAGCGCAGCGCATCGAAGGACGATTGATGGCGAGCTAGCGATGGGCTTTCACATGCACAACAAAGACAAGATAGATACGCATTGACCACTTTTTGCGAAGCTAGGATCAAGGGAATGGGTTTCTGGAACCCGATGGATGATGATGTGATGCGAGTGTTGAAGGGGAGGCTGAAGATGATGATGGAATAATGATAAGCAAAAAAAGAAGGCAAGTGGACGAAAGGGGAAAATACAGCAGATAGATGTGCAGCAAGAGGAGGGTCAGATCCATGACAGGCTGATGATGACTTGAGCGCGCAGCTTGTTTCGCCCAACCGGCCAAGAAAAAAGAAGGTAGATTTTTTTTTTTTTTTAGGATGGGTCACGCAGGCTGATTCGGGGCGCCATCAGACCACCATGTGTTACCCCATCTAGTGCATCATGGCCTCATGTGCTGGGGGGGCAGTTCCGTTCCCCGCGGGTGAGCACTTGGGGGCCCCGGATTATGGCTTTTGGATGCTTTTTTGCGGGGGACGGAGTACGGAGGAAAAAAGAAAACAAAAGAAAAAAAAAAAAGCACGGGCCCGTGAAGGAGGGAGGGTCAAGGTGAGCGAATAAAAATGGAGTGGGCAGCCAACATGTTGCAAGGAGCTGAAAGCGAAGCCATCGTCATGGCCCATAATCCGGTCATCGGATCTGTTGTGGAGGGTCTGACATGTGAAGGCCTTTTTTTTTTTTCTTTCTTTCTGTTTGTGTTTGTGCCCCATGTCTAGGGACCCTCAAGGGAGATTGCCAGCGCTGTGCGGCGCGTACAGGGCCCAAGCCTGCAGGGGGCACAGTGCTGTATTGAGGGCAAGCAGGGCAGGGCAGGGGCTAGGGGGGGGGAACTACCTGGGGGAGACGACGGACCGCTATAAGCGCTGGGTAGCGGACGGCGGTTTAGGCTTCGTTTTGCGACACCACGTGCCCCTTGTGTGGGCTGCGGGCAAGACACTGCGGGCGACTATTGATTGGCAACGCTGGTGAGCAGTGGAGCAGGTCTGAGTTGGGGGGAAGGCCCTTGAGGCAGAGGGGGAGAGGAGAATATCTGGGGGTGGTGTGGAGGAGGGTCAGATGGTTTGGCCGGGTGTGTGAGGTTGTCCAAAATAGGTGGTGACATTCCAGCAGGAGGGAGCAGCGGCGGCGGCGGCGGCGGGCAGGCAGGGATGATCTCGGAGCAGGACGAGACGAAAGGTCGGGCTGTGACCTGGGGCCTTTCTTTTTTCTCTTCTTCCCCGCCATCTTCCCTGCATGGAGACTATGGAATACGTGGGGAAGCGCTGCAAGATGCGAGTGCACCCGCACCCCACACGCATTTTTTTGGTCATGGGCCTTTGTCAGAGTGCCAATTCGTCACTTGTTGTGTGTCTGCGCGTGTCGTCGTCCCGGTTTCTGCTGCAAGGCAGACCGTCCGTTTTCGCTTCTCTGCCTTTTCCTCAGGTGTAAACTGTTTCGCTGGGCCATTTGTAGTTTTTTCTCTTTTTTCCCTCTCTTCACCTGTCGTCCACTGTCGTCAACGTCATCGGGGTTTTTTCGGTCTTCCGTGCCTGTCCCCGTCCCCGATCGAACCAGACGACCAAGCGTCCACACATCCCACTTCCCACTTCCCGCCTCTCCGTGCCGCCCCCCGATCCCCAACCTCGACAACCACCGCTCTTCTCCCTCTCTCTCTGCCAACTCGTCCGTTGCATTGCTTCACAGACCTTTGCTCTCCTCAAGCCCCGCGCCAATTCCTATCCCCCTCTTCCCGTTCCTTACGCCGCCGTCTCTCTTGTCCTCTCGAGCCTTGCCCTGCCGCGCCTTGCCTCACCAGCCACGCCGCCGTCAACCCTCCACTCTCCGCTCCTCCGACATGCTGTAATGCGCTCCCGCCTCTCTCGTCCGAATACTCCCCCGCTGCGCCTCTCGCTCGCTCCTGGGGCCTCGCCATGACCGACTTCATCCTCCAGCCCGGCTCCGTGCCGGCCATGCTCTCCAAGCCCGCCGCCAACAAACCAAACACAAAGGCCAAGCGCCCGCCCTCCAAGCCCGCCCCGGCTCCGCTCGTTGTCGAAACGCTCAACAAGGCCCTCAAGGACGCCAACAATGCCCTCCTGTGGCTCGCCGACGGCCTGTCCCACGAGGAGCGCCAGGACAAGAAGCGTCTCGAGGAGCGCAGACAGCTTCTCTCGGCCCGTATGCAAAATGTATGTGCCCCGGACGCCGGTCCCCACCCTCGATACCACCAAAACACTACTAACAAGAGCGAATCAGGCTGTCAACCGCCACCAGTGGGATGAGGCCGCGCGCGAGCTCGACGTGCTCGAGGGCAACGAGGAATGGAAGCGCGATCCCACCACATCCACCGGCGACTACAATCCCGACCTGATTGAGGAGCGCCTCGAGGCCCTCGACGATGCCCGCGCCAGCGGCGACATCCGGGCCATGATGCACCTCCTCCGCACCGCCCTGACCCGCGACCTCGGCGGCATGGACAACGTCGACCTCTACCGCCACTCGTACTCGGGCACCAAGGAGCTCATCGAGCGCTACGTCAAGTCCACCCTGCAGACCATCGACACCGTCGTCGAGCACAGTCGCCTCGACCCCGGCATGGAGTACCGCGACCTGCTCGAGGGCGTCCTCTTTGCGCGCCAGAGCTACGGCCGCAGCGCCCTGCTGCTCTCCGGCGGCGGCACCTTTGGCATGTGCCACATCGGCGTCCTCAAGGCCCTGTTTGAGGCCAACCTGCTCCCCCGCATCATCTCGGGCGCCAGCGCCGGCAGCATCGTCTGCGCTGCCATGTGCACCTGCACCGACGAGGAGATCCCCAACCTCATCAGGGAGTTCCCCTATGGCGACCTGGACGTCTTCGAGGACAAGGGCAGCCCCGACGGCGTCCTCAGCAACTTCCGCCGCCTACTGACCGAGGGCAGCTGGTCCGACATCAAGCACCTCCGCAGGGTCATGCAGGGCATGATGGGCGACATGACGTTTCAGGAGGCCTACAACCGCACCCGCCGCATCCTCAACATCTGCGTCTCCACCGCCTCCGTGTACGAGCTCCCTCGCCTGCTCAACTATGTCACCGCCCCCAATGTCATGATCTGGTCCGCCGTCGCCGCTTCGTGCTCCGTGCCCCTCGTCTTCAACGCCTCGCCCCTGCTCGTCAAGGACCCCTCCACCGGCGAGCATCTTCCCTGGAACCCGACGCCCCAGCACTGGATCGACGGCTCCGTCGACAACGACCTCCCTATGACGCGCCTCTCGGAAATGTTCAACGTCAACCACTTCATCGTCTCGCAGGTGAACCCCCACGTCGTGCCTTTTCTGTCCAGGGACGACCACCTAGCGCCCAGCGGCAAGCTAGATCGCGAGAAGCCCAGCCGCACAGATGATTACGACTGGGTGTACACGCTGACATCGCTAGCCAAGGACGAGGCCCTGCATCGCCTGCACTTCCTGGCCGAGATGGGCATCATGCCCAACCTTGTCACCAAGTTTCGCAGCATCCTCTCGCAAAAGTACTCGGGAGACATCAACATCCTACCAGAGATTAGCATGCTCGACCTGCCCAAGTTATTAAGAAACCCCACCGCCGAGTTCATGATGAAGGCGTGCCTGCTCGGCGAGCGAGCCACATGGCCCAAGCTGAGCCGTATCCGGGACCGCTGCGCCATCGAGCTGGCCCTGGACCGCGCCGTGCACCGACTCCGAACGCGGGTCGTATTTTCGGAGAGCCAGCGGGACCTGCGCCGCTTGAGCGTGGGCTTCAAGATGCCAGAGCCGGCCCCCATGAGCAGCTCCATGATGATGGAGCCGTCACTGGAGATGAAGATGAATAAGCGGCACCGCCGGCGGTCGGGGGGAAGCGTCCACCTGCTGCCCGACCGGTGGATGCTGCTCGAGAGCGCCATCACCGATGACGACACCGAGCAGGAGGAGCTTCTCGAGATGGAGTCGCGCAGGATGCAGGCCACAGGCCCCGCCGCGGCACGAAAACCCCGACTACAGCGCGCATCCCGAAGTCAGATTCACATCCAGACGCGGAGCACACTGGCCAACCTGGCCAAGGCCGACGACTTCAACACCACATTCGACTTCTCCAAGCCCGTAACACCACCCCTAAACCACAGCAGCAAAAACATCTTGGTCTCCGAAATCGAGGATGTCGTCGTGGACGAATCCGGCTCAACGACGCCTGACCCCTCATCCGACCACACCTGGCAGTCGAGAGACAACATTACATCTCCCACGGAGGAGATGGAAACGAGTGAGCCAGGCCATTCCAGCGACGGGCAGGACGACACTGACGCCAGTGACGAGGAGCCTTTCGAAACGAGGCCTAGGCACAGCCCGGTGAAGCGGTCCCCGAGTCCCAGACGCAGCAGCCCGTTCCAGCCCGAGGCGCGGGCGGGCTGGATGGTCTGGGACTGAACCCCCCTCGGGCTTCTTTTTTTCTGTCAGGGTAGCATCTCGGTGATGGTATCCAAAGGAGGGGGCGCATAATGATCCGGAGTTGGATGGGAATAACGTTACATGCATGATTTTATTGATTTGTTTGCTTTTCTTCTTATGGCGAAAGCATTCGGGCTTGGTGTTGGAGGGTGGGGGGCAACAATTGGGAATATAGCAAGAGAAGCAACCATTGTCTTTTTTTTTTAACCACCTCGATAGATAGGGCATGACGCCACAGAGACTGTTTGGAGTAGACGTGCATATTTTTCATATATTCACATGAAGGGGATTGAAGCTTGTGATTTGTCTTGTCCGGCCGTGAGGGTTGCATCTGATGATCCCACTTGCATGTGATGGTGGATGGTGTGCATGGTGATGGTGCACAACATACCGAGGAGGGTCGGAATCAGGCAAGCATGACATGACGCCACTCGCACAAGCGAGGGGGAAAAAAGATGATGATAAAATCATTATTTTATTCATATTCGATCAAGTTTTTTTTCTTTTTTTTAAAAAAAAGAAAAAAAAGAAATAACTGAAGCCAAAAAGAAACGACACCTGCAGGATTCGAACCTGCGCGTGCGAACACAATGCCTTGATATGCTCATTAGCAGGGCATCGCCTTAACCACTCGGCCAAAGTGTCTTGGTTACGTTAGCTGGTAGTATATTAGACTATATCGGTCAGCTGGTGTGGAACAGGTTTGACATGACATCAACTCTCCATCTAACCAAGACACAAGTTCACAGTATTTTCGTAAGAAGTTTTACACCAATCTCATTCGCATAATCATATGATAGAATAGATTTGAAACAGCGGTTTCTAGGGAGGACGATGGCAGCATGCAAAAGATGGGCAGTTGACGCATCACACGGCTTGCGGGCGCGGCATGCCTCCCCTCCATAATCCATCAACTCACAGCATCAGCTTACCACACGCTTATCCAAGCTCGATTTTGCAGTCAATTACACGCCAAACACGTCCGGTCGGTTTCAGGAACCACTCATGTCGCTGGTACCTTCCGCATCAGGCTCGCTGCAAGCACACGCGCTTCAAAGCATGCTCGTCGTCGTTCTCGTCCTGCGTCCGATGCACAATCGAGAAAACGATGCTGGAAAGCGGGTCACGCGTCCTGCAGGCTTCCCGGCCAAGCTCGAAGGATGCGAAACAACGGAGATGCCAATGCAAGCGAGCGAGCCAGGGTTCCCGCTATGGGGCAGGCAAGCATGTGCCATCTTGCCAAGATTGGGAGGCTCCGGTGTTGGTTGCGTGTATGCCAGATGACGGATGAGCAAGGGTGCTTGTTCCCGAGCCATCTTTTTTTTTTTTTGAGCAACCTACGTACGAACGTGACGGTATTATTAAGCGTCTGGGTCTGTATGGAGGAGAGGGAGACTTGTTTTGCATCATTATCTGTCAGTTGACCACCGAGCGATAAGAGGCAGCGAATCCCAGTCTCAGCAACCAGTTGGCAAAGTCTCTTTCGAGTAAGCAAGTGTCATTTCCTTCGTGACAACCCAGTCAGATGCAAAATATATCCGCTCTAGTCTCTGACCAACCTCCGCCGAACTTTTACGTCACTGATTTGGCCCTCCAGGTCCCTATCTATTGCCCGCAATACGTCAAAAATAGATAGCCACCATATCATGCTCCCTCCGTCCTCTTTCCGCACCCTTCTTCTACATAATACCTCTTCAGGCCAAAAAAATAAGTTAAGGTCCACTTTTCCTGTCTCGCGGCTCACCCGTCCCAACCAAAAATCGACATCCTCGCGGTCACCAACAGAAGGCACAGCAATTCTGTCTCCACCGGAGAATCCGCCAAAAAATGAAAGAACTCGACCACGCCAGGAGTCGAACCTGGAATCTTCAGAGGATCTATGTAACCGAAATCTGACGCCTTAGCCATTAGGCCACGCGGCCGATGGTGGAGGAGAGGAAATTGAGGCATATGTGGGATGGGTGGCCCCACTGAGGCTCTGGCTGAGTGTGGCACGGGTGCCAGATTCTAATCCTGCGGCTAAATTGAATACCATTGCTAGGCCATTGATCTATTGGCCTGTGCTGGATTGTCCGATCGCAATTCAATTGTCTAATTCCCAGTCGTCACTTACACGCATGGTATCTCGATACAAGCGCCTACCCTACACTACAACACAGACAAGCTTACGCCACGCCCAGCCTTCTAGGTCCCATGGCTTCTCCCAAAAATGCCTAGCACGGCTGATGTGATATTGCAGAATCGATTTCGTCTTGTCTCTATCTGTCGGCCGGGACGGCTCGGGCGGGTCAGACTCTTGACCACCGGAGAAATGGTCGGCAGTGCTCGTTCGCGAGATGAGGATCTCGGGCGGGGTCGAGTAGCAGCCACGGATGGGCCGCTACAGCTACAGCCTGGCCCTCAGTAACCACTCATGCCTGAAAATTGGGCGAGCAGTGGGAACAAGGCTGCGGGTTACGTGATGAGACGCAGCGCTTGTGTCATGGGCGTGGCTGCTGGGGGGAAACGGCACAGCCAACCCTTTCGGCCAAGAGCTGCGGTGCGCGGCAGTCCATCACATCACACGGCGCTAGTTGTGCCTGTCATGGAGTCTCAGACGCATGAGATGTCGATTTGCGGCACGAAATCTCTCAGATGTTGGTGCAAGGCAGTTATTGCAGCTGCTCTCCATCATCAGACACAGCAAACACCGCTTATTGCGTAGGCTTTGCCTGTTCTGTCTGCTTACTTTTCCGTATCCCAGCACCGACAATGAAAGCGAAGCCGGAATAACATGAAGCTTGGATATCAGATTCGTCGTCACGCTTACCCCCATGTCCCAAAATCTTTCTCCTCGGCAGCCACTGAGACGTCGCCCCGACTTCCGACGCGGCGCGCCCCAACCCTGCCCCGAGGACCCAGAGCTTAAGTGGCAGGTCCCCCAATGGCGGCGAATAGAGCCGTCGTTGCGCCGCCCGGCGCCGCGATTGCGTCAGGGACACCTCGATGGCAGCATTGGCGCGGGCGATGGCACAATGGCCTGGAGCCGGCCAATGGCGACCTGCGCGCAGCACGCAATACCGCCGCCTTGCCGCTTTTGGGAATGGCACGGGAGTGAGGGGTAGTTGGCAGCTCCTTGAAGGTAGGTGATTTTTTCTTTTTGCTTCTGTTTTGGCTATCATGCCCACGCTTGCAGTTGAGTAAGAGGTGGGGTGATCAAGGCAATGGACATCTTTTTCGGGCAGGAGATTCGATTGATTCGTTGATTTGGACGGGGGGGGAGGGTGCGTGTGTTGTCGTTGTTGTCGTCGTTGTTAATTTAGATGGTGGGGCTCCCAGAGTAGCAATAGCAATCGAGCTGGAAACGGCAGGGAAGCTGGGGGGTCGCGCTCATTAGCGCGGGGTTGCTGGCGACTTTTTTTGACTGCGCATGTTGATAATGCTTGCGGCAGATGTGCCATTGACGACTATTCAGAGGGATTTGAAGCTCGAATACACATGAGCAGATACGTAGAAAGATGAGTGTATATCTGTGTACTCGCGCATCAGCACCACCTGCACACATACGCCAAGGAGGCCTGTGGTATCGTTCATCATGATGGGGGTGTGGTGTGATTGCACATCCATCTTGTCTATTCGTTCGCCGTGCCTGCGCCGCGCCCAAATCCATGTCTTGGTACGAAAAATGCAAAGCCTCCCCCGGCTGTCGACGACGGTTTTGCTGATACGGGATTTATCCAAGCAGGGCCTGAACTTTTTCGGGCCAAATCGCTTGACCCAGCGAAGCCACAACCAAGGCCAGAGGAGGGCGTGCGGATGGAGGTGGTGTAAGTTTAGCTGTCGATGCTGCTGCTGCTTGCTTAGCAATCTCTGGGTGCTCCTCTTTCCTGGCTGATTCTCTTGGCCCAAGAAGGTTCCGTTGGATCCCATCCCCACCCCCGTGGATAGGTAGCAACTCGCGGAGTTGATACCGGCCACCCACCACCCACCACCACATGCGCGCCTTTTGCCTCGCTCTGTCTATATAAGCCGTCCCCTCCTGGGCAACGTTCCCCTCGTTCTTGTCCTCTCCTCTCTTCCTCATACCATCACGATACCCCATCAGTAAAAAGAAACTTCCTTTCCCCCCCTTTTGACATTCATCTTCGTCAAATCCTTCACAATGGCTGCCGCTCCTCTTCGTCTGGGCTCCATCGCCCCCAACTTCCAGGCCGAGACCACCCAGGGAAAGATTGACTTCCACGAGTTCATCGGTGACAACTGGGTCATCCTCTTCTCCCACCCCGAGGACTACACCCCCGTGTGCACCACTGAGCTCGGTGCCATTGCCAAGCTCGGCCCCGAGTTTGCCAAGCGCAACGTCAAGCCCATTGGTCTGTCCGCCAACACCATCGAGTCCCACGAGGGCTGGATCAAGGACATTGCCGAGGTCACTGGTGGCCAGGTCGACTTCCCCATCATTGGCGACAAGCAGCGCCAGGTCTCTCTCCTCTACGACATGTGAGTTTTTTTCCCACCCTGCTATTATTCTGCACCGAACCCAATAAGCTAACACGGCCCAGGATCGACCACCAGGACGCCACCAACGTCGATGAGAAGGGCATTGCCTTCACCATCCGATCCGTCTACTTCATCGACCCCAAGAAGACCATCCGCACCATCCTCTCCTACCCCGCCTCCACCGGCCGCAACGCCAACGAGATCCTCCGCATCATCGACTCCCTCCAGACCGGTGACAAGTACCGCGTCACCACCCCCATCAACTGGGTCCCCGGTGACGACGTCATTGTCCACCCCTCTGTCAAGAACGAGGAGGCCAAGACTCTCTTCCCCGACTTCAAGATTGTCAAGCCTTACCTCCGATTCACCCCTCTCGCCAAGGAGAAGGTTACTGGCCAGTAAATTATTAATGTCAAATTCCTAAAAAAAAAAAAAACACAACCCGTTACGCCAAATGATACCTAAGCAGATGGGCGCGAAAAAAAGCCGGGGTTGGGGAAGCTGGCGGGCTAATTTAGTATGATTGGCTGAGGAGCTGTATAATGAGCGCGGCATCTTTGACGGATGTCGCGTGTGCAAGCAGCATGCTCGTGACTTTTAGAACCATTGGCCTTTGCTGGTTTACTCTTCTTCGCCCCTTAAAAAAAAAAACCGAGGCGAGCTGCATTCAAGCCATTTGTGATAGCTCTACGAAGATGAAATATTAAAAAAAATGATCGAACTAAGCCCCCATGTGCGCATGTGACTGTAACCGAGGAGTGATTATGACGCCAAGGGGGATGGACGAGCCATCACTACTGACAAATAATAATTTAAGAAAAAGATACGGGGGCACGCATGAATAATCAACTCCGAGGCATCTTATAAGGGGCAGAAACAGACGAAATTGGCCTCATGACACGTAGGTTGTGATGAATGACTTGTCGCGACTGAGTTGAGGCAAATGGAGGGGCAACGAGCGGGGTGGTGTCGGACCGTCGGCAGCGACGACGAAGCGGTGGAGTCCAAAAAGGGACAGCTCGACATTAGGTCTGATGTGAGCTAGGAGGAGGAAGAGGAGGAGGAAGAAGAAGCTTGCTTTTTTAGGCCTCGCTTGTATTGTGCGTACACAATTGTATAAAAAAAAAGTTGTGCTAGCGCAGCCGAGAGGAGCGGAGCGATGCTTCTGGGTGTTGTTTTGGAAGCTTCCATAGCGGCCGGCCGGCGAGTGCGCGCACCAGCTAGATACATAGCGTGCGTCGCCAGACGTGGCATTGGAAAAAAGAGGTGCAGAGGGCGGCGGCCAGGGATCCACCCTGTTTCAACTTGTGGGAACATGATCGCGGTTCTGCGGATCACTGGATATTGCGCATAAGGCTGCTGGTCCTATGCCTACGTACGCGGATAGTGTGTATGATGCTACGAAAGAGAAGGAGAGTGAGGGAGACAGAGGGCAGCTCCGCAATGCAAGTTAACTGTAAACCTCACTTTTTTTTTGACCAAACCAGGCAAAGACACTTCTGTAACATGTCACACCCATACCGCACGCAAACCTAATCGGTTTGCGGCGCGGTCTCGACCGAGCCTATGTCCTCGCCCCTCCGAAAAAGGCCTTGCCTGCCTCTCTCCTCGTCCATGTCGTCAGTGCTACGCCTCTACAGGGCTTACGGCTCCAACGGCATACGTCCGTGCTATGGGTGCGCTGGCTGGCTGTGCTGGGGGCGGAAACGAGGATGGGAATATCCACACCTGGCCCATGGTGTCATCAGATCTCGGTGACGGAACCTGTCTTCCGCTCGACGGCCTGCAGCCGGTTGTATGCATGCAGCAGCAGAAAGCAGCAGCAGCCTGCGTCGCGTGCATGCATGGTTGAAACTCCAACGCAGAGGTTACTCTTTCGCCAAAACATGAGACGAAACCCAGAGCGCCAAGGCATGCGTAGCCCCTTCTCCCTCTCTCTCGACGAGTCATTGCTGCGCAGTGAACTGGGACAGGGAGAGCCGATGTCCCTCGGTCCCGAAGAGCTGGTACGCGTAACGATGAAGGGGAAATTTGCTGGGACGGAAAGGTGACATGGGCTTGCTTCCTTTTTGGCCCCCAGCGAAGAAAGAGAGTAGCAACAAGAAGAGAGAGAGAGAGAGCAGTGCAAAACAAGGAATGAGGGGGAGCATGGGAGGGGGGTTTGGCCCGGCGCTGGATAGCCGGTGGTCAAGCGAAGTTCCAGAAGTCTTCCTCCTATCCCCAATGCCAGACGACACGGAGGAGGCACCGCATCTGGCGAGGGCCAAGAAAGAGGTGCCTCGAGCACTCGAGCAAGGCGTTCCATCGCGGCAATCTGTCTGAAACGAACCCGGGTAATCAGGTTGGGGCCGTCTCGGAACAAGTACCGCTGCTTGGCATTGGTTGGTTGGCGGCTCCCTTGTCAGTCAAGCCAGCCGGGCCAGCGCCGTCCGTCCCAAGTGCAAAATGTAGCCCACATTTGAGGCTGATAAGGGGATGGTTTGCATGTGAAGGTTTTTTTTTTTCTAATTTTTTTCTAATTTTTTATTTTATTTTTGGGAACCTGCCTAGATGATGTCCCAGTGCGTCGAGCTGCATCACATAGCCCATCGGCTCCCATGCTCGCAGCGCCAAGGTTGTGGTGCAAGAAGGTCGTCCCGTGGCATGCTCCAGATGCATTTCTCCGAGCAACGTGTCAGGCTCAATGCAGGGGTTGGCGAGCGGAGGATTTTCCACGTGGGGGGAAAAAGAGGGAGGTGAGGCGAGCGAGCGCTGGACTCCTTGTGGTGTAGCGGAACAAAGCTTAACCATAAAGCGGATTTGATCGACGGAAAGCCAATTAAGCAATTCGTCAGATGCTTTGAGAGAGGGAGAGAGCGTGTGAGAGGGTGGTAGCTAGGTAGCATGGTTTAGGTGCGAGTGTGAGTCTGAGTGCTGAGTGTGAGAACTGAATGTGCGTGTGGTGTGCCATGTGTTATGAACCATGTGTCATGTAGTGCTGTGCTGTGCAGTTCGTACTAAACTAGAACGAGTATTAAACGAAAAAAAAAGAGACCAAGCAAAGTACCAAACCCCTTGATTATCGAATGGACCCTGTAGGGATACGATAGCCAAAATGGATACATGGTATTAGCGGTGGGGAGGAAAGCGGAGGACCTTGAAGGTAATATCGGCCGAAGCGAGGCGGACTAAATAAAACTTGGGTACTGTGTACCGTTTAGAACCAAAAGCAGTCAACCGATGATCCTGGGGCTTAGAGTTATAGGCCATGACGTTGCCTCAAAGTATACTATGCTGCATAGCTGGGGCAAGCCCATCGCTTGGAGCAGCATCTCACCTCTGCGCTGCGCGGACCACCAGTCGTCGTGTCCCGCGAAACCCTGCCACCTCGTATTTTTTCCGAACTCGACGCGCAGCTCGTGGGGCGAGGATTCCAATTCCAGGCGCAGGCAATGGGCAGTGCCGGTGCTGGGGAAGGGGAGGAACGGGTAAACAGAAAAAGTGTTTTAGAGGGACAAACATCAAACGTCTTTTTTTCCCTGTGACGTGCGTTGTGTGTGTGTGCGTGTGTGGAGGGCGTCGCTCTCGATGGGCTTCTGCCGTGCTGTGCCTCACGCTCTGACCCTCAGCATGTCTTGTCAAAAACGTGCAGCGCATCGCTAAAAGGGGCCTAATGCAGACGAGTTGCACAACGGCCCAAGGTTTGCGTGAGCTACAGGGGTTTTTGCTGGACCATCCTAGTGCACCCTTGTCGAAGGGCCTCGAAGGTGGCCAGTGGGGAGATTCCGAGAGAGAGCAGGGGTGCACACGCACAGGAGGGCAACAGACAAGAAAAGAGGTTTCTGGAGAGTGCTCCCAGTCTCAAGTGAGCGAGTGGCACGTACTGTGCGTGCTGTACGTAAAGATACCTAGACAGTGGGCGGCGTGGGCGTGGGCGTGGGCGGTCATGACATGGTTGGAATGCTGTTGCTGCGTGTCGAGTTGATTCAGATCTGTCATGCTCCGTCGCTCGGGGCTCGTGCTCACCTTTCATGCTCATGCTCCTACTAGTCTATGTCGTCAACTAGTTATCGACATTCCCTATTTGGAGCTTCAAGGGACCCCTTCTATTGGTCTGGGCTTCAAACCGTTGCTGTGTGTGTGTTCCTTCTGTTTATCCCTTGCCTTCGGTTTTGGTTTGGCTTTGGCACATGACATGATTTGTGTGTGTGTGAACGCAACACCCTCCGCCCCCCAAAAAGCGATCAATCATTCAATGTCTGCCCCTTTCAACAAACATCACAACCACGGCCGTGACATGAATCCTCGTGCATCAACTTAGCCGCACCGGAACACAGGCCCTCTTTCAGCATCGCTGCAACCACCACCACGGCCAACCCGCATCAACGCATCTCGTCAGTGAGCAGGACCCTGGTGAGGTCACCCCGGCCTGCCAACGCCACTCTCTCTCCCGCTAAAACCCTCGACTTCCTTCGCTCCACCGTTTCGACCGACCAGAACGCGCCACCCTCGGCCCTTGGTCGCACGCGCTAAACCTTCTGTCCTCCACCTCAAGGCCACCTGGAAGGCCTCCTCGAGCCCACCCCAGAGCTCAGAGGGCCAATCCCCCTCCCCAATCCGCACCCGTCTGTGCGTCGGGATACGCACAACGTCGTTCGCTCCCCCTCGTTCGCTCCCCTGGAACCACTTCCGCGACCGCCTCCCACCCCAAGCGCTTCGACCAAGGGTCTCCCCTCCCGCCAACGGCCACAGCTGCTGCATCCCATTCAATCCACTGTGGCCTTTTTTTTTCTTCTGCGTCTGTGCCTGCGCCTGCGCCTGCGCTGCCTTGTGCTGTGCTGTGCCCTGTGCTTGTGCTGTGCCGTGCCCTCTTGACTCGACCGACCAAGGTAGAGCGCTCCCGGCGCCCTGGTTGGACCAGCTTCCCGCCGACTCTCGAAACCCCCCCTTCTTGCAGCTCGCACAGCAAAGCAGACAACATCACCATTTCCACTTCCTCCTTTCTCTCCCTTCCTCTTCTCGAAACGCACCGAAATTGCTCGCTGCAAGCTCCTCGACCGATCGTCCGCCTCCCCCGTCGTCGTCCTCCCCGTTCCCTGGCCTCGTCTCGCCTCGACGCTTCTGCGCCTTGCGCCTGCGGTCTCCGTTCTTTTCGAGCTCTGAACGGTCCCGGTACGTCCAACCATCCTTGTCGAGCTTGTCCCCCCGTTCGCTCGTCCTCCGTCCCTTGCCCTGCCCAGCCCGCGATCCCCCATCTCGGCCGTATTCTCCAGCCCAGAGCCTCTGCCGGTCCTTACCCTCTCCCCTCACACCCCCCCCACGAGAGTGCGCTGGCCGTGTGGATGGTGCCCGGCGACTGGGACTGGGAAAGCTGCCAACCTTTGACGGACCCTCCCGCTCACCTCTTCCGCGCCTCAGTTGCCTCCCTTTTGACCTCAACCCCCAGTCTAAACTTTCCAGACTAGCCTTGAGAACCGTGACATCCCTGGTCCGCCTCAACTTGACCTGGGTCGTGTTCGCGATACGGATCCAGCTGGCAGGGTGAGATCTCCCGTCCTCTCCGCGCCTACTGTCTGTACCTTGTCCTGCCCTTTCAATGTCGCTCCTTTCCTTCATCTTGTCCTCGCTCCCCGGTCTGCTTTGCTTCCATCTGCTGTGTGACCTCACCCCGCCGTTCCTTTGACCTTTCTTTTTTGCCCTTTTTTTTTTCTCTTCTTCTTGTTCTAGTTCTTCTTGCCTTCAGCTTTGTGTCCTGGAGAGTCCTCGTTGCGTTGCAGCGCATTCTCCAACCATGGCCGACCCTTCGGAACTGACAGTCGTCCAGGACTCTAGTACCGCCACTACTCCCGCCGTCACCGACGACTACTCCTGCTTCTCCGACTCCGAGGCCGAAGATCGACCCCCTCAGAGACCGCCCAGTCGCTCGACCCCCGATATCCTATCTGGCGTCTACAGAGGCATCAAGAAGCTTCCCTCGGTTAAGCTTTCTCGCGGCTCCTCCTTCCTCTCCAAGAACAATTCCTCGGCGAGCGTAAATTCTTCCAATTCTTCAAAATCGGCGCCCCGGATTCTCGACTCGTCGGCCCTTCAGCATGTACGAAATTTAAAACTCCAGCATAGCCTTGCGAAACCTCTACCTCAGACACCGTCTACCCCCCAAGCCGAATCTCCGCCCCCGCCTCCCCCCTCGCGCCACACCTTAAACGAGAAAGAACTTCCCATACTTGTTGAGGAGGCCGACGACGGCGACATATCAGATTTGGACCTCCAACCCTTCACCCCCAACGCCATAGCCATGGATAGTCGAACGAGCACCATGGATTCGAGCACTTCGGTGCCTCTGGCCGTGCACCCGTACGGCAATCCAGATCCCAATGTTCACGACATGAGCAGCAGCATGAGCAGCCTGTCAAGTGTCAGATATGAGGGTCCGGAAGACCCCTCCAAGCCTCGAGGCGCAGGCGGCTCCTCTGGTCCTTCGCCGGCCGTATCTCAAGGGAGAACCCCTACCTCCGTCGGAGGACCGTCCCAGCCAGGCCCGTCAGCCCACCTGTCGGGCCTGATGTGCAATGTTCACCGAACAACAGGTCGCGAGCCCCATGCGCTGGTCGGCGCCACAACCACCATTCTCGGTGACAAGCTCTACGTCTTTGGAGGAAGGATCCTATCTAGAAGCCGACCTGCTCCCCTGACGTCCGACTTGTACGAGCTCGATCTGATCCGACGACACTGGACCAAGCTCGAGACCACCGGCGATATCCCCCCGCCGCGATACTTTCACTCCATGTGCGCCCTGGGAGACACAAAGATGGTCTGCTACGGTGGCATGTCTCCTGCTCCAAACCAACCCCCTGGAGCCGATCCTCAGCAGCCCGAAATTACCGTCATGTCCGACATTTACATTTACGACGTCAACACCAAGGCCTGGACCTATATTCCCACTCAGGAGGCTCCTCAGGGCCGCTACGCCCATTGCGCGTGCATCCTCCCCTCATCCGCCACCTTCTCCTCGCACCGCGCACCGCTCTCAGCTTTGCAGCACAACCCGTCCTCCGGAAACCCCAATGAGGGCCGAATTGGCATCAACATTAACGGTTCAGGCGGCGCCGAGATGGTCATCGTCGGTGGTCAGGACGGCGGAAACAATTACATTGAACAGATTAGCGTGTTCAACTTGAGAAGCCTCAAGTGGACCACGACTCAGTCCCTGGGCAAGAGCTGCGGCGCCTACCGCAGCGTCGCTGCGCCCCTCCCCCCCTCGGTCTCTGCCAAGCTTGGCCGCTCATACTCGAACGGCGGGCTGCATACGCAGGACGGCGGAATCAGCCAGGAAGCCCGCGAAGCTGGATCCTCGATGCTCATTTACTCCAATTACAATTTCCTCGACGTCAAGCTAGAACTGCAGATTCGATCACCTGACGGCACTTTGGCGGAGAGACCCATGTCCGGAACATACTCACCCCCCGGTCTGCGCTTCCCTAATGGTGGCGTGATCGATACCCACTTTGTGGTTAGCGGCACCTATCTTACGTCGTCCAAGCAGGAATATGCTCTGTGGGCGCTGGATCTGCGAACTTTAACCTGGAGTCGAATTGATGCTGGAGGAAGCGTCTTTAGTCAGGGGAGCTGGAACCGAGGTGTGCTATGGAACCGGCGCAACACATTCGTCATTTTGGGAAACAGAAAGAGGAGTCTCGTCGATGACTATAATCACCGGCGCATCAACTTCTCAAATGTCTGTATGGTGGAGCTCGAGGCATTTGGATTTTACGACAACCCCCGCAAGACCAGCCCCTTGTCTGGCTTCATCTCGGCCAGCAGCCCGTACGCCAACCCTGGTCTGAGCCTTGCGCGGAAAGCTGGATACACTGCCGGTGGTCGATTTCACTCCAAGGCCAGCGAAGAGCTGGGCGAAAAGGCGTTTACTATGCGCGAG
The DNA here is from genome assembly GCA_022837005.1 of Calonectria pteridis. Taxonomy (NCBI): domain Eukaryota; kingdom Fungi; phylum Ascomycota; class Sordariomycetes; order Hypocreales; family Nectriaceae; genus Calonectria; species Calonectria pteridis. The sequence goes on along the minus strand of JAKZGU010000098.1, from coordinate 78,917 downwards.
CTGGCGGACATGGATATTCTGTGTATCGGAGGAGAGCGCATTCCTGTCAACTCCAGAATAGTCGGACGACGCTGGGGCCCTTATTTCGTCCAGCTGCTGCGAGAGGGCACAGCGACACAGGACGGCAGCGACGCCATGACGTTGCGTTCTGGGCTTTCCAGCAACCCCCTGCGAGCGTCTGCCATCACGATCACACCGAACAACACACGGCCCGCTGAGAGCACCGTTTCGCTTGCCAGCACGCTGGTGGCCTCGACAACGTCTGGTGTTCCTCCCAGCACCGCGTCAAGCGTTTCTGCCGGGGTTGTGCACCCGACCGGCGATACCAACCCCAACGCAGCGCCGACGCCGCGATCTCTGCCTCCCAACTCTCGACCTCGATGCCTCTACCTCCCACATACCTATTTGACCGTGCAAGCTCTGCTCCACTTCCTGTACACCAGCTCCCTGCCCCCACACACATCTCCCCTCTGCACGCCCCAGATCCTGTGCTCTCTGCTGCAGATTGCGCGACCGTACAGAATTGATGGCCTTCTAGAGGCTGTTGTCGAGAGGCTGCATGCTCTGCTCGATAGCCGAAATGCCGCCGCTGTCTTCAACGCCACCGCTATGGCCGCTGGCGGGGGTCGCGGCATCGATGGGTCCCTGAACCCCAACTTCTTCGTCGGCGGCTTCGACCCGATTGGCGCACCCACAGCCACGTCAGACTTTTCCATGGATGGCACGGCAAACACCCCGTTCCTCTCTGCCGATCTCACCGCACGCACCGAAGGCCTATCAATCAACACAAGTGTGCAGCGTGTGGGCCGACCCCCAAGCGAGGAGCTGTCTGCGAGCACGAGCGCCAGCGGTTCGGAGTGGAGCTCCTCAGAGGTCGAAGCCGGCAGCGAACGAGACAACTTTGTGTGGAATGGCGAGCTCAGCAGCGTAATTGGACTGCAGAAGAGGGGACTGAGAGGATTGATGGAGGGCAGGAGGATGAGGGAACGAACAGGGACAACGGGTGGAAATGGCGGTTATGTTGGAGGTCCACAGCGTGTGGGACTTGGAATTGCAGGTTCTTAGGCCTTGTGTAGGTTACGGGTGATGGGTTGTAAGACGAAAAGAGATGGAAGAATCGGGGTTCAAGTCATAGCCGGAGAATTGCCATGTCCCAGCATATAACGACTGACGATCTATGTAGAAGGAGCATGTTGACGTTAGATATGAAGAATCACGTCAAGGGAAAAAGATATATCAATGTGTAGACTAATGGGATATGAAAGCGACAGTTAAACAGAGAATTTGACAGAATACCCTTAATTCTTATCTACAGTTGTACTGGGGACGACGTTAATTTGATGAACCCTCGAATGCTACTTGGGATAGTCATGATGAACAACGGCAACCTCAATCATTATGAAGAGGTAAGTCGTTAGATACAAATGACGGTATTAAATCCGTCAATATTGTTGCTCGCAGGCATTCGCACTCAAACAAGTGGTCAACACCATCAAGTTAGAATTATTTAGACTATAATATTAAATAATAAGGAACCTTGATACCTTATTTTTATTTTTATTTTTATTTTACTTTTAATAGGCTATTCTCTGTCTTTGCTTAGGCAAAAATATTGTACCATGTGCTGACGGACTTGTCTTGGGACTCGCGTAACTCATCCAATCCTTCGACTCGCAACATGCATGGTTTGGCCTTAGCTGTGCTTGATCTACCCGCATTACATCTACGCATAGCCGACAATTTCTCTGATTGCACGAATCGCTTCCTCCTGCTTTACGATGTAGTCTCGCTTGGCCAGGGGAGCAAAGAGAGGCCGCAGGTCCTCCCAGGTCTCCATGACCGCCGGCTCCTTGGCCAACCCGCGTAGCCTGTGCATGAGGGATCGAAGCACGAAAGCATCCTCGCGGCCCATGATGGTTTCTATCTTGTCGAGGAGCCTGTCGGGGGCCAGCTGCACCCAGAGCGCAACTTCATGGGCCGCAAACTTGCCGGTGGCCATGAGGATGACGGGCACGAGCGTCCGCATGAACTCGGTTGCTTCTCGATCATCCTCAAACAAGAAACCTGGCTCGCAGGCCTCGATGAATTCCGCGAGAGGGACCCCTAGTATCTCTCTGACGTCGGAGAGGGCGTCAGAGAGTTCCTTGACGGTGTATGCCTTCTCGTGGAGTAGGCGCACGAGGGGGAACCACTCCGTCGACATGGTGTCTAGCGAGCGGATGTGCGCTAGGATTTCTGCAGAAAATGGTTTGGAGTTGAACCAGTCCCTTGGTATCCTTGGTAGCCGGCACTCCCTGTCGTGTTTGTTTGGTGCATGTCCGGACGGCGTGGCGGGGGGTCCCGTTGAGTGTTCCGGGTTTGGAACCGTCTGCGATGAAGCCTCCCCCGGCTGTATAACTGGAGTGGGCATGATGAGAGAGAAAATTTAGGAGAGTTTTTTTTTGGAGAATATTGCAGTGGACAACCGGAAGCTTGATTGTGCTCTGCCAATGCCCTGACGTGAAGGTGCAAAAGGTTGGCAAGAGGAAAAGACAGTTTTCGACCAGTTACAGAGGTTTTATAAGAAGTGGGAGTAAGCGAACAGAGCAGAGAAAGCGTGAATCAAAGTAGAAAAAAGTACGGATGGGTTCGGAAGTCCGGCTATGAATCATTTGTTGATTGATCTGGTTCATCAATTCAGTCTCTACAATGATGGTCAACATGTGCTGGCCCGTGTTGTCTGTCAGCTTGTTGATGTCTATTCACATTTGCGTTTATGGAAGTCCATTTGTAGTATTTACATGTAGAATGAGAAACTTGAAAGACTATGGAGCTGGTCCAGTCTCAGCAAATGGGCACCATGGGCTCCGAAACCGAAAATAACCTGGTATCCCGAACCAGGAGCGGCTGTACCATACATGATTCCGAGAAGGGAGCTGGCTATTGGCGAGTTTGCCCAGTCTCTTCTTGTTATTCCCAAGACCCTTGCCGTCAATGCTGCCAAGGACGCTGCAGAGCTCGATGCCCAACCAAGGCGGCAGCTCGCAGCATTTCTTTTGTGAGAATAACCCCTTCATCGCCTCCAATCCCCAGCTTTCATAAGATGTAGTCGGGCTCGTTTGCAGAGCCACCCAAGCAGACCCTGTGCCGTTGTGGCAACCAAAAAAAAAAAGAAAAAAAAAAGGCCTCGATGGCGTTTTTGATTCCACCGAGATCTGACATCTTGAATTGGATGTAATCTGCAGCACCGGCTCGCACAAAGTCGCGAATGTCATCCAGCGTGTTGCACCACTCGTCTGCGACGAGTATCACCGGCATGTCCCGTTGCTACAGGATATGTCGCAGCTCGACAAGACGTTTTACTTGAGATGGCTTAGTGGGGGCAATAATTGGAGATTTGATGGGCAGGTCGGATGGTTTGGCTGCTTGGTGGAGGTGTTGGAGATACTGCACCAGCTCATCGTGATTGGGAAACATATCACCTAGTGTCCCATGTACGTCAAAGTGTAGTTGTGGACGGTATCCGCCGGGCTACAAATGTGACGTAGTCTATTAATCGTCTTCCTTCCAGCCCAATTTCATTGATATGCACAAACGAAGCGTGCGGTAGCATAGCAACCAGCCTCATGATACGTGATCCAACTGTAGAGTATCGTCGCGATGACATGATGCTGAGATGTTAATCGGATGCCGAGCTATTGGAATGCTCTATTCTCAACATGAAACGTTCGCCAAACGATGTATATGTAGACCCCAATTTCGACGTAGAAACTCCAATCATAGAAGAACGCATTATAACGCTTTGATAAGGCCCTCCTTCTTAACCACCCATCCTTGGTTCTTCGGAAATCCCGGCGCATCCCCTGAGGATTCCTCCCATCCTTCAGCCATATAAGCCACTAACGGGAGTCAGTCGCGGAGCCCGAATTCAAACCAAGCCTAAGGACCTTACCTGCTAGCAATAAACCGGCGTTTCCGGGCATGAACGGAGGCGGTGTTCCGCCATCACCACCACGAATGGCAAATCCTTGCAAACAATTGCGTCAGTGAGATTTTATCATCCAGATGATTCATTGTAAAACTCACCAGCATCATCGAATTTCCAATAGTCGTATGCAGTCATGTGATGAATGGCTCTCTCCTGATTTCCAACCCGAGCCGAGCTGATGGCCAAAATTGGTCGTCCCCAGCCGCGGATTTTCGAGTCGGGCCAAATCTCCCAGATTTTGTCGGCGGTCAATTTCGCAATCTCGGCATCCACGGCAGGTGTATCTGGCAAAATTCCTTGAAGCATATTGAGGCTGCGAGGATCGCCTGTCAGTCCGGGATCTTCCCACCAAGAGGCGTTAAGACCTTCATATACAGCATACAAGCCATCGATTTGGGGCGGCTTGGCGAGGCTGTTGGCAACAGTTGTCCACTGGCTGGGAACAGATTGGCCCAGTTTCTTTTTCCACTCGCGGGCAACGTCTAGGCCGTAGCGCCAATAGGCAATCTCGTAAGCAAGATTTACAGTCTGTCTGGGAGGTGTATTCTCTGTGACTCCATATGACCTGTTCAAGGTCAGTTTTAACTTGTATAGATATTCTTTTTAGGATTCTTACGGTGGCCCAAGGTCGTAGTTCTTAGACGAATCGTTGTACCATGCATAAGAGGCCATGTAATCCGCAGTTGCTTCGAGGATTGGATCCCATCGCTTCAGCGTCTCCAGAGTTGGTCGCGATTTATACGCTAGCTTCGCCATGTACATGGGATGTGGCTAAAGTAGTAACAGATATTAGTATCTCATACTCCATTACGAGGGTACTATGACTTGCTTGTTGCCACAAAAGGAATCCATTGATAGATCCGGGCGAACTTCTACCGGTTCGGGTCTCCGTCATTTTAGGCCACCGAGCACCTTCCCATCCCATCTTTTTCGCTCTATCGAGTGAAGTTGACAAAAGTGACTCGTATAAGGCAGGAAAAATGTTGTGAAAGTACTTTTCACGACCCCACGACACCCAGTGTGCGCAGTGCCAAACAACCATCTCCATATGGAATTTGCCTATTCTTGTCAGCGCGAAACGAAAAGAAAGCAGCCAAAATTCGCAACTCCCTACCATACCACCCATTATTCATGAGTCCGCTTTCTTGCGGTGGTTGTCCAGTCCCCGCGCTATTGACACGGACATGATATTGAGACTGGATGATGCGGCGCTGCAGCTCTGTTGCGTTTGGGTTTGATGACTCTGTAAGATCTATAAACCCACCTTCGTTCCAATACTTGTTCCAGTCGACTTGGTTTCGTTGGCTAACGCTCTTGGGAAGATCTGGAACTCCCTTCGTCGGTGAAAAGTGAGCAGTGAAAGAAACTTGGTCATTCTTTGACTCGTGCTGCTTTTCTGGAGAAAGAATGTACCTGTGAGCAGTTATTGCGGTGGAGTTGGCAGCCCCCAATCGCGTCAGCGATAGTGGCGATTCGTTGGGCCAACGCAAATTGACAAAATATTTGGTCTCATCCATAGTGTGAAGAATATGCGCTGTGTCCTTGGAGAGCCTCTTCTCAATGGTGGTTGTGTGATTTGTCGGAAAGTCATAGACGCCAGTAAATACTTCGTACTTGTACTTTGTTGTATGAATTGGCGGATATGGAAAATCAAGCTCAACTTCGAGAGCGCCGGATCGGATAAGTTCAGACTCTATCCCAAAAGCGACGGAATCAGAATCAAAGTCGCTCCAGGTAACTACCTTAACCTTTCTGTTGTTCACAGTAAAGCTCGATGTAATAGTGCCATTCCATAAATCTAGTTCTTGGTGTGTTTCTGAAATATCATCTGCCTTCAGCGTAGCATTGTTGTACCGAAGGCCGATGCGACCGAGGTTGACGCGGTTTGGATTGCCAATCAGCCACTGGGTAACATCAGGGAGGTCTGGATCAGGGAGATCATATGATATATTCCGTCCGTGTGTGGTCACATAAACCCCCGTATATTCATCGATGTTTCTTGTTGAAATTAGTCCGTGTCAAAAAAGCTCATTGCTTCAAGTCAGATCATACCCACTCTGCGGTCTTGTGTCGTTGTGCCATGCCCAGCTAGACATTGTATTAAAGGGAAGGTAAGTTTGCATTCCTGTGGTGTCAACTGAGAAGGCAAAATCGCCGTTCCCAACTTGAAGGGGCGTAGTCTCATCGTTTATTAGGCTCGTGCGGACGACGTTATTCTCCGACACAACCCGATATCTTGTGTGCATGAGCCCAGAGTTGATGAGGTGTTTCCTTCAAGCTCACCTGTCAATCTTCCCCTGTACAACAGAAGCAAGAAGAGCCCATGAGAATATGGCTACGAGTACCATTGTGATTCAACGCATTCCTCAAACAGCTAATACCACCCAACCTTCTGGCCTGCTGGTAGAAGAATCGAAAATCAGAATTGATATCCTCTACTTGCTTTATTTTTCTCTAGAAAATCTTCCTAGAATAATGTCCTTTTTGTACAAGATTCAAGCCCCGCAATTCGGGTTGTCAAAAAGCAATTGTCAGTGGGGTTCTTTCTTTTTACATTTAGCCTCAAGAACTACTGAACTTCGGGATAATTAGTGCTAGTTTCTCCGACCACTAACAACTTGGATGTGTGAGCAAGGATTTCTCTTCGTAAAGAACGTGGCTGATTTGGTTGTATGCGGGCTAGTCAGGCCATGAGTGTCGACCAATCCCAGTTGATCTGCTTCCTCCTGCGGCTATTTATCCAGCCGGATAAATTTGACTCCCCCAATTAGACTTTAGGAGCAAGGTTTAAATGCACCATACTTAAATTGACTTATCACACCGAGCTCTCAAGTGTGTGTTGAAAAGATCACCTAAGCCTAGGCTGGACGAAACAGGCCGTTCAAGCGGAAAACACGTGCATGAAATCGGTCCTATTTCCAATAGCAGAACCATCCAACATAATTCATCTTTCAAAAACATCTTATTTACCAGCTCAATGATAATTTCTTTTTCTTCTGGCTCGTCTTGATTCATCTGAAATCGACGTTGAGTTCTAACAGCTAGCATTGTAATCTAGTTAAATACGCGACAACGCTTTCTAGTGCTATGCTTAGTTCAGCACGCTGTCAATGCTAGAGCTGGTTTCTACTTCTCGTTAATAGCATCTTCCTGGTGAACCACGTGGGGCATTTCGGCTGCATCCCCCTTCTCGTTAAATTTCGTCGAGAGGGAAGGTGAGCCTAATTTATCTCGGCCTCTCACAAGTTCAGCCTCAGCAGGTGCATCAACAAGCCTATTGAATTCTTCCTTTTGTTCCTTGAGGAAAAATAACACTGTATTGGCCAGAATTAGTAAAAGGTTTTGGCAAGGCCGTGAATACTTACAAAATGTCATGGGCGCACAAAAGGCTGCAGAACAAACCCAGGCATTCCGAAAAGCAATCGAATATGCATCTTTCATGGCATCACCCGCAGCCTCCATTATGCTAGGCGTGATTCCTGGAACAGCAGCAATGGCTTCTTCGCTGCCTGATGACAAAGCCTGTAGCAATGATGGGAGAGACGAGGTTGGTAGACCCAGCGGAACCGTCGCGGCGATGACCCTTTTAGGTAGTTCCTTTTCCATCGCGCTGTTGAATATGCTATTATCAATCGCCAAGCCAACAGCGCCACCCAAACTTCTGATTCCCATCATCAAGCTTGATGCGATGGTAATTAATTCTGGTGGTGTTGACAGTTGGGCGGCAACCATAGATACGGGCAGAATCGATGAGATAGCAATGCCAGCTATGATTGGATATACGCAGAGAGCAGCTCTCGGGGTGCTGGGCTTGGCGACGGCCATCAGGATGAAGAAAAGGATGAAAACAGCGCCACCGACAATAAGTGGCATACGCATCACTTTGAACTGAGAGGACCACATTCCAAATAGCGGGATGATGAGAAAGCCTGTAAGGAAGAGGAGCAGAAAATTAACACAAGCCTTGAACATGGACTCTCCGTACACGGCAGTCAGCTCGAGAACGAAGTAGCTGTTGGCGGAAAAAAAGGCAAGCCCTTCGACAAAGATGACGAAAAGGCTGAGGGCAAAGTTTCGATGCCGCCAAAGACCGTGGTGAAGAATTCCATCCTTCTTGAATTTCCATTCGTAGATGAAAAACAAGACCATCATCCCAACGCCGATGATGAAAGGGGCGAGGATATGAGCGTCGCTCCACGAATATGGATTGTCAGACCATGACAGCGCCATTGCGAAAAGGGCCAACCCAGGAGCGAAAGGGAAATAGCCAATCCAATCAAGCTTTGCAAGTTTTTCAGATGTCGTGAGCGATACTTGCAGCTCTCTCGGAGGAGGGTTATAGCCCACAAAGCACCCGGCCGCTGCCAGGGCAAAGATGGCTGCTTCAATATACCAATAGATGCGGTAGTTCTCAGCATCGCCATTTCGAAGGAGACCACCTCCCATAAGCAAGCCGAGGACACCTCCAAGACTTCCTCCGAGATTCACTGCCGATTGCGTCCATGGTCTATGTACTCGGGGTACAACCTCGGACACGACGCTCATGACAACTGATTGACTCCCAAAGGCAAGGCCAGCAATCGCAAAGCCAACAATCAGAGTGCCAAAGTTCTGCGCTCTCGAAATGATGATGGAACCAACGGCTCCGATGGCAGGAGTTCCAATAATCACCCATCTCCGACCCCAGTAATCAGCAACCTGACTGATGGGCGGATTCAGAGCAACAGTCATGATGGTGATGAGCGACGAGTACCACACAGTCTGCGATCCACCGCCAACGACCTGGGACATGTAACGGCCCAGCACTCTGGCGCCAAGTACCGCGACAACCTGGGCCATGTAGAGGAAGCTGACAGCCTGCGTCCCCGGTGAGCATTATTTCTACGCAGAATAGCAAGGAGGTAACCTACTACGACACAAATCATGGTCCGGAGACGGATACGCTGGGATGGATCTCCCATCTCGAGGGAAGAATTGCTGATGCCAGCATCCATGCTCATTATGCTGCGAAAATTCGGTCTATATTGGTAATAAGATGCATCAAATCAGAGCATGTTAGAGAAGGTAGAGTACCATTATATAGTCGACGGGCATCTTTCGGATGTGAGGCACCTTTGCCTATGATTAAGTGAGTGGGAGCTTTGATTGAAAACAGCCAGGATGGGAAAAGCGTTCGGGAAGAGTGGGGGAAGGTGTGGTTGCTTGTATCTACACCTTTAGACTAAGCGGCTCGGTCAATAAGTAAACCCCGTATCCCGGATTTACCGCAGACGGTTGCGGCAATGCCACGCTGGGTTTATTTAAGAGTTAGAATTCTACTGTATCTGAATAGTATGGCTTTTTTTTTTTTAATATTCTCGAATGATATCAAGCGTCATGCCCATGCATTCACGATAGTGCACTGTTGATAGCATGTTGCATCCTCCCTGTTCATGCTGAATCGACATCTTCTCAGAACAAATGTGAAATACCAGAAACAGATTCAATATTCCAAACCCTGGTCAAAGTCGGGGTAGCCCCAGCATCGTTGAATTTTAGCTACTGTGCCGTACTTCGACATGTACCCCACGTTCCGGAGCAATCAAGATCTAGTCGGAACCAATTCTAGCCTAGGATGAACTTAGGTTGAACATTTCTAGGTTTTCTCCCCAAATGTATATCAGATTGATCCTGGAGACTATTTGGTCGAGGTATCTTGATTCACGCCGCCATTGGCTTCATGGTGTCTTGATCACGGCCCCTCCCCCTCCTTGATCTCTTACCCCGAGCCCCCACCCCCGTGTACAATCGGGTCTCGATCGCCAATTTACTGACCTAGGCATCAACTATTTCGTTGGTCATACTGAGCTGATACACACTGGATATGCCCAAGACCAAAAAAAACACAGTGAAAATAGACAGATGAGGCGTTGGTTGGCTGGGTTTATCCACATCACTTCCAACCTCAGCTATAGATCGAACAGAAAGAAGATCAGTTCCAGATCAGTGGAGAAATTCATCCTAGTGTTGGTAGTGCCTACCCTGGTCGCATCACAAGGTATGTTGTAGGACTCGAGCACTTCGGCAGCACATCGCGGCAAGTGATCGCGGGAGGCTTGTGAGTATGGTGACCTAGTATCCTTGCAGCCACAAACAAAAGGTTGTTGAGCCGCTCTCATCCAATGAATCGCTCCAAAGTGATTGCGAGAATAATTTTCGTGACAGAGCTAGACCAAGGCGCTTCTAACCAACAATTCATCGGCGGCTTAACCGCCCGTCATTCGCCCTGAAGCCGGGCCAACAGCAACGGAGCTAAGCCCGGTTTGTTCCAGCGTTGGTTGGTTCCTCTCGGAATTCCCGTGCTCTGTAGTAGAATTGTATGACTCGCTATTCTAAAAACAGACGATTGAATATTTCGGGGCCAACGCGGGAGGTAATGCTGTTGGTTCCGCTGTGTCGGGCCGGCCATACCGGCGCGCCCCTCAGCCCGCCTTGCTGAAAAGAACTGCCCAGGGCGGCACCGAGCGGGCTTGGTGGTCCACTGTGTGCGCTCTCAGCCACTTAAATATGCTGCTGGTGTGATGAGTGCTTGCATTCCCGCCACGAGGTCGCCCTTGCAAGACTGATGACCCAACATGTCGACCAACAATTGTGGCAAGCCACGACCAGTTTCAAGTAGGTGGGCTATTAATCGGATATTCAGCTGAGCGATGTAATTAGAACGCGCGTGGTAGTTTTTGCCTGTGCGGCGCGTATGACGATGCTTCAGCTCATCCTCGTGATATAAATTCCATTGGCGTTGCCAGTGTCAACCACACTCAAATCTTCAACGCATCACCTCACATTCAATCATCTCTTATTGATTTCTCTCAATATAAGTCAATTTATTTCCTTGTTGGGTGTGGTAAAGATTTCTCCCGCAAACATCCACTCTTTCAGCAGCCTTACCAACATCACAATGGTTTCTTTCACTGCGGTTCCGGTGCGCTCCTCGACAGTGCCATCGTACCCTAGCCTCATAGGAATGATAATTATTCTTATTACACTCATCATTTGGGTCTCTATCGTTGCTCTCAACCTTATACGCCTCGTTCATGAAATGATACTACTTCTGCACCAAACTGTGTTTGTCAGTTACCACCGCGATACCTGGACCTTTGCCAAGATCGAAAGCCCAGCATAGTGGCACTGTTGATACGGGAATACCATGAGAACTATTATCACGACGTCATTGGTCTTGGTGCTTATCGCTCTTCTCCTCTGTCGTTACAGATCAGGATGCTCTCGGGCAAGAAATTCATACTTAGAATGCCCCTGGAAGTGGCCATTTACAATACAGGCATTGTTACCATGATGCCAGTGGAGCTTGGATATATTCTGAATCAGGAAATGTACTGTGAGCTGGTCGAATACAGCTGGGAAATTCTGGTTGGAGTTGAACTGCAGGGGATCTGATGCGTGTGGGGTTTGTAAGATAGTGCGGTGAACCGGTTCCATCCCGGTTGGTATTTAGCGGCGGTCTATAGATTAACAATCGGACTACTTTCTCCCGAGATCACCCTCGATGCAGAGATTCTTGGAAGAGATCTTCAGAGTTGCATATCCATGTATAATTCTGCGACGCTGGTCTAAGTCATGCATTATCAAACGGAGGATAAGCTGCTCATGCCGAAATGCGCCCATTCCATTCGCTCAAGAGGTGGCATAAAGTAGCGTTTATTCTCGGTCCGGCTGAAGCTGATTTAATTACATCATGCGTGAGTTCACAATCGTGCACTAACCGCCAGATACATCGCGGGACACCGTGGCAGGGCGCATCGTTCAGCTTCTCAACATTTCGCCTTTTTTGAGACTTGCGTCCGAGATCGGGATCGGCTGCTGGCCTCTGGTCTCGAGTTGATGCATCTCTAGAAATTCTAGACGAGTGCCAAGCCCGCGAGATGAATTTGGATCCCGCCTCGGTTCTGAATTCTTTCTTTTGTTAGGTTCCTGAAAATCACATGGGCGCCTCTTGCTAGCGTGGGGGGCGGATCACGGTATATTTCACACAATCCGCCGCTGAGTCCTCATGCATGCGAGTCGTGGCATGCCTTGGCTTAAGCCCTCATCTGTCTCGGGCAACTTATTAAATGTCTGGATCGTACATGCAACCGCCTACTTTTCAGGAAGAAAAAAAAAGGAGAATGTAGACCGATCTTTCTAAAACATGGATTAGAAATCATGGTGTCCTTGCGAGTGGCTGCTAAACTCCGGACCGGGTCATATGTCACCAATATGCGAGCCGAAGTTTTGGTAACCGACGAGTCAACTTGGGCAGGATCACCTCCAATAGTTTCTCGTATCCTGGCCGATCGCAAAAGCAACAAAAGCCACGGTCGAAAATTCCAACCTTGCCACCATCACGATGACCTCCAATAGCCTTGAGACAATTGAAATATGGTAACCAAGACATGTTTAAGACAGAGGGCCAGCTCTCCAGTCCTTGCGTAGGGTCGACTTCTAGCCCGGAAGCGGTCAGAGACACGAAGGAACAGAGTTTTTTCTTTAGTATCCTCATTTGTGCGCGACACGCTAGCTCAACCCATTCACATCAGTGCGAAGTGCTCGACCTGGGATCGTGCTGTGCCGCACCTGATGGTCAAACCCCTTTACGGTTCCGCGTATTGATTCAGGATACCGTTTCGAAGTGATATTTTTGTCATTTCTTGCAATTCTGCCTCAGCCGAAAAACCAGGCTGCTTCCTTGCCTCGAATTTTCCCGCTGTAAAAACTTTTTTCTGTGGCTATTGACACTAATGTGTGCTTTTTCCCAGGGGGCGGGACGGGATGAGGTGGCAAGCGAGATCGGCGATCATCATTTTCTGGACCAAAAAAGCAATGGAACTTCAGGATGGCCGCTAAGAAAAAGAAATGCGAGCTCGAATCACATGGAGTCGTGGCTGTCGTGCCCTGAAACCAGACCACTTCCCAGGGCGACACTTAGTTGGATGGCGCAATGCAGCTCGTGGCATGTCTCCCTCCCTCTCTCTCCCGACATGAACCAAGTGTTCACGATCGAATCGTGACAAGAGACAAGATGGATCCGTCCCCAGGAAGTCCAACCCCGCATTTTGCCAGGCCCTGGCGAGGTCGGAGCACTAGCACGGTCCATCTCGGATCCGGACGGGCGGCGATGATGTGCATTGGCTGCGTACAGTTCATCTGGACCTCTGGCACGGAGCCCAACCGCACTATCTGTGTGGACGAATGGCTTGCACGAGGGTTGTCATATGGCAAGCGTATATAGCCGAGCGTGCCCAAGCTGGTCCACTTTTTCGCCCACGTTTCAATCCACGAGCAAAAGACGAGAAAATCCGATCCAGCGCCTCGGGAACACCGAAGGGAGGAAACAACACCACCGGAGTCCCACCATCTCTTTTCTCCTGATCTGACATCACCCTGCTGAAGATCATGCCCATTACTGAGTACCGGCCCTCTGTGCGCAACCTTCGCCTTTGTCTCGACCGCGCCAAATGTCTTGCTGACACACGGGATTGGACTAGTTTCTCTACGAGGCGTGGGCCCTCTTCGGCATTGGAGCGATCGTCATTTTCACGCGCTTTGCCATACGCATCAAGACGGTCGGATTTCGCGGCTTCCAAGGGGACGACTTTTTCTCCATTCTGGTCCTCATATTCTACGTCGGGGATGCCTTTACAGTACACCTAATATGTATGTTACTCCTGGTTGAGAGAGGCCGGCGCTAGTTTGCTGATACTTGGTAAGATTTTCTTGGCACGAACGTTGAGGCTCAGGAAATACGGAAGACAAAACGTATGGTCCCCACACCACTAGAAGGCTTCCATACTAACAGCCGAAAGCATTGACTGCTGAGGATGTGGCCGAGTTCACCAAAGGCTCCAAACTGGAATTCACAGCTTGGTACTGCTACACTGCACTCATCTGGTCCTTGAAGGGCACTATGCTGTGCTTCTTTTTTCGCATGACGATGGGTACATTTCACAGCATGTATGTCAAAGTGGTATCGGTTGTGACTGTTATTGGCTACGTGGTTGTCTTTCTTACAGTGAGTGAAGGACTTGCTTGATACCCCACAACCCACTCTAACCACCCTAGATCACATTCAGCTGCTGGCCGTATCACAAAAATTGGATGTAAGTGAACCCCACCTGATTTTCATCGACCATCACTGACAGTGCAAGCAGGGTAACACCCGATCCAGGAGGTATGTCTGTGCTCTCGCCATGACCGACGACAAGGGAATTAAGATGAATCTAGCGAGATGCACATTCAGGAAGCAAAACTTTGTCGTAACTACCGTCTTTAACGTCTTGTACTGTGGTCTATTACCAAATATCATTGTAATTGCGACTAACCTTGCATAGAACGGATGGCATGATCTTTTGCATCCCGTTGCCACTTTTGTGGAAGCTCAAGATTCCCCCACGCAAGTGAGTCTGCAAGGAATTTCTAGTTTTTTTTTTTCTACATACTCATCCTGCCTAGGAAAATCGTCACCGGCATCCTCTTATCATCTGGGGCTTTTGTGATATCCGCCGCCATCATTCGCGTAGTTTTGACGCTTTCATCCAAGCCCTCTGCGCTGACAATCAACAGCTGGGGCGTGCGTGAAACTATTGTGGGTATTATTACCGTCAACATCCCGGTTTTGCGACCGCTGTTTACAAAATCATTCTGGACCGGTGTTCCTACGCAAAATATCAAGATCAGCTCGTTTAGAACCGCCACCAGAAGCGGCATATCTAAGAATGGGCCGTTCGATCTTACAACTTTTGGTGACACGACGTTGATTGACGCCCAAGAGGGTGAAAGTGATACACAGCATCTAAATGCCAATAACATCGGCCCTACAAACTCGGTAACGGTACATAAGTCGTTTGATATTACCCGGGAGAACACCATGCCACGCAAAGTACCTCGGAGTGCGGGGCACAGCGTGTGCGTTCGCGGTGGGACAGACGACATTGTATAGTAGGCTTACGATCACTGCGCCCGAGATACGCGGGCGCAGTGGCTTGGCATCTCGGGACATTAGAACATATTCTTTCATTTAGAACCGCAGTTCAGGGGGAAAAAAAGATGTAGCGGGGCCAAGGTGGATTAAACCAGGCAGTGGGGGAATGCGTAAGGGACACATGGCGGAGTTAGCTTTGCATTACGTCCGGCACGACACCAAAAGTACATTATTAAATTAGTTACAGTTCACCATGACGGACCCAAAATACATTATAACATATTCTTTCCTTATAGCAGGGACTCAGTCAAGTGAAGGTATCATTGCAAAAGCTGTCTACTAGGCTATGCTAATAACTAAAAAAAAAAAAAAACGCATGCTATGGCCATCCCTGTAATTGTTTGATAAAACGCCATCTGTTTAAGCACTGCCGTTTTGCTTCTTCGCGCTCGGCTCGGGCGTGCTGCGGTACGCCGGCGGCAGAATGCCCTCGAGAGCCGCCTTGATCTGCAGAGCTAGCGTGCGCGAGTAGTATCGGTGCTGCTGGGTGTAGCCGCCCATGACCCAGTAGTTGTTGATGCGCAGGTGGCGCTTCCACATTCCGCGGATCTCGCCCTCGGCGTCAACGCCCCAGGTGGCGTCGACGCGAGCTGCGATGTCGTTGGGGCCGAGGATGTCCTTGCTTACGCCGTTGCCGTTCGTGTAGGTCTCGCCTCCCAGGATCTCGGCGACGGTATCGCGGGCGTCCTTGTCGCTGAAACCAGTACACCAGACGATGGCGTCAGCCTCCACGACACTGCCGTCGGAGAACTTGAGACCGGTCTCTGTGTAGGCAACGGGCTCGACGTTGGCCTTGAAGGCGACCTTGCCCTCGACCAGCAGGTCGGTGGTGCCGACATCGACGTAGTGACCTCCAGCGCGCTCAATCAGGTTGGACATGAGAGTCATTTCAGGGTCGCTACTGTCGATGACGGGGAATCCAGTGGCGGCAAGGGCCTTGTAGCGGTCGGGCTCTTGGGACGCCAGCATGCGGAAGAGGCCGCGGGCCAGCTGGCTGTCTACGCGGGTGGGGAGGGTCAGGATGAGTCTATCAGCTGCCTCGACGCCGACCACATCGTACACACCCAGACTGTTTGGGTTGCAGACGTACTCGAGCGGGACGAGGTAGGTTGGGGATCGGACATTCATGGTGGCTTGCAGGCCTGCGAGGTGGCAGTCCTCCAGAACGTCAAAGGCGGTATTAGCCGAACCGATAACAATAACGGACTGGAAACAACAAGAGTTAGATCTTAATTTCATTGGGCTTGTAGGGATAGGAACTTACCTTGGCACCCTGCTCGCTCAGCTTGCTACCGCTCTTGAAGCTGGCAGAGTGAACGTTGATGCCCTTGTACAAGGACTCATCGGCAATGGATGGGATAAAGGGCTTCTGGGAGCCGATGCCAGTGGCCTGGACGAGCTGCTTGACAATGGCAGTTCGCTGGCCCGCAGGGGTCTCAAACTTGATAAACCACTGCTTGGTCGACTGGTTGTACTTGGTGGAGAGGATCTTTGATGATCCGATAAAGTTGATCTTGAAGTTGTCGGCGAAGCGTCGCACATGTGCGGCCAGCTCATCCTTGGTGAGGAGGTGAGGAGCCTGGAGCTCCTTGTCATATGCTATGTACAAGAACAATAGTTAGTTCCATCACAGACAAAAGACACCATGGATAGAATCAAAGTTGATTATCACTCACTGATATAAGGAAGTTCGCAGAAGGATGTGGGGAGATGGAACTTGAGGCAATCGTATCGGAGAGCCCAGTTGTCACCAGGCAGTGGGTTACGGTCGACAACGACACTGTCCACGCCCAGCGCCTTCAGTCGGCCAGCAAGAGCAACGCCACTAGAGTAAAGAGTCAACGTTAGCTTATGTCATCTTGGCACAGCCACCCCTATTCGATCTCCACTCACCCATTTCCGCCTCCGAGGATGAAGACGTCGGTTTCAATAGTCTCTTCACCTTCGAATGATCGTCCAGGAGCCTGGAGCAGAGACTCATCCTCGGGGTGCACATCGAGGTTCTCAAGCTTGGTGCTCAGGACCCAAATCTTCCACTCGACCACCTCGCTACCATCCTCGACAGTCTTTTTCACTGGTAGCAGGAGGATCCTAGCGCTGCTAGTGGCAGCCGGGGAGGTGGTCTTGAATGAGAGGCTGCAATCAATAAATTGCTATATTCGCAAAAGTTCGCCAGTCGTCAGCTACATTTCTTTTCTTTTCTTCTAATCAAAGTTTGCAAGGATCCAGGGAGGGGATTTATTTTTGTTGCTCACCAAAACCGGGGTTGCGGGGATGAACAGGGCTCCATCCAACTTGAAACCGTCTACCAGACCGCGCAGCTTGACGGTTTCGAAAAGGGCGGCGACAATGACACCTGGAGTGTTGAATGTGCGCAGGTGGTAGGTCAGAGACAGCTGATCCTTCCAGTAGGCCTGATCGGCGAGGAAGCAACTCTCCAGGGCCTGGGCGTCGCCGGCAGCGAGGGCTTCATTGAAAGTCTTGACGACAGCGGCAGCTTGCTTGGTTGCCTCATCGCCCTCCATGGAAGCGGGATCCACGGTGCCCGGAGAAATGATTGGCACGGGCTGCGAATCCATTAGCTGACGGAGATCGCCCAAGGGAGGATACTCCTCGCCGAGAGGAACAGTGTCAACGCCTATTTCGCATTCGTCAGTTCTACAGGGATCCTTCTGCGTGCTGCTCCTTTAACGCGTACCGGCAGTCATGTTTTCTTTTTCTTTTTTTCAAGGTTGATGGGTGACGTTGGGTCCTACGATATGGATGGCAAGTGAGAAAAAGCTACGCACGCAAGCCTCTAGCGAGGATACCCAAGGGTGCATTTATGAAGCGACCAGTGGACTTGCAGCGAATAGGGGTATCAAGCTAACTCGTTGGCTATTTTCCTTGGCAGCGACACGACAACCCATAGACAACCCATGGTGAACCCCACAACCCGCACTGTTGCGAGACTCCGATGGTGCGGATGGCACGTTGAAATTGCATCCGGGCGGAGACAATGTCGTGCCATCCACGTTTCGTCAAGCCAAGCAGCGGAGTGCGAGCAGGGGAACCGGAGGGGGGGGACTATCAATCAGGAGAGTACGTAGTGTGTCTGGACCCACGGAACCAGCCAGGGGAGCGAGTCAGGACCCAACGGCTGGGTTGAGCTGATTCAGAGCAGCCAACAGACCCAGCCACTGGCGGTGGAGCAGACGCAACCTCGCAGGTGGCAAGCAGACAGGTCGTTGATCGGTGGATCCGCCATGGTTCGTCGGTTGGAGAGCAGCCCGGGAACCTCTCGGCTTCCGCTTGTAGTTACCCTGCCAGTTGTGAACTGTATCGCCGGCGGGTATAGAATTTTTCTGACATCCCTGCGGCCCATCTTTATTACCCGATGGGGAACGAGCAGTAAAACAACACAGCAATGGTGCCTGACCACCCCGGGATATAAGTTAATTTATCTACACGTCTGGGTCCCCCCGGGGAATCAGATAGGCGATGAGATTGATGAACCATTTCACCCTTTCCATTACGCAACTTCAATAGCCTCTCCCCTCTCTCACCTTTGCACAAAATATTCCCCATGCGGAAAACCCGCTCACAGTACATGACGCCCTCAGCCTTAGCGGTTTTGGCCCCTGGAAAATGAGGACTAACGGGTTCCACCAACAGCGCAACCGTTTCAACGGCCCCGCTCGCCTATTTCTAGTGCGACATGCGCCGCACAAGTCGTCAGTGACAACCGGTGCAGTCGCTGATCACGAAGATCGACGGAATCGGAATCAGCACATCACGCCGCAACGGAAGGCCGGTCAATGGGGCCATGTGCGCAGATCCTGATAGCTGAATCTTCGAAGAAGCTCTCTCTCCCTCTCTATCTCGGCCAGAACCAACTGCCGTAACCCCCGCCAATAGGAAATCTCCACTCATCTCCACGGGTGTTTCGTCTCATCTCGCCTCGGCATAGGTATATAAGCATCCCCCCATGGCTGGCTGTGTTCGTGACAGCCCGCGTGCGGAGCCGACGATGGCATCGTCAGATCATTGGCCGGCGATTCGCGGGACAGGATCCCCCCCCGACGTGACCGAACCTGGTTCCCGGGACCTTTTTACATACGAGTGTTGCATTGGCTCTCTCTTGGCGTCGGTCGCGTACAAGACCTGCATCGGGTGGACCCCTTCTCTGCCTCTGCTTGTATTGAGTCAAGCCAAGCCCACAGTTCAAAGACTGACGAATTGCCGACTCATCGGCAAAGACACGGCCGGCCCCGATCCGCCTCTACGCAGCGCACCATCTCCCCGAACCTCCTTTTTGGCCCTTCTAGGCCCAAAGGAGCCATGGGGATCGACATGCTATTTCCTCTACTGTTCGCCCATTTTTTTTCAAAACGCCTCATGGGGTTGCATCCAAAATGAGACGGGAGGCGCTCTCCGGCTGATGGACTAGCGAAGGGCCGTTTTAAAAACAAGCTTGGCCATTCCCCCATTCCCACAGTCCTTAGTCTAGCTTGCCTTGTTGATAAATAAAAAATCGACATCCCTTATTTATCTGCGGCATCTAGGTCTCCCGATTTCTTAGCCTCTGCTGGTCCCGCGGCATGCTTCCTCTCCTCCCGCCCCTAACGCCCGTTTCAACGCGCTAGTGTATAAGGCTAGAAGTTCCCGAGAAGCCGTCTGTGGGCGGTTAATTTTTTCGAACGGTTAAAAAATGTCAGATGCTATCCAGCAGCTGCTGGCAGCGCCAGCTGGAACACCACCCAACGGGACCACGGCCAACTTCGATGACCCCCCGAACGAGAATGGCCTCGCGTGGGCTGTCACCACCTTTTGCACAGTCATCTTGACCATTTGTTTCCTGCTTCGCTGCTATGCTCGCCTGGTGGTGGATAGAAAAATTGGTGTCGAGGAAGGTACGTGCTTCTCCTGAGATAGGGCCTATACGTTAGGAATTCGATCGGCTAACCGACTTTCAGTCTTGATGATATTAGCATTTGTATGTGCTCCCCTTTGATTTCCATCGATTTTTTGCGCCGCCGTTACTTCTCGAGCCCCGATCGATCGCATACTCACACCCTATAGGGATCCTACTGGGGGACAGCGTATGCCGCGTACGCATTGATTTGGACTCCCGGTTACTATGTCCATACGTGGAACCTCTACAATAAGGATCTCATCAGGCCGTTTTACGTGAGTCCAAAGCGCCATCGCAGTTCCCCTATGGGACGACTGCTAACCGCGACCAGCTGATCCTCGTCTACGGCTGCTGCTACTCAGCCGTCCTGCCCCTGGTCAAGACGGCCATCCTTTTCGATTGGTGCCGAGTCTTTGTCGTTGGAGACAGATCGAAGAGCCTCTTCTGGTGGGGATGCATGATCCTCATTGGTTTCCAGTGCTGCTGGGGAATCGCATGCATTGCTTTGCTCAACATGCAGTGTGTGCCCCACAACGCTATATGGGAGTTCTACCTCCCAAGCAAATGCTACTCCCTCCCAAAGGTCATGCTGTCCTCAGCGAGTGTCCAAGTCATCACTGATCTGTTCATGGTGCTGCTGCCCCAAAAAATTATCTGGGGTCTGCACATGAACTGGCAAAAGAAGCTGGGTGTCTCCATCATCTTCGGAGTCGGTATTATGTGAGTCAATCAATCCAAGCAAACCTCCTCGGCCCGCATGCTAACAGTGCCTAGTGCCTTGATTGCGGCATGCTTCCGTCTATCTCACACTGTCACATTTTCCAAAACCAGCGATCGGATGTACTATATCGGCCCGCTCCTGTTCTGGGCGTGTGGCGAGATGACCTGCGGCTTCTTCATTCTCAGCATGCCCTGCCTGCCCAAGCTCATTGCCGAGTCCGGTCTCTCGCGCAGATTCAAGAGCGCTCTTGGCATTAGCGCCAAGTCAAACAGCCAATCGGGCTACAACTCCAACTACGGCCCTCGCTCTGCATCAAACCAGCTGTCCAAGGGTGGTCTGCCCTCGGACAACTATTACAAGATTGCCGAGGACGGCTTGCCAATGTCCAACCTTGACAACTCGGAATCGCAGGAGCGTCTGCGGGAAGCGATTGCAGATAGCAAGGACGGCGTGCACGTTACGCGCACGACGCAAATCACCGTCACTTCCGACTCCGGCTCCGGCAGCGATTTAGGAGACAACGCTGTTCCGTGGAACAGGAGGCGATAAAAGCTTATGTAGTAAATGAACCCAGAACAATGCTTCGCGGCCTTGCGTGAGATGAAAAAATTAGGACAGACTATTTGCATGATGGGTGCCAGAAAAATGAATTCGGCCCCGTGGTTTTGTAAAAAGTCTATGATCCAATTCACATGGCTTACACGCTCCATCATCATAAGGGCGATTCCGCTCCGTTCGGTCGACAAAATATTGACAAAATCTGTCACATTTTGATGACCCCACATCAAAAAAAAAAAAAGTTATCATTCAGTGTAACGTTAATCATATTGCTTTAATCCTCAATTCACTCCACCCCGGTCCATCATGCAGCCAAGCTCTCGGGTACCTGCATGGCGAATGTGATGTTGATCCTAAAAAGGGTCGTCTCAATTTATGCTCCTCTCGGTAAATCTCACCCACAGATGACAGTCCCGGCAAATTACCCACACCAGCGCGGGGCATGGCCGACCCCACTATTTCCGGAGTTCTGTTGATGTGGAACTGTCAAACCAAGCAATAGAGTCATCTGAGAATGCTGATTCAAGTCTGTCTTGGATAGGGTTCTGTCCTTGGGTGCAGGACACAATCGATTCCGGTTTTAGAAGACAACAGCCTCCTCGCGCCATACTTTCTATCATATTGGAACAGCGTTTTACTAGTGTTGAGAATAATTGAGCAGTCGGGCATTGTAAAAGGTAATCATGGATACCAATGACCAGGCCGAAGACCTTGAACTTCACCCAAATCACCGACATGGCACAGAAAGATCAAAGCAACAAACGAGATGTTAAAGAAATAGTATCATGCATCATTCAAGCAGTAACTGTTCGACATGTAATGGTGCCTCCTTCGTTATATGACCACCTACCCACTAATCAGCTAAAGTCCACCTCGCAGCGTCTATTTCATGGTGTTGGTAGCCCAGATGGGAGTTCCCTTGTAAAGAACAACGTTGCCGTCGTTTTGAACGGCGCAGATGACGGTGCTGTCGCCCGTGGGGGCCTGAGTGGCAGAGGCCCAGATGGGGGTGTTGTCGTCGGTGCTACAAAGAACCACTGCGTTAGCCGCCTTGCGTCTTTGAAACGTTTGGTCCTCTCCCGCTTTGTGGAGAAACCCAGCAGGGAAAGGCCAAGAAATGAGTAGAACTTACTAGATGCAGAAGTTGCCATCGGTCTGAATGAAAACGCCCTCGGTATCACCGCGCTGCTCGGAAGTGTTCTGCCAGACGCACTTCTCGCCCCAGTAGACGCAGATCTTGCCATCGTCCTGCATGCGGAGCTCGGTCTGGCCGTCGTTGCTGAAAAGGCTCTGGCCGGGCCTGAGCCACTCGCCGTTACCAAGGGTGTTGTGAGTCACTTTGTCCAAGGTGGTTGTGTAAAAGGGGGAAGATTGAAGTGTTGGAGTGTTGAGAGTTGAGAGTTGAGAGTGATGAGGATAGAGATTGGGATCTAGGAGGGATGAAGACCTCCTTATATGCTTGGATAGTCTCAGTCACTGGAGCAAAGAGCATCCTTGAGTCTTCATCCTACCACGGCTCAACCGCTCCCATGTGCGCCTAGCTATTCCGTCCTGGAGACAAGACGTCACATGAGACCAGATCTGTCGGACGGCATCGTCAAATTGACAACGTGGCCAGCTAAGAGGCGGTTCGGAGACCTCTTTCGGTGAGATGCATGTACTGTGGATAGACACGGGTGAATACATGGAGGAGTACAGCTGTCAAATGTCAAGCCTTCAAAGATGGACATGGTCCATTCTTTTTATTTACTCTCCAGCCTCGAATATGGCATTCCCGAGTACCCGTCACCCATCCTTTGTGTGAGGAATGTTCATTTCAACAAACTCATCTGTGATATTGCGGATTTAGAATCGTCTGTCAAGGTGACAATGCTCTCGCGCCTCGTGTCACCACGATGCCGCGCTCGGTGGCGTGCATGACAACACAAGCGCCGGCATCTCGATCGCCGATACGCTTTGCGCCAGCCGGTCTTCCACAGCTCCACGATTGCCTGCCGCTAGAAACTAGTCTAGCCTCCGGAACCCGATAGGAATCGGTAAACTCTTCAGGTCTCCTTGGTCATTGGATGGCTGGTGCGGGCGCTACGCTGGAAACTTGGCCAGCGTCGACGGCCCGATAATAAATCACAGCATCATTTCAGGTCCCCGCCTCCTTGCTCAGACACGAGCGGCGCCTTCACTTCTGCAGAAGGGACGGCCGAGAACATGACGCGGCTTGATCGTCCAATATATATGCATGTATCTTGTTAGATGTCATTGGCCTGGTTTGGTCCAATAGTCTGCCGGTGTGGAGTCAAACTCATGGCCTCAATCGCTTGCTCGGCGGAGTGACTTCACCAAGCTGTTGTCCAACAGCTCTGGCACGGGCTCTGTGGCATGATTCGAGGATACAAAGGTCCTCAGGAACACTCGATATCCGGTTATACACTTTTAGCCCGATGATTCTGACTATAGAATCGAGTGCAAAACTGGTCTCGGAAGAGCTTGATCAGTATTGCCGCGAGTTCACGAAGCCGACGTGCCGATGAACGAGCTAAGATTCCCACCCTGCCACGAGGCGACTGATTCTAGGAACCAATAGTCGGCGGGTCAAGGGCGGAAGCGAGCCGCCCCTAGCGCTGGGCCTTGCCCGTTCAGCTCTAGAACACGCGGCCCGTCTGGCGCTGCACCGGGTAGTTGGTTATCTCGCTACCCAAAACAGGCCGAATCCACATGTACAAGTCCAGTCGATCCGTCCATGTGGCTTTCTCGGACCCCTGCCTTCAGCTCGCCACAAGAGATGTCGATACTGCAAACATGCGCAAGGTGGATGGAAAAACTGCACAAGGCACGGCAAGCCGTATCTCCTCTTTGATAACATTGACCATGCTAACTTGTTTCGTTTTGTCTATATCCGGTTTGAACGGATAATCAGTGTCCATGTTTCAAGAACGCAAGTGTGCATAATTTGGTTTTATCCATACCCCAAATGGCACAATGAAAAGACTATCTATCCTCCTAAACAAATTATCCAACATTAGACGCGTCCCTCTCTTAAGGCCACATGTCTCCTCATGCTAGGACCCAATATCGCTACACAGTGTGAGTACAACCGACGAGAAGCGCCCAAAAGTACTTCATCGTGGAGGACGGTTTGCACCGTTTTCGCATGTGGATCTTGCAACCTTGACGTGGCTATCCCCGAAATTTTTGCTCTCCATCTGTTCTTCTCTAGTGTTGGCACGATAAGGTAAGAAGCGAAACAACCCATTTTTGAAATTGACTCTGATGAGCCTGCACACTCGGAAATTTATTTATTTACTTATTTTAAAAAAAAAATTTGACTTCAGAATGCAAAAAAATTGGATGGCATAGTGAGATTGCTCCCGGCAGGGCTTGAACCTGCGACCTTCGCATCACCAACACTTGGCCAATGAAAGTATTAGTACGAAGCTCTAACCAACTGAGCTACGGAAGCCGTCCAATGAGATTGATTTGTTGTGTCTGTGCGGCAGCAAGCCAGACATTTTGAGGCTCGTCCAACTGCCAGAGTCAATTGCACTGGGTTCCGATGAGATGAAGCAGGGTTTCTTCTTGAGATCCCAGAGAGGCTCATGATGAAATGTTGACAGTACATGATCCCCGCCAAGTAGTAGATCGTAGCCTGTCACGCTAACGAGAGCACTTGAGTTGAATGGCTTGTAACCTCTTACATACATCATGCATGGCCTGTCGCCGCAAGTGGGTCCCAAGACATGACCAGCGCCAAGAGAGCGAGGTGTAAAGCAACTCCATATTTTACCATCCTCATCACTTCTTTTTCGAGTTTGACAAAGAAGCTAAAAAGAAAAAAGAAAACGTCGGAGTCTTGTATCATCACAATTTGCTGAAAACTTGCCATCACTAATCGACCAACCAGACATCTTACGGAAGCCAATTGCTCCCATCGAATGTAAGACAGATTACCCTATAGGACTTGCTGACTCAACATGGAAGAGCTAGTGTCGCACTTTATCACACCTTCCAAGCAACTTCCAGTCGTGAAACTAGACGAGACCTATTTGGACTGCGAAAATGACAAGAAAAAGCATAAGAAAACTCGATTCGTCGCACAGTTCTATCAGCATAACAAGCGTATCATTCGGACTAAAGAAACCAAGGAGAAGATAAAACACTAAGAGACGCTCGTGGTAGGTATGGTGCAGGGGACACCAGGAAAGGTTACATGTACAAAGACAAAGGCCGCAAGCCGCATGTTTTTACAATCTCAACTTCAACAGTTTTATAGCTTCACTCGGCCCGCATCAAGCGCCTTCCAGTCTTCCTCGGTGAAGAGCACGTATGTGTCCTTCTTCAACCAGTAGATGGAGCCCATGTTCTTGTCGGAGCTGGGCTTGACACCTGCTTCGCGAAGGACGTGCTTCTGCTGCTTGTTGGTGCCTGTGATCTGGCCACCGCCCATCTCGGCCATGACGCGCAGGAACAGCGGGCGGGCAAAGCGAGGCAGCGACTTTGTGACGTGCTCGGCGAGGCTGCGCAGCGTGTCTACGCTGGGCTGGCCCTTTTCGGCAAAGTAGACGGCGGCGCAGCCCGCGCGGCCGTCGTGGTGCGGCAGCTCGACGCCGTAGACGTTGGCCTCCTGAATGGCCGGGTGCGTGCACAGAGCGTGGCTCACTTCGGCCGTTGACACATTCTCTGATTTCCAGCGGAAAGTGTCGCCGATGCGGTCGTGGAAGAAGATGCGACCGTCTGAGTCCCAGCGCACCACGTCGCCGGTGCGGAACCACACGTCGCCGCGGCGGAAGACGTTGCGGATCAACTTGGACTCGGTGGCCTTCTTGTTGCCGTAGTAGCCCTGGAAGCGGCTAAGGGGGTCGTCGGCCGGCAGCTGGAAGATCATCTCGCCGGGCTCGCCGCTGCGGGGCTTGCGGCAGCGACCGGTGCTGGGGTCGCGGTAGGGCATTTCCGTGTTCCAATCGACTTCGACGAGCGCGATGCTGAAGCTCATGAGCATGTTGTGGATCCAGCCGCTGCGGCCAATGGCTCCGGCCGTGAGCTCGTTCTTGGACAGGTTCCAGGTGCCTAGGGTGCCCTCGGTGGCGGCGTAGAACTCGAGGATGGCCTCAATGCCGAAGCGCTCCTTGAACTTGTTCCAGATGTCGGGGCGCAAGCCATTGCCAAAGGCTATGCGCACGTTGTGCTTCTTGTCGAGGCATTCTCCGGTGACGCTGTCGTACTTGGGAGGGGCAGCTAATAGGTACCGAAGAGTCTCGCCTACATATTGGATGCTGGTGGCGCCGGATTCGCGGACCTCGTTCCAGAATGTCTGGGTTGAGAACTTGCGACCAATGGCCGTGGTGGAAGCAGCTAATACCGAGTTGCAAAACGCAAGGATGGATGCAGAAGAGTGGTAGAGGGGCATGGACTTGGCAACCAGTGAGCTTTCGGTTCAGAGTCCTCGGACAGGGGCTGTGCTTACCGTATACATGACGTCGCCTTTACCTCGACCCATAAGTCCACCGGCGACGGAGCCACCAACAATACATTTGCCCCATGATACGACGGCCGGCTTGGGCAATCCAGTGGTGCCAGATGTATAGATGAGAATCGCAAGACCAGACAGGGTCTTTTCGGAACGGTCGGAGTCCGGGGCGCGAAGGGGCCGGTAACCAAGGATCTTGGTTGCGACGTTCGGTGTCAGTTCGACGAAGTGAATGCCGGGCAGTTTCTTGCGGACATCCTCGGTGACGTTGGCGGCGACGTTGGGGTCGACGATGCAAAGCTTGGTGGTGGCAGCGCTGAGGCAATGTGCCAGCGGCTCGCCCGTGAGATTGTAGTTGATGAAGGCGGGCTTTGCGCCGATGCTCCAGAGCCCCCACCACAGCCAGACGAAATGGTCCGAGTTCTGGAAATTGAGGGCTACAATGTCCTTGGGCTTGACGCCGAGCTCGGCTCGCAGCCAGTGGCCGTAGCGCAGGATGATGTCGTAGGCCTGCGCATACGAGTAGCGCTTGCGCTCGAAGATGAGCAGGGCGCGGTTGGCCGTCTCGTCGTCCTTGGCGATGGACTCGAGCGCGTAGAAGAGGTTGAGGCGGTCGGTGTATTCGCGGTAGAACATGCGCCCGGCGCCGGTGAGGGTGCATTTGAGCATGAAGAGGTCGTACCAGGCCGAGGAGCGGGCGTTGAGATATGCGAGCGTCGCCGCAAGAGCGGGAGCAGCTGCAATCAAGGGGACTTTATTTCCATCGTCATCACATTAGCAGACTGGGAGAGCGGGAGTACATAAGCTGTTACTCACGCGTCATGACGGCGGGTGTCCAGCAAGCTCACAGCACAAATTAATTCAAGGAGAGAGAGAGAGAGAGGCCCTTGCAAGCAAAGTTACGGGCGCAGCTTGAGTTTGTTCGGCTGTGACGTGGGTCGTCCGTGGGCTGATAGTTTACATGCCTCGTGCCCACTCTGCAGTGGCCAGAATGACATGAAGACGGTGTCCTATTTGCACGCAAGGACCGGGATTTGTTGAAGAGCGAGAACGAGGGCCATGGAGAATGGAAGGGCGACCCGGCGTATTTGACGTGCCTCGTCCGCTGTGAATCCCGATCCCTTCCCCCCGCCGGTGCGGCCGGTGCGCCCTCGTGCTTGTCATGTCGGACGGCGTCGGACTTGGCAGTACACGACCAACGCCTGCTCCCACTCGCCAGTGTTAAGATTCGATTCGAGCCGCGTGTAAACCCACAGAGGGCACACAATGCCGTGCCGCACACGGAAAAGTCTAGGCGCAACGCACCGCTCTTTTGTCCGTATTAGTGACGACCTTGTCCAGGTTGCGTCGCTTAGGTCCCGAAGTAGAAAACCATCCTGGTCTCCCCCGGGTTTCGGTTCCGATCTCCAGGCTAAAGAGCAACCCGACCCAGCAACCACTTGGCTGCACGACAAAGCATGCGAGTCCATGATGCCTCGGCACGTTTTATTTTTGATCTCTCCTTTCTTCGGATCCTCTGGGTGGATGCCACATCAACGGGCGCTATGCTCATTCGAGGAATGCACCTCGGCGGGGAAAGGCGGGGCAGACAATCTGGGGAAGCACGGCAGCGGAGAGCCGAAGAGTGAGGGGTGATGCAGATGGGAGGAGTTGTCTATGTGAACGACCGAAAGCTATACTTATGATGGATGGTATGATGGCCGAGTTGGGAAATAGTTGCGGGAGAGGAGACGTGATGCACTTTGAGGAGTGATGTGATGATGAAAAGGTTGGGTTTGTAAAAGCATAAACGTGGTGCGATATGAGACTGTACTAGGTAGAGGCTAAGAAACGTCTGGTCAGAGTGCTTATGCTGCTGTATGTCTTGGCTAGTGGTGTTCACTTCATCCGTCCCGCCACTCGACTCATCTTGGGCGAAAGAAGTCATGCACACAATTGCTTTGCAACAACCCAACCAAATATATTTATCTGGGTGAATGCAATTAGGACCGAGTTACTAGACGCCAATTACACGCCTTTTTTTTTTCGATTATGTCAATTTTCACATGCCCATTTTTGCTTTTGGGGTCCGTCTGTACCCTCTCAGCGCGCTATCGGTCGTTTAACCTCCGACTCCCCGACGCCGCATTTCCAGGTCTATCACTAGCTCATCATCACGTGACATCGTGATATCGTGTCTAAGCAGCCCGCCATGGCCAAATCGGGACGCAGTTGCTCAGGAGCCAGCGCGCAAAGAGCCCCCCATCTTGCGTGTGCTCTCTCGCATTCACTCCTTCGCTCCACCCCAATTCCGCCTCACGACGGCAACAATGGCGTCTGGGTCCACTGCCGAACCGGCACCCGCCCCTGCCGTTGAAGCTTCGAGCTCCGACTCCAACAGCTCCGAGCTCAAGCCTCCCCCTCCCGAGAAGCCCTCCGACATCAAGCGACGCTCCTTTATAGTCCTCTCCTTCTGGTTGATTGTCGTCTTCCTCGGCCTCCCGATCTGGTGGAAGACCACCACCATCTACCGCGCCAATCTCCCCCTCGATGGCATGCTTCAATGGGCCGAGGGCAAGGTCAGTTGCTGCATGGCGCATCGTGCTTGTTACGTCAGTCCCTGGTGGACACGATACTGACTTTGCGCCCTCTTTTAGGCCTGCCGCCCTGTGTTTCCCCTCCAAATCTCCATCAAGGCTGATTCCCTACAAGAAACAGATGCCCAGAACCTTGTGCGACTGACCCAGCACGCGCTCGACGACCACAACGACTTCTCTGGCCACCACCTCCGTCTGCAGCTGGCCCCTAAGAAGGACGGCAAGAACAAGACCACCCCTGATGGCGACTCGCAGGTCGCTCTGACTATCCAACTCACTCCTGGCGAGACCCATTCCGCTTCGTTGAACCCGCACGCTGCCGAGCTCGATATCGTCTATCCACCCAACTCGATTCCCTCTCCCTCCTCGTCCTCGTCGGCCCTCGCAACCTACATTGCGCAAGAGCTCCAATCGACATTCTCAGAGGAACAGTCCATCATTTCCTACCTCCTTGCAACCTCATCCTCTCCCGACACCCGCCCACCAGGTATCTCCCCCGAGACAGCCGAGCAACTCTCCAAGCGAACAACCCGATCGCTGCGATATGCCCCCACGTACCACCTCAGCTTTTCGCTTTTCACCTCTGGCGCAACTCCCAACTCGTGGGACATCGAGGCGGCTATTGACGAGTACATGAAGCCGATGCTTGATATTCTTGGCCCAATCCATAACTTTACCATTGACACCCAGGTCCAGCTCTATGCTGTTCCTGGCACTCAGTCTGAGGTTCTGAGCAAGGCTGATCTTGCATCCTTCATCAACGCGGCCGAGTGGCCTCTTTCGCCCTCGATTGGCGGTGCGCCGACTGTCAACTTCATCATTTATATTGGCAACCAAAATATTGGTCTTGACTCCGAGGCCGAGACATCGCAGTCGTGGATGGTTCCCCAATGGGGCAGCGTCTACCTATTGTCGCTCCCGGAAACAACCGCCCATGTTTCGACCGATACGCTCAAGCAGCCCATACTTACCTTTAACAACCACCTCCTGTCGCTTCTCGGCACGCCCCAGTCGGGTTCGTTGCCTCTGCGTCTCTCTACTCTGTCGCGCATTCGCTCCGCAGACCTCATCCTGCGTGCCTCGTCGACCCTCGGTTCCCTGGCCCGCCTCTCGCTCGCCCTCACCTCCATCTCCATCCCCCGAAGTGTCGCTGATGGCGTCGCATCCACCATGGACCATCTACAGCATGCCTGCAGCAGCCTGGGCGGTCCCGAGGGTCTATACCATGCCCGTATCGCTGAGGAGGAAGCCGAGCGGGCCTTTTTCGAAAAGAGCATGGTCGGCCAGCTCTATTTCCCCGATGAGCACAAGATCGCCGTCTACCTGCCTTTGTTGGGCCCCGTTGGGGTGCCCTTGATCATGGGCCTGATTAACGAGTTCAAGAACTGGATCAAGAAGAGAAAAGAAAAGGCCAAGGAGGCGAGTGAGAAGAAGAAGCAATGAATTACATGTGCGCGAGATGTATAATAGACATGATTGCATTAATCTAGCAAATAATTTATTTACTGTTCATGGAACCGTCTCACATACCATCAATGCAAAGTGAAAAAAAAAAAAAAAGGTCAGACCTACCTTTTACTCTCAGGTGGCTCATGCGAACGAGGTATCACGGCGACGGTTGTTCTCTACACAAGTCTCCAGTCTGAAAATTCAACTTGTTTTCTTCATTCAGGCATCAAAGCCGTTTATGTAACCAAAAGTAAAACCCACATTCCCCTCTACTTGGGGTACCCTGTTAAGACTCCGTGAATGTAATTCACAACAAACAACCCAAAGGATATAAAACTGTTCACAAAACGGAGAGATTTCTTCTCTCACTCAAAAATAACCCTTACCTTGAATTCCTGCCCCAACAAGGGATGGAAAGCCCTTCAATGTCAATGCGCTGAAACTAAAGCTTCTCAGAGGGCGCTGACGAAA
The DNA here is from genome assembly GCA_022837005.1 of Calonectria pteridis. NCBI lineage: Eukaryota > Fungi > Ascomycota > Sordariomycetes > Hypocreales > Nectriaceae > Calonectria > Calonectria pteridis. The sequence continues at coordinate 47,806 of JAKZGU010000098.1, read as the reverse complement.
GCAGTAATGCCGCATAGCCATGCGCTGCCGTACATGAGGAAGCGGTACTTGTGCAGGCGGTCCCAGGTCTCAATCAGCTGGCCGGTCTGCTCCTCGTCCTCATCGGCGCTTGACTTGTCATCAAGCTCGATGAGGGCTGTGTTGGTGGGCATGATGACCTTGAGGGTGTAGGGCAGGACAACGGCGCTGCAGAGGGCAGACGCAATGGAGAACTTGCGGACGAAGCTCGAGTTTGCGAGCACGCCAGCGCCCAGGTGCAGGATCGCGGTGGCGCCAGTGCCGACGACAACGTACTTCTGTACATTCCGGGGATGATCAGTATACTGATTTCGAAAGGAAGACTTCCAAAAACCACTGCGAGGGGTTGAGACTTACGGCGGCTTCGTCAAAGAAGAGTCTCCACACCTTGACCTTCTGGCTGGTGCTCAGCTTGCTGGCTCCCAGCTGGTCCTTGATGATGGGCAGAGGTCCGGTGAGGGAGAGGCCGAGGTTGCCAAAGAGGAGGGACGAAGTGACGAGGAGCCCGGCGCCGAGGGGGTACACGGCGGCAGGAGTGTCCTTGAGAGCGGCGATGGCTGACGAAGACATTGTGATGTGGTTTGTGATTTGGATCTCTGCTGAGAGGCGTTGAACAAGAGAATCGGCGGTGACTTTGTAATTGTCTGCTTTCTACACCACCAGCTCATGCAGCGACCATGACAGGATATTTATAATTGTCAGAACTACTTGCTGTCTTTACTGCCCCGCAACAACACGACCCTTATGAGTCGCGTAGTCCATACCTGAATACAGCTATGCTAGCGGCATCGCGGATCCCCTTCGCCGATCCAAGCTAACTCGATGGAGATAAGCTGGGCTGTTTAGGCCTGAGCCAGCTCTGCCCAAGAAAAACGGGCCCACCTACCGGGTTCTGTATCGTTTGGCGGGCAGAGTCCGTAACAGATGAGGGGCATCCTCGTTCGAGCACAGTTGTTGCCCCAAGATACAAAAAGAAGGCGAAGCGGTCAAGATTTGAGGCTGTCCGTACACGTCAACGCTGCTCGCCCCGCGCGCTCGTGTGTTGGCCTATCATGACCATAGCTGCGGAGGAGCTTTCGCAACAAAGAGGTCATGCAAGCCGTGCGCGTCTGAGTTGGGCGACTTGTAACGCGTCGCGGAGTCGTCTGCTGGCTGGCGGGCGTTTTGGCTAGACCCGTTGGATAACGCAGGGAACTGGAGCCTCGGGGTCCCCCCACATGGGCGAGCTACGCTATCAGACTCTATTGGATGGTCCTGCGACCCAGGGGAGAGAGGCCTTTCCAACTCTGGGCTCGCAAAGTGCTGCCGCAACGGGAGCCCAAAGGCCGCGGCGAGGGGCCGGATGGACGGCGGGTTGGGTTGCAATGCTTTTTGGATGCCGGAGTCACACCGACATGTGTTTTTGGGATCATGGCGTGGTAGAGTGGTTCGGCACCAAATATTGAGAGGAAACTGACATGTCAGTGTTTGATGTTGGTGGAGTTTTTGTATCCAAATAGATGCCGCAAAAAGGTGGGCTTTGGAGATGGCTAAGAGGGGGGAGTACGAAGTGAGATGTGCAAGGATGTGACTGGCTGTTGGTATATTGTGCGCATCAAGATTGTTCTCACTCAAGACTGATCTGCTGACACATGCCATATGGTCGCTATGTGGTCAAAGTGACTGTTGGTAGAAATTGGAGTTGCTCTAGTGAAAGGTGAAAGTTGGTGTTTCTGTGTTAGACGATGTGAACAATGTAATAAAGACCATTTAATATAAAAAGAGGAATGAGGATGCAAAACACTATGCAACGATTTAAATCCATCTCTGTTAGCATTCTCTCCCAAGTTGATATTGCGATGCATCGTGTAATTAAGCGGATTCACTCTGTCTTGAGCTTGAACCTATGTCCCTTGGTTAGAAACGATGTTTTGGAGGGTTGTCTGGACACCCACTTGTAGTAGGCAGCGCTCATGCTATGCAACGACCAAACAAGCCTATATCATGCCTGACAAACACCAAACTCACCAAAAATAGTACTAGTGCGACCCCTTATGCACCAGTGACGAGTAGCGATCCAGGTACATGGGCAGTGTGCATGCCGATGCATTAGTTGCGAGGCATGTAGGATTAACCTTGGCTAGTTCTTGCCAATCCCCATTGGCTGTGTGAGTGCATACACCTGCAGTTGTTGGACTGGCTGCCCGACAGGGATTGGACGCAAGCCTGGTGCGGTACGTTGTAGACCGAGCAAACGAAAACGAGGTCGAAATTAGGGCCCAGGTAGTCATTAGAGGTGATCATATTTGTCATACGGGGCGGAAGCTCTTTTAAGTCTTAGTATCTAGTATTGTGGGAATGGTATCTAGCTTCCATCTGGAATAATTAGAATCTAACTTGTTTTAACAACGAAGCGTAAATACATTGCCATATTCACCTCTTAAGAACACAAAACACCATTCAGCTTCCCTCATGATAGAACAATGCTCATCGTAACTCCCGCCACAGACATGGCGGTAAAGAAACGTGCGAGACACGAAGCAGCACTAGAGTTCTTGACAGCGCTGGGCGTGACACTCGAACCGGTCGCCGTCGCGTCACCGGGCGCGTCACCAGTAGCCGTAGCCTCAGTTGATGCCGTATGCGTGGCGGCGAGTAGTTCCTGGCCAGCAGTGATGGTGACGAGAGACCAAGAAAAGGTATCGTAACCATAAGCGGAAAGGTATTTGGGGTCGGTCCAGGTTGCCACGGGGGTGCCACCGTTGTTGCCGCCGATGTTGGTGGTGGTGCACTTCTCCGCAACGGACCGGGTCATGTCGCAGTGGAAAGACAACTCGAGGAGATCATCATCGCTGGACCCCATGCTGAGGTACATGTAGAACTCGCCAGTCTCTGCAGCGCCCGAGGGCAGCGTCTTAGCTGCCCAAGAGCCGACCGTAATGGTATAGTTTCCGACACCGCAGTCGGTGACTTTGCCCTCTTTGCCACAGCTCAGGACGTACGAAGTGGCGGTGGCGTCGGCGCCAATGACTTTGGCCACAAAGGGGACCTCGTGGAATGGGAGAAGGTGTGAAGAGACGGGTGAGGACGGCATGATGGCAAAGGAGTGTGTAGAGTCGGCGAACAAGGCAATGAGTGTGGGGGATTGGTAGGCGATCAGTTCTAGGTTGAAAAAAGAGTGAACAGATGAGCAAGATGGGAAATACTAAAGGGCGGCCCTACAAGCTTAAATTTAAGATAAAAACAAATAATCAGGGGCGCTGTTTTGTTGTTGGTTATTGGTGCACTTGATGGCGTGGCCCACCTCTTTCATTTGGCCATTTCACGCTATTTCTCGGCAGAGGATTTCTTCCTAGGGCGTGGACTACTCAGGTTGTTCTTCAGTGAAAATTGAAAATACTAACACGTTCTTCATGGAATGTGTTGCGTGCATTCATGAGGTTCAAGCCGAAAGGAGGAGTCACGATATCGCAGGCTGATCAACATGATTGCAGATCCGATCGAGGAATGTAACACTGGTTACGCGGGTCCTCTGAAATTGTGGATCGTGCCAAGACACTCCACTGGGTTTGGTCCCTTTCGCTAGAAGTTTAGAGTAGCTCGGAACGGGTGGCTGGGACACAGGTGAAGTGGGTGACCGATTCGTTAGTCTCTCCCAAGTCGGCCAGGGTCTGCGTTCTCGGCGAAGTTGCCTGATACTGGCACATTGGCTAAGTTCTTTCTTCCGCTATCTTTACTATCTATATGGTCGATCATCTCTCGGTCTTTTCACATCATGTGCTCTCGTGCCAAAACTTAAATAACCCATTACATCCTTCATATTGCTATACAGGTGAGTTTCATTTGATTCCTTCACTTCGCCTCAACGAACCAGGCTCTACGACGCTTTGGTCGAGGCAAGTGGCATAAGGCTTTTTATATTCTTTCGCAGAAGAATTGTTGGAATAAAAGCCATGGCGGATGTTGCTACGAAAAACACAGGCAAGGCCGGAGTTGACGGCTGGTTATCTGCTCGAGTATGATCATCGAAGGTCAGAGAAAACAAACATATTCCCCATGTCGCCACTATTTATTGCAAGATGTGCATCTTTCTTTGGAAGACCAACACGCAAATATTTTAGATTACTTTGAAAGATGGATACTCAATGGTCAGTTAAGGATATACCTGCTATATCCAGAGCTCTGTGGACCGTCTGGCAGGTTCGGCACAACGCTGAGTCGTCAAACCACAACAAGCTGGACTGGCAAGAGACCATGCATCAATTTGGCTGGAAGCTTTGTGTGATTTACTCCTCTAAATGAGGTAAGGAAATGGATATTTTAGGGAGTATGCGTCAATTTGTGCCGAAGGAAACTGACCAAGCCTGCTCAAAAAATGGCTAATCACAATCTAGAGTTTGCAACTTCCCGAAAAGGTCAATGTGTACCAGGGCGGATATTGCCGTGTTATCCAATTCACGGAAATCACTAGCCCCAGTGTCGAAGTAGAAACTCGGGCTAGAAATTGCTTGAGAAGCCGCGCACGGAAGAGGTGATTGATACCATCCCGCTATCCCACTCGGTGGAGGCTGATAAGCAAACTATCTGCAGGCTATAAAGTTGCCTGCATCCCGTTATGTACTCCTGCATCCCGTAGTACCGCCCCACAAGACATAATCCTGCTTGCAGAAATTCATCCCACCGGCTTGTGCAATCGTAGCGAACCCACAAATGATGCTCTTGATTCCGGGTATGTCATCATCTCGGTGCTAAGGCGTGATTGTGGAGAAGTTGTCGTATTGTGGAGAAATGGCCCCATTGGAGATATCGGAGCACGTAACCTGCCATTCAGCAGCGCAGAAGCTGGAAATATAAAACAAGCTTCGATTGACCCGCTGAAATTTGTCAAGATTCAGTATCAAGACAGCTTAAGAATCAATTTCAACATAAACGAGCAACATGCCTGTCGAGTTTATCAGCGGCATTGCGCCGAACGCTTCAACTGAGCTTAAACCTATTCGCGGTGCCGGCATTGATCCAGACTTCCTCGTCCGGTATGCTCGTACCCTTGACGATTATGAATTTAACTATACCCTTGTTCCATATTTGTCATCATATTTCGACCCTTTCACAACCGGTGCGACGATTGCTGCAGCGACAAAGCATCTCAAACTTGTCATTGCCCTACGTCCCAACACACTTTATCCTACAGTTGCTGCCAAGGCCTTAGCAACATTGGATCAACTTAGCCGTGGTCGTGTTGTTGTGCATTTTATTGCTGGTGGAAGTGATGTCGAACAGGCCCGCGAAGGCGACTTTTTAAATAAAGAACAACGATATGAGCGTCAGGAGGAGTATATTAAAATTCTCCGTCGCGCTTGGCAGTCTTCTGAAGCCTTTGATTGGGAAGGCAAGTATTATCAGTTCAAAGACTTTAGCAATCAAGTCCGACCTGTCAATGGCACCATTCCCGTATCCGTGGGTGGATCTTCAGCTGATGCGTATCGCATTGGTGGTGCATTGGCCGATATCTTTGGCCTTTGGGGCGAGCCTCTAAAAGATACCAAGGAGCAAATTGACCGTATCTACGCTGAGGCCGAAAAGGCCGGCCGAACCGACCGCCCTCGCATTTGGGTAACCTTCAGGCCGATCATCGCCGAAACCGAGGAGCTCGCTTGGGCTAAGGCCCATCATACCCTGGATATTCTTAATGAGAATTATCAGAATGGATCAGCAAAGACTATACTACACACGTCTACTCCTCAGAATGTGGGCTCTCAGCGACTCCTTGATATTGCCAAACGTGGCAATGTACAAGATCGAGCCCTCTGGTTCCCTACCGTCACTGCCACAAACGCAGGTGGCGCTTCAACTGCACTGGTTGGATCCTATCAGACTGTGATCGACTCTATCCTCGACTACGTGGACCTTGGTGCTGAGCTCATCTCGATCCGAGGTTATGATAACTTGAATGATGCTACTGATTACGGCCGCTACATTCTTCCCGGCGTACGGAAGGCGTTGAAGGAGCGCGAAAACAGTACTCAGAATGCCTGAGTCAAGAGAATTACCCGTTATCGTGTCAACTACGATTCTTTATAGTTTCGAGGTTCCATGGCTATGAGTGGATTCCCTATTGCTCATGGCCTGGATGGAGTATTTGGCACTCCCCTTACCTGGCGCCACCTGGGTAGGCCTCACCTACGCGTAGCCAACCAGGCTAGATTTAGCTACTCACGTTGATCAATCAATTAAAAGAAGTTAAACAACGTCGAACAGTTCGTGCCAAGAGGAATAGAGTGAATGATCCAAAGTTAAAATAGTCTACCATATTTAACATGAACATCATCACCCAATCAGTGCACTGAAAGAGATTTATTTGGTCGTAATCTGATAGAGGCTTCTCTTGAAGGTATTTAAGATGTAGAAATATGGGACAGAATATTAGAGATTGCAAGGAGTTTTCCAGAAAGAATCTAGGTAGCCCAGTTCCTCAAGCTTATTGTCATAGAGCGCAGAGAATGACAGACATCGTTGGGTTGGGTCGTATGTGGCCATGTGATAGAATTTGGTTAGCCACCTAGCCTGAGTCTTTCTTAGCTGGGAAGCATGTGTAGGCTAGTTGGTGAGCTCAGTGACTTGGCAAAGTTGGCCATGGCGACGAAGCCGTCTTCGCTTACTGTCAGTTCTCGGTTTAACCGAATCTTTGCCGATCCTTAACACGCTCTGGATATGCATAAGCCGCAACACAGCCTTGTATAAAAAGATTGCCTTGGAGCTGCACTTTCAAATTTTTACCTCATCACCTCGTCATCCAAACACCAGGTAGCAACCGGCATCACCAGTGCTGCTGGAACTGGCGAAACATATCCTTATCCATTTGTCCGCTTGACCATCGTCCAGCGGTATCATAAGACGTAAGTACCTGCAACTGAACCAGATTTTTTGTTAAAATTTGATGAACAACACGGAGTACGACAATTTCCAGACACAGTTTCAGTCATGCCATTATATGGTACAGAACAAACGGTCATCTTTTCTCCGATTTTTGTTCCTAGAACTTCGAATGCTATTCTAAAAATCAGGCCAGATACAAATGGATTAGTATCCCTGGAAGATTTGATAGTGTCTTGGGTCCCTCAAGCCGCTAAAGTAGTGGGAAAGTTAATTCACTTAAATAGAAGCCGCAAATCTAGCCCAGAACTCAGCGAATTGCATCAAGTGGCAATAGAGCATGGATTTTACTGGGAAGCGTGGGATCCCCCATTTTATGAGACCCCTGGACCTTTATTTTCTCACTGGTTTGGCACAACGGGGTGTTTGGGGGAAGAGATAGTGGATACGCCATGTTAAGAAGCTCGCTTACGGAAACGCCTTTGTCAGCTTTTAGAAGCGCGCTTTCTCATTTATAATTGATACTTCTGATTCCTACAATGTTTGACGATGTATTCTCTATCGTTTGAGAAACATCCTTCCGTTTTATGATGGCTAGATTCCCAAATACTACATTATTCAGACTTCCCTCATGAATTATGTCAATCCCTGGAAGTAAATGTGAGCCGAGAATAGGGCTATTTCTACATGAGACCTACAATATTCTTTAATTTCACGTGCCACTATTCCGAGTTGACTGTATCCACTCGCTCTGTAACCACTAGGAAGGGGTTTGGGTTGACAGTATTTGTCACGCGAGTTGTTCCTATATTGGTTTTCTCTGGGGCTGTTTGCATTGGCCTGAAGAACAGGAGTTTTTTTTTCTTTTCCCCTTTTTCTTATCTCTTTGAGCCAGGCTGTGTCATTTTGCAATCCATCTACCTTGCTCGGCTCGGAGGTTAAAAGCTCCGCATTTTAGGTGCTCAGGTTGCTCGCCTTTCGTGGATGCTGTTTTCTGTGTTTTCGGATTCTTGTGCTCTGGTTTCTCGGGCGTCTTATATATTTTGGTACGAAGGATGGTCTGAATCCTCTAAAGATAAAAACGGTAGGTCTTTGTACAATCAGACTTCGGATTAACTTTTACCATCTGTGTAACAGGGCAACGCGGCGCTTCGGCCACTAGACCTGATAATGGCTGCTCTAAGTCCACCGCCTAGGAACTTGCGGTGCTTTCTGTTATACATCTCCAGGGTGCTTTTTGGTCGATATCATACTTTAACCCAAGAGCTTTACAACTTTTTGGAGTCACCAATGAGTGACCAAGTCTCGAAGACGCGCTTGCTGACTATGTCACATTTCCTCGGCTCAGCATAACCGACCATAAAGGAAAGTGTTCCATCGTTTGCACCTCCAGATACAGTAACATCCACAAAAATTCCCAAAACCGCCTTCATGATCGTTTGCCCAAGCTTTTGGGTAGACACAGTTTCAACAGTGTTTCATTCGATGAAGAGTCTGTCTGGAATCTGCGTGGCATTGATGAACCTGTTTCTGCGTCTAAGTGAATATTTCAAACATCTGGACTGGCACGCAGACTGGAGAGTACAGTGTAGCATTTGAACCCAAGATCCTTCGGCGAGCCCGCGAGTTCAATGTTTCCGTATTCACTATACTAGTCAATACGTCGCTGACAAGCTTCCGCATGAATGTTGTAAACATAGAGGGTAGTGGTAGAAGAGAGGCTCTTTCACAACTTGTTGGCCATGCCATACGCTATGATTGTGAGGCCTGTAAAGAAAATTAGAGCCAGACCTCTGTTTTCTTTTCTCAAGTGCAATCAACACAATAATTCCATAATCAGAAAGCATGATGTGAATTTCGGCTCATTGCGATATCAGCATTCGTAAATAAGTGCTCAAAGCATTTTGCAGCAATGGGAATGGCTGTAGTCGAACTGGGCATTTTATAAACCCACTTTATCACACCATGCAAGGGAACATCAGTGTTGGCATTGGCATGAAGCAGCGGGATTTGACCGTGTCGACATGGCATAGCTCCATGTCGATGTCGCGGCTGATATTCGTTGAATCATTTCCACGAAAACAGAAGGATAATATTGTTATTGCGGTTTCTGAGCCCATATTTTGGTGTGAACGCGGCATCATGTCTACCGTGGTCCGTCTCAGCCAGCACTTCGGGCCGGGTTCTCGATCAACCGGCGCATCGGAACCCAACAGCCATCGGCTGCGTGCGGTAGCGCTCCACTTGAACTAGCCGTTCATGCACAATGCTTCCAAATCAAATACCATTCTGCAGTTTCCCAGGGGTGATTCAGTGCAAGGGTATCTATGGAAACATTGAGTTTACAGCTATTTTCTTTTCTGGCATTTGATTGTTCCAAGCGTGAACTGCAATGCTGCCAAGTCGGGGGATGCATTTTTGCCTTTGGGTTAATGAAATTCGTTACAGCGCCTTGGCGCCTAGACCAATCCAAGAAAACAAAGCAGCTCTTTATGGAAATTATCTGGCGACGTGATATCGGAGTAATAAAGTCTAGGCGCTAACTCTTTAAATCCTGGAGCGGTGATAGGAACACTCGTATTTGCATCGTGTCAATACTCGTAAATTTAATCAAATAGGGGAGATGAAAAAATTCTCCATAATATCAGGGAAGCTTAGCCAATCAAGGGAATAGAGGATGGGGAAATGCGGAGAAAACCAAAAGCTTGTCTCCGCTGTCTGGTCGGATCTGGAGACTTCGCAAGGGATCGTACATCGCATCGCGTACCTGTCTACAAACGCAAATTTCACTCGTATGACCAACCATTCTGATCGTGTTTCGCGGATTCGTAAATCGTCCCCCACAACCCGTCACCGGATTCGGGTGTATTCAAATACGAGTATTCGCATCCCTTCTAGATTGCCTCGTATTGGGCCGCAAGTGAAGGATTGACACGCATGATTGTCAGCTTATGCTTGGCAGCCGCCAGGGTTTTTGGAATAAGCGACATTGGAAGCGCTGATTTATGAAATACGAGTGGAGGAGTCGATTTCGGTTCCGCTCTCGCTCTCGCTTTAGTGACTGTCTTATTGGTTGACGTAGCTACCACGATGGCAGATCTTTCATCATATCTGATCTTGCAGCGGAAGAGATAATCAGAAAAACGTCTGGTAGGTGCTCTAGGGTGTCACAAATGAATTCGTGCCGTTGGAAATTGTTGAAGACAACATAGAGAATCGGGTTGTGGGCAGCCTGAAATGTCGACTCGCGGGCTCATGCTGACGATAGCGACTTTTTTTCATGTTGTTTTAATATGACTTGTGATTTCTTTCAAGTATATAGATGATATCGATGGCCTTGGATGAAAAGAAGGAAATGAGTCTGTGGTATTTGAGGTTCAGATTGGCTGCTTGTCTTTCGCCGTCTCGGACAAAACCCGGCCGAACTAATCTTTGGTCAGCGTCTGCAAGATTTTTATTTAACCAAGAATTCTTTTCCCTGACTTGTTCTTCTCTACGACATCGTTTTCATGACTATGCATACTTGAGATCTCATTATTGCTTCAAAATAGTTTTCTACCACACTACAACTGCTCATGGATAGCTCGATTTACGAATATGCGCTCTCGCCAGACCTACGGTGGAATTGTACCTTCAATCAATATGAATGAAAGGAACTGGAATCAGGAATGGCTTGGCCAGCGCAATCTGACTGCAAATCTGACACGTTACGTCACAGTCTTCCTGGGAGAACCAACGCGCTATAGCGCCATGTGGCATGAATCATTGCCGGCAAGGATGCTGTGTTACGCAGCCGCAGACGCCTTATCTTTATATTAATTCTTAATCTTTCCGCTAGAGGCGTCTCCACTCCCACTGCGGGTTGTTCAGCGAACACCCCGCCCGGCAGGCCAAGCCTACTCTCGGGAACAAAAAGAGCCCGGATGCCCGACCCCTACTGAGCGACTTCACTATAGTTTTAGGGCTGAACATTCAAATGATGCCTCACCACTTTATTGTCTCTATCTCACTTTTGATTTTTATTAATACTTTTTTTCCCGTATCAAGCCATTTGTTTGTCTCTTTTATGTCATTCCTTTCGCAACCATAATGTCTAGTGAAAAATATGATGACATCCCCGCTGACTCTCAAAGAACATCGGCTGAGGGAGGCGCGGAGATGTCTGATTCTGTAACCCAAGAAGCTAATGGCTTTGTGCTGCCAGTGAGTCGTGACCAGCTCACCCTTATTGGCTAGTTGACGTCAAGCTAAAACCATCGCTTGCTTCCCACAGAGAGTATTTGGTTATTCTCGGCCATTCGATCGCTTCCTCCTTGTTGTGGCGGCATTGGCTGCAATTGGCGCGGGAACCGCGACGGCACTGGTGAATTTGGTAATGGGACGATTGATATCGGTACTAACTGAGTTCACATCGGGATCCATGTCCCACGACGACTTTCAGTCGGATGTTAGCACATATGCGTACGCGGGCTCCAATTTATTCGATGTGCGTCTCTGAAGTCTAACTATTTCTAGTCTCTTCTTCGTCTACATTGGAATCTCTCAACTCGCCCTCACTTACATCTACTCGACGCTCTTTACTTATGTAGCTTACTACATCACTCGCAATGTCCGACATAACTACGTTCGCGCTGCCCTCAGTCAAGACATTGCGTATTTCGATACCGAAGGGGGCGGCTTGGTTCCAGTACGGGTGATTTCTGGCGGAAAGCTCATTCAATCCGGAATTGCGGACAAGCTGGGAATCGTCCTGCAATCACTGTCAACCTTTTTTGCCGCATTCATCGTCGCATTGGTAAAGCAGTGGAAGTTAACACTGATCATCAGCTGCATCATCTTAACCCTGCTTATAGTCATGGGAGTTGCTTCAACCTTTGACTCGAAAATAGAGGCCAAAATGTCAAAACTATTCGCCGAGGCAGGGACGTACGCTGAAAAGGTTCTCGCTAGAATCAGGACAATCCATGCTTTCAACGCACAATCCGAGTCTGTTCAGAAATACGCATCTTATCTCAGCAGCGCGAAGGCTTTGGGCTACAAGAAGAACTTGATTTACGGCATCTTCTTTTCAGGGCAGTACTTTATCGTTTATGCTGCTATGGGTCTTGCATTTTGGCAAGGTCTTGCTATGATTTCACGCGGCGAAGTTGACAACTTCGGAACCATCTTTACGTAAGGACTTGTTGCGTGGTCACTAACCCCTGGGCTAACACGTACGCAGCGTCCTATTTTCCGTCGTCATTGCGTCGAGTTCAATCACTTCAATTGCACCGCATAGCATTGCCTTTGTACAAGCAAACACCGCTGCTGCGGAGCTTTTTGAGCTCATTGACCGAAAGGCCAACCGAAATCCATTCGACGAATCTGGCGAGAAGCCTTCTGAGCCAGCTGGTGTTATTGAACTTGAAAACATCAAGTTTCATTATCCTTCCCGTCCAGACGTTTCCGTGCTTGAGGATTTCACTCTTCATGTCCCTGCTGGCAAAGTCACAGCGCTGGTAGTAAGTGAATGAATATCCAAATGGGGCTCTTACTACCCCTAAAACAGATCTAAGGAATCGCACCAGCTAATTTGAATAGGGTGCTAGCGGTTCAGGTAAAAGTACTATCGTAGGGCTACTCGAGAGGTGGTACGATCCTTCTTCTGGCAAAATAACATTGGACGGTTGTCCTATCGACCAACTCAATTTGAAATGGCTAAGGACGAACATTCGTCTTGTAAGCCAGGTAGGAATGCCCAAGATGTGTGGATTACGAAAGTAAACGCTAAAGAGCTAGTAGGAACCGACCTTATTCAACGGTACAATATTCGAAAACATTGCTTTCGGCCTTGTAGGCACACCATTCGAAAATGAATCCCTCCCCGAGAAGACGAAACGAGTTGAAAAAGCCGCGAAGATCGCTTACGCCTCCGACTTCATATCAAAGCTTGCAAACGGATACGAGACCAATGTTGGAGAGAGGGGCAAATTTCTTTCTGGTGGGCAAAAGCAGCGAATCGCCATTGCCCGAAGCGTTATTTCCGAACCGAAGGTTCTTCTCCTCGACGAGGCCACCAGCGCCCTTGATCCAGAATCCGAAGGGTTGGTTCAGAAGGCTTTGAATAAAGCCTCCAAGAGCCGAACTACCATCGGCATTGCACACAAGCTGTCGACTATCTACGATGCGGATAATATTGTTGTCATGTCCAAAGGGCGCATTATCGAGCAGGGAACCCATGCCGAGCTCGTGGCGCAAAATGGGGCATATCACGATTTGGTGAAAGCTCAAGACCTTGGAATTGCCGAAATAAAGGAGAATGGATCGGACCAAGAGTCTCAAACAGTTAAAACTGAGGTTGATTGGGCTGCTGATACGCTGCTTGCAGATCCAGAATTAGCATCCACGACGCAGGACAAGGATGACGATGACTTCAAGGATGTCGGCATCTTTACTAATTTGTACAAGTTAATGGCTGCATCGGGTCAGATGAAGTGGCTGTATCTGTTCCAGTTTATCGGCTGTTTATTGGGAGGTAAGTCGCGCGCCACACAGTTCGGTTCTTGCCTAACAACCCCGTCACAGCGGCCATTTATCCAGGACAAGCACTCCTACTAGGAAACATGATGGATTCCCCGAGCACCTCCAACATGGTTAAACGGGGCAACTTTGTGGCGCTCATGTATTTCGTCATGGCGCTGGGCTGTCTTTTTGTCTACTTTTGCCTGGGTTGGGTCGCAAACATTATTGCTCAGGTAAGCATTTTAGTTCCTTTGTGGTATCTATACTTATCAAGAGCCAGAATCTGAGTTACACGACGCGAAAAGGCATTTTTGAGGCATTCTTGCGGCAAGATATGCAGTTTTTCGACAAGCCAGTGAATACGGTTGGTGCTTTAGTTAGCCACCTGACGTCCATGCCACAGTCCATCTTCGAGCTCATGGGCTTCACCCTCATCCTGATCACCGTCTCCATCGTCAGCATTTTATCCTGCAGTATCCTTTCGATCGCCACATCCTGGAAGCTTGGACTCGTTGGAGTCTTTGCCGCACTGCCGCCCATGCTATTTGCGGGGTACGCCCGAATCCATATCGAGTCGAAGCTCGATAAAGATACCGACAAGCGGTTCGCCAACAGCGCATCTATTGTATCCGAGATGATTTCGGAAATCCGTACAGTCTCGTCACTGGCTATTGAGACGGTTGTTCTTGAAAAATACGGACATGAGTTGGACAAGGCAATTTCGGGCTCCAAAACTCCCTTGTTTCACGTGATGATCTGGGCTTCCTTCACCAAATCAATCGAATTCTTTGTTTTGAGTCTTGGATTCTGGTGAGTTGGAGAGATACTCCCGGTGTGATCAAAATACTCACAATCATAGGTGGGGTTGCCGCCTAGTCATGAACAGCGAGATATCCTTTTATGCACTCATCATTTCGTTCATGGGCGTCTACTTCTCTGGTCAGAGCATGGCTCAGCTTTTTGGCTATGCAAGCAGTAAGTAATTCAGGAAGAATTTTCCAGAGCGTCGGCTTATTAGACGAAAGGCATCTCAAAGGCGAATACGGCAATGAGCTATTACTTTTGGTTGCTTGGTCTAGAGCCAGAAATCAAGGTGGAGAAAAGCTCGAACCAGAAGAAGCCGCTCACAAATAACTACCACTCAATTGGTATCAAGGACATCCAATTTTCGTACCCTCAATCATCACAGCACCCTGTATTGCGAAATGTGTCCCTCACAGTGCGTAAAGCTAGCCCTTCACGATGCGAATGCAACACTAACGCGTGGTAATTGCCAGGTCAACCGAGGAGAATTTGTGGCGTTTGTGGGCGCTTCTGGTTCCGGTAAAAGCACCATGATTGCTCTATTGGAGAGATTCTACGACCCGACCATTGGTTCCATCACTATTGACAGCAGCGTGCTCTCTGATCTCGATGTGTATCGCTACCGAGGTGGGACAGCCCTCGTGCAGCAGGAACCGGTACTCTTCCCAGGCAGCATCCGAGAAAATATTGTTCTAGGACTAGGTATAGAAGGCCCGCGCCAGATTGAGGATGCTCAAGTCGAGGCAGCGTGCCGCGCTGCTAACATTTGGGAATTCGTGAGCTCTCTGCCAGAGGGACTGGCCACGCCATGCGGGGCATCCGGAAATCAGCTCTCTGGCGGACAGCGCCAATGAATTGCCATTGCACGAGCACTGATAAGAAATCCACGTGTCATTTTGCTGGACGAAGCAACCAGTGCTCTTGACACCGAGTCGGAGAAGCTCGTGCAGGAGGCACTGCTCGGCGCCGCAGCGGAGGATCGCATCACGATTGCCGTTGCCCATCGCCTATCCACAATTCAACACGCGCGCCGCATTTTCGTCTTCCACAGGGGCCGTATCGTCGAATTCGGATCCCATTCAGAGCTCATCCAGCGCGGCGGACTGTACAAGCAAATGTGTGAAGCTCAGGACCTGTAGGCCGATGTAGTGGGACACGATTGGTGGGAATTGGGGAGTGGTAGGCCTCCCGCAGCCATGATGTCTCATCTCTCCTTCGCTCATAGGTTGGATAAGATGTAAAGGAGGTTGCATGTTTCGAAAAGTAGCCACGGAGGTCCAAAGATGACGTGTTGGTCCCCGGGTAATCGCCGGAACTCGTCCATATCAAAACTTGACCCCTCCAGAGATGTAAATTTGGGATCGATTACAATACTTTCCAACCTATAGAACTGAATTGATTTGATACCGTGTCAATTTCGTCCAATGGATGTCACAGGTGTACCGCCATTCTCGCCTGACAGGCACGAGTTCTCAGCCTCTGATATCGCCAGGGACATCTGGTCCCATCTGGATCTCCCACTCGCAGCATTGAACTCGCTCTCGCTCCCAGAACAAGATGAACCATCGCTTGCGTCTTCCTTCAGAATCGGTCCCCTGGCCCAGAGCACCATCGGGCTATCCGCCCTAGGTGCCGCATTAGTGTCCTCGCTGCGCTCTCAACAAAATGGTGAAGACGAATCAGTGCCCAATGTCAGTGTGGAGGTGGGGCGTGCCTTGATGGATTTCTTCTCGATCCAGCTCTACTCGCTCAAAGGGGGAAATGCAGAGACTGAGTTGGGTAAGATTGGAGGGCTGTACGAGACAGCCGACGGTCACGTGCGCATCCAGGACATATTCCCAAACCTACTAGAGAGCGCACTAAGGGTGCTGGGGCTGCCGCGTGGCGCCGATGGGCATGATGTAGCGGACAGGGTTCTTAGATGGTCTGCTAGAGAGTTAGAAAGAGAAGGCCTTAGGGAAAATGCTTGCATATATGCCTTGCGAACATACCAAGAGTGGGATGCGCTGCCCCAAGCACGTGCGTTGGGAGACTTCCCCGTCTCCATCGAAAGGGTCGGAGAAGGCCCAGTAGGCTTGCCGAAGAGCCTTGAGAATGAAGCAGACGGATGCTTGACAGGATTGAAGGTGCTTGAAATGAGCAGGGTGATTGCGGCTCCGCTTGCCGGCCGCACCTTGGCCTTTCACGGTGCCGATGTGATCTGGGTGACGTCGCCCAAGCTGCCCGACGCCCAGTTTCTTGACCGTGAAATGAGCAGAGGGAAGAGACGAGTGTTCCTCGACGCGAATGATGAGAGCGACAACGCGCAAATACGTAAGCTAGCGCGCACTTGCGACGTGTTCATCCAGAGCTACAGGCCTGGCAGCCTGGCTACACGTGGGCTGTCTCCCAAGGAGCTTGCGGCCGAAAACCCGGGCATCATCGTGGCAAACCTGTCTGCTTTCGGGCCCGACGGACCCTGGGGCGCGTATCGCGGCTTTGACCTGCTTGTGCAGACTGCATCGGGGATGAGTGTGTCAGAGGCTGACCATTACGGCTCGCACGAGCTGGCGCGGCCGACTCCCTGCCAGCCTCTCGACTATGGGGCGGGGTATCTGCTGGCAGCGGGTATAAGCGCGGCCCTGTATCGCCGGGCGACCGAAGGCGGCTCGTACGTGATCGATGTGTCGCTGGCTGGGGTTATGAAATACCTGCGAAGCTTGGGACAGTACCCCAAGGACACGGGGTTTAATGGTCCTGACTTCTACGGTGTACGCACCATGGTACCAGCGCCAGAAGCCTACGACTTTCGGGACACGGACGAGGGAGAAGTCAAGGTAGTCAAGCACGCGGCTCAGGTGGATGGACGTGTGATCAGTTGGAACATTTATTCTCCGAAGTCGAACGCGGACAACATTCAATGGGCTGTTGTCTGAACCGTTGTCTTGAAGGGGCTTAGTTCGCGAACTAGTGGTTCGACGAGGTCAGGGTGGAAGGGAGGGACTTTATTACATCACTATGACGGATATTCGGCATCTCCAGGGATCAATTCGTTTACCCGAGTTGGAAATGAACCAGGCGATTCTTAGGGGGAAACCCCCGAAAAAAGCTTCTAAAAAAACATAGTATCAATATTGTACACGATAAAAACCCAAATAACCGTTCTCGCAATGTTTCTAGTGTTTGCTGACGTCAGCAACCAGCGAGCGGGTCAAGAAATGTTGAGGATTCGACCCCCTGAAACATCAACACCAAAACTTTGCCATCTATCCCGTCCTTGTCCGCAACACGATGGCCAGGGCGGCTTTTGTGAACATTTCGCACCCCAGCGATATGCTGGATCCAGGGGTCCGAAGAACCGTCAGACGCCATGTGATGAAAGATATTGGGCGGGGGCGCAGGAAGCGCCCACGGCCCACCATTGTCCAGCTCCAAGTCCGCATGCCGTCTTCCCAGGAAGCGCAGGCAGATGCCAAAACTGCTGGTTTTGATTTAGAAAGCGAAGGAGCTTCAGATATTGTGTGTCGAAGTGGTATTCACGATCAAATTCACGTTCCCAGACCACCTCACGCGTCGGGCATCTTTGGGCTTGATCTCGGTGAGGCGGAGCTTGAAATTGTCCATTTCAGTGAGCGGCTAGGTTGCTTCATATTGTTCTTAAATATCGTGGGCTAAATATGAATTAGTGAGAGCCGAGTCGGATCACAAGTATCGGCCGTTCCACGTGGTTTGGATCCGCATCGGTCTTTCGGACCCAACTGCGTTTTACCTCTCGCTGGCTAGCACCGTTCTGTTCAGAGATCACATGTACGGGGAGATGAATATGAGATATGCAGATAATCCAAAATCAGCAAAATATTACAACACAGCACTCAGACAACTAGCAGCGCGTTTACAAGACGCACATGAATGCAAAAGTGCTGGCGTTATCGCTACGGTTCTTGGATGCCTCTGTCATGATGTTTGTACCGTACAGAGCTCTACGCGGCTCTATCATGGCTAACTTTATCTCAATAGACTAATTCTGGCAACTGGGAGCGCTGGGCCATGCATATTGCTGGATTAGAACGCATTTTCAAACTTCGAGGAGGATTTGATGAATTGGAGGTTGAAATTCCCTTGATGGCATTCTGGTTTGCGTTGTCCAGAACTCGAACTTTTAGAAAGAGGCTAAAGATTTGTAGGCTGGACCTCGTTGGGAGCTCAGTCATGGATTCGTTACCTCGGTTTTCAATACCCTGCGGGCTGGATACGGACGGTACTCAGACAACCCCATCGATATTGAGTTTTCTTGATCTTTTGACGTTTGCACACCCTGAATTATCCTGGATATCGCTATTATTCGAAAAGATGCAGTCAGTTGCTGAGGAGGTCAACAGTAATTATGATTCGAGTTCATTTTGGCAGCAAGAAGTGAAGGCCATCACCATGCTTGGGCCGATTACACACCAACTCCTCTCTGTTGAGAGATGGCCTGTCACGAGCGATCAAGACGACACCGTCCTGGCCGTAGGAGAACTGGCACGCTTAGCATTTCTCATGCTGCTTTCAGGTCTAAAGAAGAGGTTTTGTCTAAATTATTCTGACATGCCCCACCTTCAAGCTAGATTCAGCAATGTTTTGGCTCAAACACTATACTGCCCGAACGGGCCGGCAGCCCGCTTAAAGCTGTGGACACTTATCACCGCCGCATCATTACAAGGAAGCAGTATGGACATGCATCTGGTGCTTCAAACCTGTCAACTCATTTCAACAGAAGGGTTTTCTGATTCCAACTCAGCCGTCAGCTTTGCAAAAGACCTGATCTGGATTGACGTTTTGCAGCACCACGTGGGAAAGCAATTGGAAGTGAAATTCAATGAGTATTATGCAAGTCTAAGCGTTCTATCCCCAGGAATACGACTCGAGCAAGCAATTTTACCGATCGAGTACCAAAATGCACCATGATGGCGAAATACCAAGCCAACTACGCACCAGTGGCTCCCCCGCTTGCCGAAATCCACTGCCCGGTTATCCATCGGCTTTTTTCACTTGCCAGGAAGAGCGCGATATCCGCGATATCGTCAGCAGTGCCTGCCTTATCGGCAGCTCTTGTCATGGAAATGAGAATATTTCTCAATTCCTGCACGGGAGGAGGACCATCAACGGGAAACGAGTCTGTGTCCACCGGGCCGGGGGCTATCATGTTGATAGTGATGCCTTTTTCGCGACCAAGCTGCATTACTGTTAGCCAGAGTGTGTACAGGGTCAAGGCCGAGTTTTTTCTCACCTCGTAGGACATGCTGTGGGTCAACGCTCCCATGGTGGCTTTGGCAGCTCCGTACAGCGGCAATCCTGGAATACCGATCTTTGACGCGATGCTGCCAATGTTTATGATGCGACCTCCAGGCGGCATGTGAGGCACCACGGCTTGAATGAGATAGAGGGCGCCAAAGACGTTGACATCGAAAATTTTGACGATTTCTTCCGGGGGTGTTGTGAGAACAGAGCCAAATGCGCCCATGGCAGCATTATTTACTTTCAATAGATGTTAGTATTAGACAAAATATCTACAATGCTTGTGTTCACTGGGAAATTCTCACCCAAGATGTCAATATGGTCAACATTGAACCCCTTGAGGGTTTGATCGACAAGCGATTTCGTACCCTCAACGGTGGAAATGTCAGCTCGTACAACAAGGAGGTTTTCTTTTCCAGCCACTTCTTCGATTTGAGCAGCGACTTTGGCAGCGCGCGAAGCCGTGGATTCCGAGACGTAGTTGATGACAACGCGAGCGCCAGCACGAGCTAGTGCTATGGCAATACCTGCACCAATGCCGTTCTCCCTGCCGGAACCCGTGACGATGGCGACCTTGTTGGCCAAGGAGAGAGAATCTGTGGCGGCTAGCATTTTTGTAGGTCTGGTTGGTTTTGTAAAGGTGAAGAATGAGAAGTTGTTGGTGCTGATGAGATGATGATGGAGAAAAGTCTGGTAAGGGATGTCCTCATGACTTTTATATTTACAAAGCCTCCCTTTGGTAGATGATATACTCCATCGTCGTCTCCTTTCCCAGTCATTGATTTCATGATGCTTCCGAATGAGGAAAACGGTGTCCCTGGTCCACAGGTGCACAGACGACGATCTAGTGGGCCTTGGACTATGCCGCAAGTGGAAAACGGTCATCCCTGCTTGCACCAGACGGACCACGGCCAAGTGGAGCAGCTTCATGACCAGTGCCAATCTTTCTTAATCAAAGCAAAATCCACTCTCTCCCATGTGAAAATCCCCTCCGTGTCTTTTCAGGACCCTGGTTCTTTGTTTTGGTGTGATTGGGGACGGGATAGACCCGCGACAAAACTGGGGCATATTTGCCCCACACAATATAGTCAATTACATCTGCTCCATGGCATGGACAGTGTGCTGAAATGGATTAAATAGATTCTGCATTACATAGCTGATGCTAGTTTATGAACTCACGAGGAAGTGTTATGAATGAATTATATTGGGCCAAGCCGGCTATGTGGTTTGGCTTAACGAGATCAGCTAAAACATCTAAAAACTATGACCACAGGATAAAAAGACAAGACTTACCCTATAGAGAGTACATCAGATATCTCACCAACCACCATCATGTAGACTTGAACAAAGGATTTAATGACGTGACATATGCAGCAATAACACCAAGAGGCCCAGCAATACGTAATAAACATGATAGAGTGTGCGTCTCTTTTTCCTATCCTCGTTATCTGAGTTCGAATAGCCACACCAGCCACATGCACACCCCAAAGTGCAGCCGCCCTTGTGGGGGCTGTGGCAGCTTACTCGGCATCAACCGGCAGTGATGCAGCCGGGGATTATGTGATATGTGGCTTACCTTGCCGTGGGTTTTAAGCTCATCACCATACACACCGACAGAAGCTTCTTATTTGCTAAATGCGGTACATGCAGCTAAATGAGGCGTTAACAGAGCGGAGCCCGAGACCGCGGAAGCCATCCTGGGCAGGCAAATTGGACCTAATGTACACGGTTCAGCCCTACAGAGCAAGCCTCTTTTGGGACACATGTGAGAACGAGCCAATTGTAACATAAAACCCCTAAGAACGGATCTTCCCGATGGTCGCCGATCACGCGTGCAGATTGTACAGTGATCCCTGCTGCATTTGTCGATGGTCGATGCGACAGTGGTGCAGATTTGGACCCCGATCCATTTTCACAAGTGCGATGGAAACAGGGCCCGTGTCACAACTATCCTTAGATGATTTAGTGACGTCCGCTGTTGGTACACGAAGCCACGCGGAGAGTGTCGGCAAAGACTCTTCCTAAGACATGTTGGAGGCGACGTGGTACCGCATGTTACAAGATTAAGAATGCGATATGCAATCAATCTAGGACTCAATTCTACTATATGAAGCATTGGAATACATTGTGGTGGATCTGGCGACGCGGGTGAGGCCCGCACGTACCAAATCCAAGGACAGCCTTCACAACTTCAACTAGAGCCTGGATGTCCCGCGCCACGCCTTGGCTTATTCAGGAGAAATTGGCGCGCTCGCAATCTCGTATTCCTCTGCGCCATTCTTCAAACAGTTTTCTGGCCTCAGCCACGTGCACTATCTTCCATCGTTGCTTGGCGGGGAGCGCGCCGTTGCATGTCATTGGCTCTCGCAACCTCGGCGCACAGTCAACAGTAAGCTGAATCAGATAGTGCCCGCCATCGGCTTATGCTTGCAAACTGAGGTCCCCGAAAACAGACTTTTGGAAAGAGGACCAGTATTAAATTGGTATATCTCGGCCCGTTGATGGCTTGCGCTCTGAATAGCGGTAGTCCGACTCGGCTGACATTGCCGGCTGAAGCCATCTGAACTTGCCTCCACTAGAGGTGAATATTGCTTTGCCATGGCCAGAGAGGCATTTTGCTCATTTGTGCACCACGGTGGAGAAATTGTATTTGGATTGGGATTGGAGAGGTCATGCAGTTTTCATCGCTCTCCGCTTACCGTTATCAGCCATGCCGCTCATTTCCTTGGAACGCTCAGCCTCCATTTTGTAGACTTGCAAGTTTCTCCATTTGTTTATTGTACATGAGTTGTATATAAATTCGTTCTTATCTTCTGATTGTTTTTCACCATTCTTTCTTGGGCACAGCACTTTTCCACTCCATCCACTCTAGAGCTTCTTTGGACATCATCCACCTCGCCATTATGCAGGTTCTTCCCCAGATCCCCAGCTCCCTCATGGGACTTTCTCCAACCAAGGGACAGGTCTCACACACTTCCATCGAAGCTACAGAGACTTCTGCCAAGGTATTGGCCATCATCTTCGAGTACTCCCTAAACAAATTCGACGACACCATCGAACGGCTCACCGCAGGCATGCCCAAGTTCCTGTCAGTCATTGAACAGTTTGTAGTAGCAGAAAAGGAGATTGAAATGTGCCTGCCCGCATTCCCTTTCAAGTCTGCAAACAAGGTCTACAAAGTACTCGGTACTCTGCCGGACAAGGCCGAGGAGCTGGCCCTTCAACGGCTGAACGATATGTGTGCACGCATCAAGGAGATTTACTCTCCTGGCGCTAAGCTCATCATTATCTCAGATGGACTAGTATACAATGGTTAGCAACATTACAACCTGGACAACAAACCCTTTTGATTCCCTAACTTACGAATACCCTCACAATGGCAGACTTACTGAGCATCTCCGACCGTGATACTTGGGCCTATGGTCAAGCCTTGCGTGCCATGGCCCTCGAAAAGGGATTCAACCATATCGGCTTCTCTAGGCTCCAGGACTTGGTCTCCTTCCCGCTGCCCCAGAAACTGGAAGAGATTACATACGTGGCCAACGCCACCAATTTCCGCCGATTTCTCTTGAACAAGTATGGCAAAGACGATATTGATATCGACCATGAAATTGCAACAAACCCTGATACACTAATGACCTACCGGGGATACCGCCGATTTCTCGAGTCTGACTTGCAACACATCTTTCCTGCTGGCAAGGGACGATCAAACAACGCTTACAAGAGGGACATCAAGTACCTAGCAAAAGAAATGTTGATCCGCGGATATGTAAGCAGACCCTTCTTTTTTCCCATTGCAATCACTGTGGCGTATAAACAAAAGACTAACCAAATAATTTTGAGCAGGCTTTCGCAGGGGCAGTCAAGGTTGCCTTCCCGAACCATCTCCGTCTTTCCATCCACCAATCTACGGGCGAGCACAAGGTATCCATGAGCTTGCTCAACACCAAGACTGGATTTACGACACCGTGGCATTGCAGTGTAGCTCAGATGAAGGATGGCGAATGGATGAGTGCACCCATGGGTGATTTCAAGGAAGATCCCAACATGGAGGTTGTCTACGAGGATGGCCGACCCAGTTATTTCCGAGAAAAGAAGGATGAGTAATCTTAGGTGATAATTGGATGACATAAGGCTGCACTTGAAGAAAATTTGCTAGAACAGGCCGTTTGAAGTTTGATATTACAGTCTGATAGGTTTACTATAATTGCATAACATATTTCTCATTATAGCCCTTATGTTGACAGCCAAGGGTGAATTTTAATTGTGACGGTCCAAATCTTCTTTCATGCACGCGTGCAGACTTCATTTTTCGGATCGAATCCCAGGCTAGACTCCAAATATCAGTCTATTTTACCAAAATGTCCAACCAAGTTGTTCGCAATGAGTACCGTTGTGGCAATGGTACAAGTTCCTTGACATGATCCACGGAAAAACTCTGCCAATGCGTAAATCTGAACTGGAGACCAGTTTGTTGATATTCATTAATTCATCGATGCTGTATAATGCACTGTCTGGCAAACCTCCAATTCCGTTCTCAGATGCAATTTTCCATCCTGTAGCCTGTGCGATCCCGTTTCGGGGTATCCTGACGCACACTACCAAAAGCCTGCTATTATGTTCCCTCATAGCATCCCATGATGCACCCAAACCCGTCCTTGTAAACTCCACCTGTAAAAAAACAAAGGTCCTTGTCGTCATCATTGTCTGCCTGAAAATGATCATAATAAAAAAGATTATCGGCTGAAAAGCCCGGCGAGAATATTAGTCTTTGGGTCCGCCGGTGTTCGGCGGTCAGCTGACCAGCTCAGCTCATCTGATCTCGCAATGCAATTTGAAGCACAATCCTGATTGGAAACGTGGGTGACACGCATGATTCTGGCCCCGCAAGTTGTTGGCTTTTTTACTCAGGACGCTTTGACTTCCCCACGCTGGAAAGCCGAGACTTCCTGGTTCGTGGGAAAAATCGCATGCCAAGAACGAGAATGATTAACACAACTAAAAAAAAAAAAAGTTAGCATTGAATCGCTCAGTGTCGCGGACACGGTGTGACTCACGAATGAACATGACTGTGTTTGACCTGGTTCCATAGGCCGTATCTCGAGGCAGGAGTGCCGAATCTGCGACGTGTTGTGGCCTGAAGCCAGCCATGAAAGTCGACTTTTTGGTGATTGGTACTCCGAGCTGAGATTTGTGATGCATTTCGACATTTTGTATACCGCCCAAAGATGTAAAGGTGGAGGCAGGGTCGTCTGCGGCCGGGTTCTCGAGTGCCCTCGATGATTTCGTTGGTGCAATGCCGTCCACCAAAGCACTAAGGTCTGGCTGCGCTACGCCATCGGATCTTCGAAAGGGCACCATGGTGTCTATCGTCAACTGTAATGTAGATGGTGAATCAATTCGTCGATTTGAAATGCACCAAAAGAGGCACCCGTCGATATGGGAAGACCCGTCGTCTTAAGTGCGTCGAGAAAAATGGCCAGTGTCATGCACACATTCAGGGTCAGCAATTTCCGAAGCTCGGGTCAGGATGCGAGGCCCTGTCGCTTTTGGGACTAGCTGCCGCCCAGTTTGTGGATCCCAACGTGGTCGCCTTCAGGGCATTGACTAATCAGGGCAAATTGAACGGGGTTCTGGCTGAGACTATTGTTCATGCGGCACTGTTATCATGACAAAAAGGGTTAATGCGCTGACATCTTGGCCTGACTAGCGCTAGCTTAGCTAGCTCTAGTTCGATCTAGCTTTGGTCTGGCCCTTTTTAGACAACAGCACAAGTGCAGAATAAAAAGGGGCATTGCCAACCGAAGAACGCGTAACGGAGAAGAAAACTATTGGCTTGACTTCCTTTTATGGTCATGGATTTTTCTGGGCTAAACGAAAATAGCCCATGGCAAGCCGAGCTACAGAGGCCAGCCATATTCTGTAGCCCAGCGTGCAGCGGTCTTGTTGGCAAGTCAATAGTCCGTTCAGCCACAATTCAAAACCCGAGACAGATGTCTATGGCGCAGCAGATCGGAACTTCACCCTTTCCCATATCATCCCAGCAGATTCTCAAGGCTTGCTTCCCAAGCCAACTGCTTCAGTGAACAATAGAATTTGCCGGTGCCCTCCCAGTGATGCCCGACGTCGCGCTGCAGCATCACTGACACACGCTATTTGGCCAGCTGGGAAGATGCGCCCAGGGCTCGGATGCGCTGGAAGGGCCTACCCGGGTCATGCTGTAACACGCGCACTGGCACAGCGGGAGAGCGGCGGGGCGCCAATGACGAACCTAACGTCGAGCAGATGTATGAAGAAGATCAAGAATGCAACTTAGTCAAAATTCTCCAAGAAGCATATGCCATAACTCCCAACACGTCCCTGTCCCAAACGCAGCGCTGCCGCCGCTAGAACCATGTGCATAGTAGAGTGAATGCCGTACAGACACACTCCGAGCACAAACCACGGGGATGAGTCTGCCTGAAACCACAGCCCGGAAATAACTTTAGTTCTCCGATTACACAGTACCTGCGAGACATAAATGTACATTTATCTATCCTCTTTGTTTCATTCGGGAATCTGCCTCTGCAGTCATGACGTCAATTCGCGCTCCTCTTTGTTCGCCATCGCAAACTCATCCCTTGTGACATCGCCGTGCCTCCCTGAGCTCCGTGCCCGAACTATCCATGCCCTCTGTGCGTCGATCACGGGCGGGCACGGCTGGTAGCCGTACCACTCCGACAGTTCTTTGTCCTTGGCTTCTGTCGCAAAGTCCCAGGTCCTGTCATGACTTTTCCAAGTTGCCGTCGGCATCGGCCACTGCCGGGTTCGATTCCTGCCAGCGCTAGCCTGTCAGGTTTGTGGCTCAGGTAACGGTGGCACGATAGGATGCTTTCCCTCGTAATAGCTGGGCCGTTGCAATTGCTTGCTGAAGCACCGACCGGCTCGGGGCGGGCAATTCTCGGGGACTGGGTGGAACAGGTCTCGGGGGATCGCCAAAGAGCGCATGCATGTGCTTTAGGTTCAACGCGGGCTTTGGTGGGGGTGTGGCCTCCGACCCGGCGCCGAGAACCTTGCTCGGTCGCTGAATTCGTGATAACCTCCATCTATCCCAGACTCATTTTCGACGCCCATCTCTTTCACAAGATTTTGGCTACCAAGTCTTTGTGAGCACATTTTCCAGCTCTGGATCCAGCGTGGTAGGTAGGACACCGGTTCACTCTCGAGCAACCGGCAAAAGCTGGGCATGCTCCGCCAGGTTCGCCTGGAATGTGACCGTCACACTGATGCGTCTTGGAAACAATCTTGCCATTTCTTCAATATCATCTGTTAATCCTTCCAGTGTTGTCCTTTGCTGGGAAACGGTTTTCCATGGACAGAGCAAGCCCCCTCAATCGGTGCGTAGGATCATTTCCGCCTACCGCAAGGCTGAAGTGGAACTTCCCTCCAAATGTTATGCATCGTCCGATGTATCGCTCGGTATCGTAGTCTGGAGTCTTCGTAGGTGCCTCGGTCAGTGAAGATTCTCGGCAGTCCCGTTGAGGATCGAATTGAGATGGCCCAGTTGGAACCGCGCCGGTCAGCTATTTTTCACATTATGACTAGTAAATAGAAGGTCAAAGGATGAGAAAGGTTACCCGATTCTCCCAGCGAAACTCCTCCTGTTCCAATTGGTAAGACGGCGAGTCCGCCGCGAACCGGGCAAATCTGCATCAAAGCGATTGAGAAATTCCACTGTACTCAGCCTTTTTGGTTTCGCGGCAGAGACCATTCAATTGCAGTGGAAAAGGTTGTGTTCTTTCACCCGTCCCATGACTATTGTTGGTGTGTCATTCTGCCATTACCTTGTGCACATACCAACCTCACTCTTGTCGAAAGCTTTATTTGCCTGCGTCTAAGTTGTGGATATTAGCATCGGTGGACAGCCAGAGGAGTTATGATGATCGGATTCGTCGCCAAAAACCTCGATCCTAGACTCCCTGGGAGTGTTGCTTTGGCTGGAGGCTATTCTAAGGTAAACCAGCTCCGAGTGAAGCCTCAACCTCCAACCTGGCGGTTTCGTAGCCTGCCTTCTGGTCAGTTTCACTTCACACCTCTCATCCTTCCAGAAATTGGTCGTTTTATTAGTGAATTGTTTATAGGTATAAAAGAAAGAGAAATTGGCGATTACCGTCTCAACTTCCTGCTCAATAAGCAAGAACAGTTTGTCATGAGAGATGCCAAGGGTAAATAAAAGCTCATGGCTACTTACAGGAAATAAAGACTCCAGACATAGCGACAATCTTTGTACATCTCGAGACTGTAAGGCGGTATTCGCAATTATATCGTACATGTACAAACCGTACATGCACCAATCACTGGCGAATCTAACACTCAAATCAGAGTTTTGTATTCCAATATTATCCGTCGAGCATGCCTTGACTGCGTCAACCGGTTCGCTGGGAGCACGTGGCAATTAAGATTCCCTGAGTCAATTCGTCCTCCCCAACGGCGTAGTCGCACACCGTACCGCCGTGATAACGGTCGCTGCCGTCGGGGATCTTTACATCGGGCTAGAATATATTGAAGGTGCAGTCAGCAAAGTGGATTCAACATCCCGACGAGCCTGGGGATTTAGCAATGGACGAGCTTTTGACTTGAGAAAGTCTGCACAGTGTAAAAAGAAGAAGCAAAAAAAAGAAAGAAAGAAAAGGTCATGAGGGGAAATTGGGGACTGGGACGATGAGGTGGCAACGACAGGTGATTACCATCACGCAGGTTCACTAACGCTTTGCTGTTAGAAGGTGGCGGTGGTGGCTCCGCACGACACACGGCGAGATTCTTTTTCGACAAGCCGTTAGATTCTCACAGGCTTCCCGTGGAGCACCTACAAAATGGACGGTAGGGGGCTGGAGGCTGACATTGTCCACTGTTGCACGATGGATTGCAACACACTCTGCAGCAAAGCCTCCTAGAGATGGTATGTCTGGGCAGACTGGACAAAAGTGTGTCGTATCGATATCTCGAGCATGGCAATGAAAAACAGAATCGTGACAACCCTAGGGTGCTTCAACACGTTTACTCAGATGACGCGGTACATGGCGATGCAAACAGAATGGGTGCAATACCCCGCCGCTGGGTTCGGGCGCGCGCCTTGTTTTGTGTACGACAACCTCCAGAGGTCCTCGCTTCTTGAACCTCTTGATTCCAATGGTACTGGTCTGGAAATGCGAATATGCATATGCGTATTGCATAAAGTCGAGAAATGCCTGGGTACTCGCCGTGGAACGCCTTGGCGACCCGCGTAGTTGCATATCAGGAGCAGATGTTTAAATGATTCTTAAATTGGGAGCTTAATGACGCACCAGCGGCCGATTTTGGAGCCATTGGTCCTCTAGAGAAACGGATAAGTATGTGATAAGCCAGTGGTGCATGAAGGCTTCAGCCGTGGCGTCAAATAACGACCTGACAGAGGAACGCAAGAAAGGCTCCCGTGGTCACTCCGGGCCGGCAAGAGCAGGAATGCAGTCCGCACGAGGGATTGGCGAGGGAGCTGGCCGGTGGAGCCCTAGTTTATGTTGTGAATCACGGCATGAAATGTCGGTCCTTTTGAATGAGACAGACTCTGCCTGAAGGGGATACAAAAATAGCCGTGATACATTCGGAGCTACTTGTTGAGAGGGAGTCCCCTCCAACGCCGCGAGGCCCACTGAGCTGAAAAGCCGAACGCTGGCTCTATGCCCACACTCTGCAACGCCGACGGTGATTAAGGGCGATGGCGACCTGCAGAGTAAACAATCTTGGCGAGCCCCATCAGGGATTAGCACCCGTCGGAGCAAGCGGGTAGTGACAGGGAGAGGTGCGGTGTGGGCGGACGCCGGACTGTAAGAGCAAACGGACCCAGATGGCCCCTCCATACGTTGGACCCTGTCTCTCCTCCGAAAGTATGCTGAATAAGCGCACTTGAATACATAGCGTACATGCACGTGTCGCAGTATCTGGTCCATGGAGAGACAGGCAACCGAATCTCCCGCAGGGCTGGTGGCATCCTGTGTGGGGAGCCACGCTCTGACCCGGGTGCAGCCAGCAACGAGACCTGCTTGCCTGCGTCGGCCTGGCCCAGATCGACCCAGGTGGGACGGCATCTGCGCAACGCGGCACGCAACGTGCTTGCCTGACTCTGGCTCCGACCTGGATACACGCCCGGCGACGCTGTCTATGGGAGGGGGCGTCGTTGTAGTTCGGCACTCATCAGCGCTCATCGCGTCAACCAACCCCAACCGTGCGCAAGACCCTGGCGGGAAATCCACCCACTAGCGCCCCTCCTCCCCCTCCCCTACTAACAGTCAGGGTGGTAAAAAGGACGAATGAGTATACTCATTTGTCTACTAACAAGAATACTAATCCTAAATTTTTTAGTATTAGTATTAGTATTCGTACCTAAAATTAGTATTAGCCCCTAGTGTACTAATTAGTATTGCCATTTTGTATAATCCTGCTAACAGCTATGTACCATATCTACCTGTTGGAGTTTAATTTGATGGGCGCTGAGAGAGGAAAAAGAAGAATGGCGTGAGAAAAATACCCAATGCTCAAGTTTACGAATGGAGTGGTTAAAAAGAAACTCAAAAAGTCCACCTGGTCATGCATCCCGCTCAAGCCCATGGTCTACATACGCCATACGAATTGTTCAGGTGTAGTTAGTCTGTATCTATCCCGACGTCTCCTTTGCCGCGTCCGTCTCCTCATTTTACTCGGTCTCCTCGCCCCCTTCACGAGCCTTGCCTGACAGCTCCGTGACGCGGTAGTGCATCTCCTCGGTTTGGTTGGCTCGTTTTTGTGGAGTGTCCTGCTCGGCGTCGCCAGAAGCAATGCTTGGTCGGGGCCGCTTGGCGCTTGGCCTCTCGGTGGGCTCGCCCGCTTCCGACCAGTCTCCCGCGCCGCGGCCCTGTATCGTTTTCTGGCTGTCGCCGCTGCCCGATGGGATGACGGCTGACGGGCGAGCCTCAGTCTCGGTCGTGACTAGGAATGAGTCGGAAATGTCGCTGATGGCCTGAATATAATGGCCGGATGGCGCCTGGGCACCGTGCGTGGTGTCTTCTTGTGACCGCAGGTAGTCGAGGCACTCCTGGGCAGTCCACCGATCGTGTAGATTCATGACTAGCATGTGCTGGAGGACTTCGGCCAAGGGTTCTCCTGGGTAGTTCTGTACGAAGTCGGACAGATTTTGCAAGATCTTCTGGAAGCATGTGCCAGAGGAATCTCTCCAATCAGCGATACTGGATGGCTTGAGCTCATGCAACAAGGCCAGGCCCGTCATACCGAGTGACCACATATCTTGAGCCTTTGTGAAGTAGTCATCGTCCTTGCCATTCCTATCATACAGCTCCGGTGCCTTGTAGCCACACGTGCCCAACTTAGTGACCAGGTCTACTTCGTCCTTGGAGAACCCCAAGTCGCAGATCTTGATGCGCACAGGATCGTTTCCCATGATGAGAATGTTCTCTGGTTTGAGGTCACGATGCGCAATAGAGAGGTTCAAATTGTGCATGTGGGCAATGCCTTCCAGGATCTGAGTCATGATGAGGCGGACGGTCGAAAGGGAATGGTAGTGCTTGGTGGCCAATGAGCCCCCAGGGGCATACTCCAGCTCAAGCATCGGAGGATTAATCGAATGGCTGATGAGTTTGATGATGCGCGGCTGTGGGTTTGTTAGAACAGCAATAATAGGAGAAACAACAGCCCCAAGTCCCAACTCACATGTTTGGCTCTTATCAGGAGCCTTGCCTCATTGGACCATTCCTGGGGGTTGAATGAATCATTGTCCACCGACTTCTGGGTGGGCCTCTTCTGAACCGTTTCCTCCCCTGTGGATACGTTGAAGTGATACGTGACTGCCCCACGCCCGCCTTCCGTCAACAGGGTCGAAATAATATTGGACTCTTCTTGAATGAAAGATAGAGTCATGTCGCTTTCGTTCTCCGAATCGCTGTCGCTTGGAGGGTCGGTCACGTGTCTGGTGTCTTTGACACTGTCCAATAGCACAGGGGGTTGGAGACGAGAAAAGAACTGGTCGACATTTCTCATGTATGACTCACTAGAAATATCACGAGAATGTACCCGGATCTTGAAATAAGGAACTTCGTTGATCCGTATCGTCATGCTCTGTGTTTTTTCAAGCAGTCGTCCAGGCCCATTCAGCACCCAATCGAACCGCCCCCTTGGGCCGTGCCCGTGTCGATCATCGTACAAAACCTCCATCCTGCAGGTTGAGCTAAGACCCCGGATCTTGAGTCTCCGCGAGTTTTGGTCGAAGGTAACTTCGAATTGCCGGCTGGCAATGCTTTCACCGACAAACTCATGCTGGGCCGTGCGCTTCCGGCCTGTCCCAAACACGAACCCGTCAGGTCCTGGTGGGGCTTCGCTGAATCTGAGAACAATGTCCTGAGATGGAGGCGGCTGACGCTTAGCTTTCTTGAGGCCGTTAAAGTCTCTTAAAGCAATGGCAGCACTCTTGTCCCTGTCGGTAAGACCGCGCACCTGGTGAAAGATGGCAATGATATCGGGGTCATCGATGTTCTCGGGGTCCGTCATCGTTTCTGTGGGAATAGCTGGCCTGTTCTAATTGAAAGATCTAATTGGAAGAGTGGTTAGCAAGAGCAGAAGCCGGGGGCATGTATGGAAGCCAAGGCCACAGCCATTTCGAGGCTGGTAACATACCGCTCTAGGCGAAGGTAGCTGATGAAATGAGTGGGATGTCGAAGATGAACGAAAGGAGAATGACAGATAGGGTGAAAGATTGGTCAAGAAGAGAACGGTCTATAATTTTGCAAATTTGTGTGTTTGACCAGCACATTACAGGTACATGTCGCACACCGGCAGGCCGCTTGCTCCCAGGGCGTGCGGCTCGGAGATCTCCTTGAGTGTCATAAGGCTCCAGTATGTACTTTGCTCCACACCCCCTTGAGTATAAGCCAATGTTACTAAGCAGTTCAATATACATCCAGCTTCAGTCTATACAGCAAGCAGATAAAAAAGAAGCAGTTTTATGACCTAAATACTTTTTATATTATATATATCAAGTAAAGCTAAATGAAGCAAAATAAAATTAGCTTAGTTATTTAGGTTTTATAAGATATAAAAATAAAAACCTGAGTACTGTAATAAAGCTCAGCCTATCCGCCAATGTGAAGCTATTCAAAAACGAATGCATCCCTCACTGAAAGGGGTATATTGCTAAGCACAGAGGAAAGCCCAATAAACTTGCTTAAGCATCAAGATTATTGCTAAACGCGGTTTGATTGCCGATCGGCATCATATTGCCACTGATACCAAATTGACTTTTAATCTCATCAAATTTCTAGGATAATGGATGTACTCCAGATATCTACCCAAGAAAAGCGACATTCGGCGGATTAATTATGGGCCTTGTGTCACCTACGGCTCGGGGGTCATTAGCCCAGACGGTGTGGGCGTGAGCAACCTATTTTGACCCCCGTACGGGTGTACAAATATCAATGATGTATTGAAAACAAGATATGATTGTAACGAGGTCTTTCTAAGCAGTTGGTCCGTGACCCGCCGACGAGTTCGTGGTCTCCGAATACGCCCGCTTCTTTGTTGTCATCATTTTCCCCCCCTAAAATATCCCTCCCCCCCCAACCTGGCACTTCTCGTCTCCCATTGCACATCGGCGTTTTTTTTTAAAAAAAAAATTAGTATTATTATTATTATTAACCATGAATAACCCGAAAATACCGCTCGATCAGTTGGACGAAAAGCAGTGGTCCATGAATGACCTCTTCACTAGCAGCAACGAGGAGCTTGACGAGTTCATTGCTGCTCACTTGCAGCCTGATGGCACGCTTAATCTCCCCATCTCTGAGCGCTCGAGACTTCCTGAAGAAAAGAGGGCGCAGCTAAACAGGAGACTACGGTATGTTACCAACGGTAAAGTCCTTACTTATTGTTGTTTTATTAATTTATTACTTCCTTTTCCCTTTTTCTACGTGCCTCTCTTTTTAGCATTTTGCAACCAGCTGACTGTTTCCTTTCACAGAAAGAGGCGACGCGTCCTGGCAAAGCGCTCCGCGGCTAAGGGCAAGGGTCGGTTGGACCTCGATCGAGTAAATTCCAGCTTGCTTAGCGCTGCAGCTCGCCCCGAAGAGCTATCAAAGCGATTGGAAGCACCGCCCTCCCTTCCGCCATCCATCTCGCCGTCACCCACCTCTGAATTTGAACGACTGCCCAATCATTTGCCCGCCATTGAACGACAGCGACTTTTTGAGACTTTAGCATACAACGCTATTGTCGAAGACCACGGTCGTCCCCTCTACCCTCTCCACATGCTCCGGGATGTTTCTGAGCACGAGGAGAAATACTCGGAGTTGATTCGTCCGTGGAAGAAGTTTGACATTGAAAGAGCGTCTTGGCAAGTTTTCGAAAGGCAAAAAATGAGATGGCTGGGTTTCCGTGATTGGCAGCGAGATCACCGCGGCCTCGGCCCCCAATATCGCTATTTTTCCGCCTATGTTGCGTTGAGAAGGGCGATGGCACACGGATACTATGGAGAGGTCTGGCCCAAGGAGTTGGATGCAGACCGCCTACAGTCTCTTAATGACGAGTGGCACCGAGACATGGAGGAGTTTGAGAGTACAAGAATACCCGACAAGGAAAGCGGATGCGAGACGCTGTCCGACTACAGCAACGCAATGAAGAGACGCCTGGCGAAGCACGACATCAGCCAGCCATTTGACCTCAAGCAGGATCCTTACCAACAGGATACCATGACGACGTGGCTGGAGTACACCGAGTACGAGCTCTGGTGCCTCGAGGATCTGAAAACCGAACTAAAGGAGGTACAGCTGAAATACGATGAAGCTGCGCGGCAGCTTGAAGCCTCGGGGGTTCTACAATACCACGAAACACCTGAATACATTCGGAAACACCGTCTCACTCTCGGTAGCGCAGAGGAGATGCTCCTCCAGGGCTACTACAAGGCTGTTCGAAGTGCCAAGGAGCAATTGAATGCGGCATTCTCTAAAATTCGCGACGATGAAGCGCCGTCGGACTCTTCGGTACATAAGATGGAATGGGAAGGCGCCTTATGCAGCCTCGACGTAAACAAGTCGACACTCATAGCACACAAGCGAAGGATTGACTGTCTTGCCGATTTCATAGAGCAAGCACGTGCCCTGGAGGATGGAGAGGAGGAAGTCGAAGACAGGGAGTTACTCACGGCGTGGGTCAAAGATCAGATCCCCTTGGTTGAAGCTGAGTTGGCGTCGTCCAAGAGGAAGCGACCCGAGGTCGCAGAGGAGGAGGATGCCGCGGAGGAGCCGAGCCCCAAGAGCCAGAAGGGTGACGATGATGGACAAATCCCAACGGCGGCGCACTTGGGTGACGGCGAAGACACCGCCGCGTCAGGCCCGCCAGTGCCTGGACCGCTATCTGCGAGGCGCGGCTCCAATGACGCTCAGCGCGCAGCGGAGGCCCCTCAGCGAGAGGGACCGACAGCCGCGAGCAAGCCGACCACGCGACTCCGCCCGCCCCAGCCCGTCGCCAGCGACCCCGGACCCGCAGGTGATGCGCCGACGAGCGGAACCTCGTCGGTCCCCGTCCCGGAAGCCCAAAGAAGCCCGTCCCCGGCCAGCCAGGCCCTTGCCCGAGACGTACCACCCACCCCGCCAGCAAACCAGCCGCAAGTTCGCCGCAGCCGGCGCGTGGCTGGCAAGCCGCCCACCGATGCCGACCACCACTCGCAGCCAGCCGCTGCTTCTCCGAGACCGAAGCCGAAGCCAAAGCAGAAACCCGCACCGGCTCGCAAGCCTGCTGGCGGTTCGGCCTCACAGACGGCAAAAGCCAAGCCCAAGCCCAAGCCCCGCGGAGGAAAACGTGGCCGGAAGCCCGCTGCCAAGCGCAAGTAGAAATGTCCTTGCTGGCATTTCAGCACTGATTACTATTTTTCCTGGCCGGCATCTCTGCTCGCCCTTTTTTTTTCTTTGTCCTCAATTCTTTTTTTTTTTCGTTGTTTTATCTCCCTTCTGCTTCTTTGTTCACGGAGCCTCCGAGGCATCCACGTGCGTCGTGCGAGCTGGTCGCAGGCGACACAAACACGCCACGACTGCTCTTTCAGCTTTGTTTGATCACCTGGTTTTTTTGTAGTTTGTTGGTAGGAGTTGAACTAAATTTAATTCTTTTTGTATCTTCTTTTTTAACCATGACCTTTTCCTTGACCATGTGGAATTGATGACGTGCAACCGTGCATTCCCAAACCTTGCACGCCAGGAGAGATGACTTACTGCTCAAAGGGAGATATTGGTTTGCGCCTGATGGGGCTGATAATCGGATATCAACTTCTAAGCATCACAGTCTTGGGGATTGCGTTGGCTAAGAAGTGGCCTGGCTCCAAGTCGGATCTGGGTAGTTTAGGAATGATGTGTGGGTGCAAAACATCTGTGGCGGGGGACTGGGTTTGAGACGCTATCAAAGTATAGAGATGCAATGGAGAAACGGCTGGCGCGATATGGCATTCATCAGCGACTCAACTTGAAGTAGGGCCCTTACCAACAGGATGAAATGACAACATGGCTGGAGTACGCCGGCTTCGAGTATTGTTGGGTAGGCGGGTTGGCGAAGCGTGTCAAGTTCGCACAGCAAGAATACGAGGAAGCGAGCCGGAAGCTTGAAGCCTCAGGGGTCCTGCAGAGCTCTGAAACGCCTGAGCACGTGTGAAAAGACTGCCACTCTCTCAGCTCCACTAATTGGCATCACCTGTACAGCTCTTCCGATTCTATTGCAAAAGCTAGGACAGAGTTGGACAAAGCCTATTTTCAAAT
Source organism: Calonectria pteridis (assembly GCA_022837005.1). Classification (NCBI taxonomy): domain Eukaryota; kingdom Fungi; phylum Ascomycota; class Sordariomycetes; order Hypocreales; family Nectriaceae; genus Calonectria; species Calonectria pteridis. The sequence continues at coordinate 11,579 of JAKZGU010000098.1, read as the reverse complement.
TCGCGAAAATGACGCGCCGTTGCCCTCGAAGCACAGGTCGGCATGGGAAGCCGCGTTGTCCGAGTTTGACTTAGCCAACCGGGCCCGGATGGAAATCGAGCAAAGGTACGCCAGTTTCAAAGATTCTGGTGCTGCCATAGATAGGTTGGAGGAGGCAGAGAAGAACCTCGCAGATCACCGACTATTTGCGGCATGGGCCAAGGACCAGATCTCCGTCGTCGCGGCTGAGCCAGCGACGCTCAAGAGGAAACGACCCCAGTCGGTAAGCAGCGCCGCAGAGGAAGAGAACGAAGTGACTGACGATGCTACGGAGCAGTCGAGACTGAAGAGCCAGAAGCGGGATGGTGGATCGGGAGTGAGTCCGCAGTTGGGCGACGATGTAGCTATCACCACCGAGGCAGCTGTGGCTGTGCCGCTCCCGTTACCCTCCGCGTCTCTGCTCGTCGCCGATGATGCGGATGCCGGGGTTGCAAATGGTGCGCAGCAGACCATCACACCACCCGCCCACGTCTCCAAAGCCCAAGTCCAAGCCCAAGCCTATGACCTTGATGACATTGCCCCACTAGCTGGTATTTTCCGACTCCGGTTATTTGATCTCACCTTTTTCTTTCTCTTTCCCTTCTTTGTTCCTGTCTTCCGCTTATCCTTCTTTGTCCACACGGCCGTAAAGGTATCCTTGGTGCACCGGCTGCCCTTGAGCATTCATTTAATCGTATCATCTTGTCTTCGGTAGCTTTTTTTCACGGGGGTTGGGACAGACTTTTCTCTTTATATTCCTCTTCTCAATTTGCAATCAAAAAGCCACCCAATCTCTAGCCCATGTGCAATCCATGGCGCTCAATCGTCGGTGCCAAAATCTCCAACGCTGCCTTTCACGTTTAGCTGGAGCAGCTACGGCGTATTTAAGTCCTTTGCCCGCCAGATCCCCCCATTTTTAAACATTTATTTAGTTTAAATGTAAAGGGAAGCCTTATAATCAGGCAGTCGGCATTTTCTAGTTGATAGGAAGCAGCTAATTTTTACCCCATGTCCGCCTGAAGGAGTTGCCAGAAGTGAAAATGGAGAGTGGCACTAGGCTCACAAAATGTTATTTGACAGCGCAATGGATACAAAATGAGGTCGAAAATAAAAATGAAAATAAAATTACAAAGCAATAGATGCATTAAATTGCCACTCCTACGCTCCGTTATCCGTAACAACTTCTCGTTACCTGCGCTGAAAACATGTACTGCCACAGACGTAAGTCAAATTTACCTTCGGAGACTCGCCGCTATTCATGCTGGCGCATCTAGGTTTTACCCTGACCGCTCGTATGCACGATGCTTTGTATGGTCTAACAGACTATTGAGCTATTTTATAATTGACAGCAACAAGGACAGGCAGGGCGCGACACAGCTGAAGAAAAGCCCCTTGGCATGTCCTTGACTCGCAGCCGTTCTGCTCTCAATTTGCATGACATCTTGGAGAGAACCCACGTCATGAAAAACATGTGCCACACAGAAAATCTTGTAAACTAAGTTATATTCAAGTTGAATAACCGGTTTAGATATGGATTACTCATGACACTGCTATGTAGCGCAGCGCATATGAGATGAAGCTCTATGCTGGCCGAGATGCTATGGCCCACAACCACACAAGTTTTCCAGCCGGGTAGCACTAACAGCACAACACCATTTGGGGGCAAGACCGCTAAAGAGAAGGGGAAATTAGGACCCATATCTCCTGAAAGTCAGCGGTTCGTAGGCCAAAAGCTAATGCACAGCTAATGCAGTGTTTCAGCGCCACTTGTTGGACGCTCGATTGGAGCGCTATAAGGATGCACAATGCCACCTTCACATCCACGCTTCGTCACATCTTTCAACCAAGCCCGATATTATCATCATCATCCTTGAGGTCCAGTGCGGCCCAAGTCAACACAAGAAGCTTTACACAGCAAGGTTCACACAGTTAGGCTGCAATACCCAATAGCTTTTTTCACACACAGTATCTCCAATAGCCTCATACAACAAACCAAGCCCGATATATTCTTCCAGATTTCGTGTCCAAGAATAGCCCGACTTGAACAATCGATAAGGCTACAGTCTTCACCATGACACCATCCAGCAAAAGCCTCGTCAACATCCCTCCTGAGCTTCTCCAGATTATCTTTTCCCGGCTCCCCAATCGTGACATAAAGAGCTTGCGGTTGGCGTGCACCCACTTTTCTCATCATGCTCATTTGCGCTTCGATCGCGTCTTTCTCTCCCCCAATCCAAGAAATATTGACGTTTTCGATGCAATCGCGAGTCACGAGACCTTTCGCCAAAATGTTGTCGAGATTGTATACGATGATGCGTGCTTGGCGCACCCGGAAGAGGCTGCCAATGAGATTGACCAGCTGTTTCCTGCGGGCATGGGACAAGTTCCGACTTGGTTTGCAGAAGCTTACAAGGAAAACCTTGAGAAGATGGAGAACTACAAAAAGAACGACGTGGAGCGCCCCGATCATCTGGAGGTGAGGATGAAACTCAAGCGAGAGTTTGGACACGAGCAGCCGTATCGGCATTATTACAAACTCTTTCAGCAGCAGGAAGCTATTACCAGCGCCAATACGGATGCCGAGGCACTTGCTCGGGGGCTAATGCGTTTCCCAAACTTGAAGAGAATTACCTTGACACCTGCTACGCACGGCGATCCCTTTTTCCCTCTTTACGAAACACCTATGATTCGCGATATGCCCTGTGGCATGATCTACCCTCTCCCGCGCGGCTGGCCGATAGCACATCCAGATAGAGATGATCGCCCTCTTGTTTAACCCTGGGTCAAGGAGCACACCAAAAATCAATGGCGGGGTTTCCGCCTTATTAACCGCGTCCTCGCACAAAGCCAAGTGCAAAACGTTTCGGAGTTCGTTATCGATGTGAAAAGACTCCTAGCTGGGTTAAACTGTCGGCTATTTGAAGAACCACACAGCGAAGAGTACAGGGATTTTACTAAGATCTTGCGAAAGCCTGGTTTCGATCGTCTTGACTTGGCTCTGGCTGTCCGTGGCCATTGGGGCTCATTGCGAAGTGAGCATCTCCATGATGCATTGGCCCAAGTCAACAACATGCGGCAGATCACTCTTTCCACCGATATACATCGAGAAACGGTTGAATATAAAGAGTTAGAAGAACAGTTTGTTCCACTTCACACCATTTTCCCCATCGATAAATGGTCGCAGCTCCAGCACTTTGGCATCTCCCGCTTCTTTGTTAAGCAGGGTGACCTGTTCGACCTTATCCGTAAGTTACCACCAACATTGCGATCTATTGAACTTAATTTCCTCTACTTTCTCCCCGAGTGTGGCAGCTATCGGAATCTTTTACGCGATATCCGAGATGAGCTTTGTTGGCGGCAGCGACCTGCTGATCAACGACCTATCGTCACCATCTACAGTTATCCATTGGCCAGCTCCACTCAGACTGTTGTTGATGTCAGTCGAGAGGTGAGCGAATTCCTTTATCATGGTGGCGAGAATCCCTTTGGAGAGAAATACAACAATCTTAGAGGTGGTAATAGGGTTTTGTCGGGCACTGGGTTCGAGCGTCACGAGTTCAATCCTGCCTTGGATCGGCCTAATGAGGGTCCCTTCAGATTGATGCAATTAGGTATTGTAGAAGAGAACGACTTATATTTGGCTGAAATAGGACATATATCAATGTTTTTGTAACTTAAAATCACTAAAAACTCACACAATCTAGAGATTATTCAGAAACATGGCGATACTCATTGACGGTTCGTTTGGCCGCATGTGTCAGCTAACAATTTGTGCCTTGTGGAAACGCAGCAAGTTTTTTTTTTGAGGGTTTTAAGGGTTAAGGTTACCTCACCCACGACCCTGACCCTAACCCTGGCATCTCATTACAGCTCAGCCGACTGTTTCAGATTAGAAAATATTGCATGAAATTATCAACGCATTTAGATCTAAACTGGGCTGCGAAAATTTCACTACAATTACATTTAATACAATAGCGAATTTGGGTTATTGAATATCTTCTGCGATTGCAAAAATAAATTGGCATTTCAACCAACACCATGCGTGCGGCCGAGCATCAAACTAGCCTAGATGCACACCATGCTACTAGGCGCCTCTTTTTATCCCATCAAAGACCCGAACTTGATTTGACTAGCGAGGCCTCTTCACTTTCATACCGCTTGAGATGCACAGCGCCACGTTCATTTCACCCTTAACCAAAGAAAATGGATCCCCTGAGCATGACTTCATCCATTGCAGGGTTGCTCTCGATTGCGAATACCGTTGTCGAGATCTTGGACGCAAACGTATTGGCCTTGAGGGACAAACCTCAAATTGCGGCTCGCGTCCACGCAGAAGTGCAAAGTGGCAGCAAAGTTTTGTCGACATTGCAGAGGCTCACAAACAACCTCGGATTACCTTCTACCTCGCGCGCAGCTTTGATTAGAGTCGATCAGGTTGTCATTATCCTTACATGTGGCCTGTTGCTCTTTTAAGAGCTCGAGACTGCGCTGCACTCCATTACGGCAAATGCTTCAATCGGTTCTCGCTTCCCGCTTCGCGCTCGGCTGCAGTGGTTGCTCAAGGAGCGTGTTTTCGTTGCCCTTCTTTCTAGATTGCAAAGTTTTAGCGCTCCGTCTCTCTTTCTCTTGGTGTTGTCAATAGGTAACCGACTTCGTTGCATATTCCCTACCCGTTCACCAAGTTTGTGTCTCACTTTGCGTTAGATGTGAAGCGAATCCGACCAGATTGCGGTTCAGAAGCAACATGAAGTATCCATAGTCTCAAATCATGCTATAATCTATCCATATAGAAAACAAGAATCTCAATCTTTATTCTAACTTGATTCCATAGGATCTAATGTCTGTCAATTGCATTCGAAGGGTGATAGTGGGGTTGAAGTTTTCATTTGAGCTTCCAGTCTGACTTTGTCATGAGGCAGTGGGCAGCGAAACTCGATGAGCTCCGACTTCCAAGTCAATGGATTTGAGATGCAATTTGAACTTCGGTCAAATCCTTGCTTTTTATATGTTTCACAGATTTGAGAAGGAACAAACTCATCATGGTTTCCGAGCGCTCTTAAATCTAGCAAATAGTCATGTTGATCTTTATAGAAAGCATAGCAGTATATTTGACGCGAGCTTGGTCTAGCCGCATAATATGCCAGTACCCTGCTACCCTAAGTATGCTCACGCCATTCTATTGTCTCGAATCAACTCTACATTCCGCACGTAGTGTACACAGTAGCATCAATTCCGCGTTTTTCTCCTGTATTTTCTTTTGCCATCCAGAACTCTTATGTGGCTCGCTGATCGCTTGGGCAGGGCTTTGTTAGTCTAGATCGGGATGTCATTGCGCTGAGACATCTAGCAGTTTTTTTGGTTCTTTGTAGCCAACTAGAAATGGAACGTGTCAGCTTTTACGTCATTTTTAAAATCTTATTGGTTCGCTACCTTTGCGAGCTATGGCACGGATAGGAAGCGCTTCAAGGGTCTAAGACAATAAAGCCGGGGCGGAAGATAGAGTGATTCACCGAAGCGCCCGCCAGGATAGTAATTCACTCGACGATCTTCAAAGTAAACGGCGCGTTAATTGTAGATCATGTGTCCATCACAAGGTAGATGAACTGATTAATGAACTATTTACCACGAAGTTCCTCGCCCTAGGAGACCCATGTCTCGTAAATTAAATCCAACATATGTATAGACAGCAAAAATAATAGCACAGATTCCCACCAAGATGAGCTCTAATCTACACCATCGTGACAGGATATCAGTTCCAATATAAACATTTCCCATTAGGTCGCCGAGATTATGCGTTTTCAATTATTGAATCAATGAGTGTGTCAGTCAGCGTCTGAGCATAGGTGGGGGCTTTCTTGGGCTGAATGTAGCTTCCCAAGCACTCATAAATCTGAAAATCATGGCCTCTTGGTTGGGGGCAGCCATTACTGCCAGGCCAAACGGTCTGTCGTTGTAGTCTAAATAGCCCAATGGCACGGAGCCAATGGGATAGCCTGACAAGGTTCATTAGCAGTTTTACAATGTAAACAAGTGGAAAGTATACTGACCACTTCCACTGGCAATGCTTGGGAGAAGACTATCGGCGGGCCCGACTATGAGATCAACATTGTATCTGTCAAATATCAGGTCTGCACCATCGGATCTGGACACCTTTCGCAAATGCGATAGGTGATTATCGTAATCCTCTGGAGAAACCTCGAGCTTTTGAGCATCGAGGAAGATTTGCTGGTCGTCATATCCTGTTGCCAAGGGTATGTTTGTCAGCAAACATTCGACAAGGACATGATTCTGCGGAAGGTTACCTGGTGGAAATTCCACATCACTATTTTCTATATTAAATTCGATAATCTCCTTGAGGTTTCGAACCTGCGAATACTCGATTGATTCAAGAAATTCATCGATTTCATTTTTGAAGTCAGCGACTGAGGCGGTATTGTTAGCTCAAGGCCGTCCCTAGTGCAGTCGCGTAAGCGTACATACCCATGACAGTCCATTGACTATTTCTACCATTTTTCATGTACTTGGAAGGATGTACCAAAGGCACGTTGTCAACACATCTTTTTACCAGTGGCCTCATCTTGTTGTAAGCTGCTTGTATCTCCTTGTGCTGTGTCGCCTGATGAGCGGAAGACGGCCAAAACAAGAAATGCTGGACGCACTCACCATCTGCCTTGTTGCGCTTTCTACTGGTTTTAGGTCTTCTTTTGGTGTCCACCAGGTGTTGTAGTCAAGAGTTCCAATCGACAATTCGTCCCAGCAGCTGTCCATAGCATAAACAAGGGAATCTTCCGGGCCCACATAGCCTGTCAACACGGGTTCTCGTATCACGTCCAGGAGCGCAGCAAGATCGTAGGGTGTCTTGGCCATGGGCCCGGCAGAGTCCATTGTATGACTAACTGGAATGATTCCTTCCTGAGAAACCAAGCCAACTGTTGGCTTGATGGTGTACAGCGCCGCTCTAGACGCTGGGGCCACTAGTGACCCATCGGGTTCGGTTCCAATCGAGAATGGCGCGTAGCCAGCCGAGACGGAGACGGCAGACCCACTGGACGACCCGGAAGGATTCTGTAATATCTTGCTATCAACAGAGAGGGAGTAAACCAAGAATGATTGGCACTTACACTGTGTCCGTCCCTGGAATCGCTCGGGTCAAGGCCTCCACGCACATACGCAGACTGACACTGTCCACCAAGCGCAGACCACGCGCTGGGTATTGTGTGACTTCTGATCCAAGGTTAGGGTTCATGATCTCGTCGGGGATCTGGTCGATCTACCCCCCAACATTGGGAGACCATGAGAATGCTTACCGAAAACATGACCATTCCTAACACTGGGTGTTACCGTAGGATCCAGGGCTCATACGGGGCCACTTACGCTCAAATTCGCCTTTCCGATGATAATAAGCCCAGCCTCGATAAGCTATTTCAGAACTAAAATTAGCGAGATATCATTGTGAAGGATTGCACCACCCGTGGACAACCTGTTCGACTAGCTTCGCGTTTGCGCTTGGGCGCATGTCCTGCAAAGCATAAGAACCACAAGTGGTATTCATTCCGAGGTCTGGGTGCGTCGCAATATTGTCCTGTAACCGTCAGAATCACTGGAGGGGGCGAATTCTTCACGCTCAGAGAGGACTGACTTTGAGAACGATCGGTATGCCATGCAGGGGCCCTCGCACGTTTCCCTTTCTGCGCTCTTGGTCCAGAGCCCGCGCGATTTCTCGAAGTTTTTCCCTCGGAGCCAGGCTCAGCATCGCGTGCAGATAGCCGTCGTGCTTCTGGATCATATCCAGACACGCATCCACCAGGTCTACACTGCTCAGCTCCCCCCGCTGGAGCTTGGCCCGCAAGGTTTTCGCATCGGCGACTAGGAGATCCACGCCGCGGCCGGTGGACTTGGGAACCTTGGGCGGTCTGGCTCGGAAGAGCTTTTCCAGGAAGAACATGCCGCCTGTCATCGCGTCAGGTTACGAGGATCGTGATTCTTTTTTCTCTCACAGTCGAGACGGGGGAGGAGTTGGGAGAAGGGCAAAAGGGAGCCGGGCAGAGTCAGGCGCGAGGAAGAATGACATTGCCTTTATGGCAAAAAGCAACTACTCGTAGCAACGTCGCGGGGCAGAAGCCCGCGGAGCTTTTGCCCCTCTCTCTATGCGCATGTGGCGATGGGCGCAAGCCCGGGTAAGCCGTGCACGTACGTGCGGCCGTGTCTCGGTCGACCTCGAGGCTGATTGCTGATCGAACTCTTAGCTTCCCGCTTTTTTTCTTGCTCCTGGGCTTGAACCGTGTCTTTAAATCGAAAACATACGATGCAACTTTCCCTATTTGCAACGCACGTCCCCAGAAAAAGAAATATGTGACGTATCGCCCTTGAGCCACTTTCGTATCTCTCCATCGGCTTTCGACCCGGTTCGTCCCTTTGGTACCCCATCCGTTCCATTTTCTTTTTCCTTCCAGAACATGTTCTACCGGTCGCTTATCCTCTGGTCTTTCACGACGGTCTAGACCGTTCCCTTCAAGGGGTCTGTCTTACTCCTGACATGATCGCCATACTAAGGAGATGGATCTCAGGCCAGAAAGTGGATTCTGAGATCTCTCCAAGCGAGGAGGGTGACATCACAGTATACTAATTTAAGCCTACAACCGCCACGATCGATAAAAGATGACTGTGGTTTATAATCGTCGAGCACATAGGCAAATCTGATATAACTTGGTAGGCTATACGCGGTGGCGTTAACGAACGGATATGCGACGAGTCATAGGCCGAAAAGATTAAAAATGTAAAGAATAGTGCCGAAAGCTTAACCATCATTTGTAATTTTCCCGACGCTCCAACTGGCTCCAGCTGGGTGCGCAAGTCCTAATCAAGTCAGTACTGCGCAGAAACCAGTATTGGCGTACAAGCCGCTATTCGCGTAAAAGACATTTGCTGCTGTGAATTTCTGTTGTGATATATCTATTCCTCAGCTTTCCACATTTCTAACAGTAAATCGCTACCGAGTAGTTGGTCCCTGTAACAGCGGTCAACGTGTGACCCGGATTGGCGACCCTTTGGCGCCGTCTTCTGTGAGGAGATCTGCGACCCCTGGTGAAAAAGAAAGCATTGAGTAAGCAAATGTCAGCTGAGAAAAGGGGCAGTGCGGCTGCGTGACTGACGCACACATCGTCCAAACAGCCTAATAAATTCGCAATGTCTCAGACACACAGTGCTGCGGTTGCCGTGGATGCGCGTGTCGGCTGTGGCATCAAACACCAGGGTCGACTTCTTCCCAAACGTTGAGAGGGAGAAAAGCCTGCCCATGTCTACTCTAGATCCCAACGATCTTTAACAGGTTCCATGAGGGCCTTGAAGTCTGTAGCAAAGCTTTGGATTGCTAGGAAATGCGACAACGGCCAATTGTGGATCCTGTTTAAGTGGCACTGTGGAAGCCTCAGCTCATGGTGGGGAGCATCATCGTGGCTTGGCCCAAACGGCTAGACACAGGCGGAATGTTTGAGGGTGAACAAGATCAGCACGGATTACTACTCTAAGAAGACCGCACGGACCCGTCCCTCGAACTGTAAAAAAAGGCTGCCTCGTCCCAGTCAAAGCACGCCATCTAACCCAAGCGGGCAATCGGCAGGCCATAAGGTGAAGCATCGTCTTTGAGCACCCATACATAGTATCCCAGCACCGTGTTGCCAGTGTGACTCCCATTGATGTTGAGGCGCTACTCACGCGATCCTTACATGCTACGCAGATTATTACTGGAAGCACCAGTCACCAAATCAGTTGAGCGAAACGAACTCGAGCGCCAAGGCGTCGTAATTAAATTAGATTAACGAATCTCGACTAGTTCCTTCTCTCTGAGCGAAAACCAATCTAATCGCTCCATTTGAACTCCGAACCAAACTTGTAGAAGGGCTTTGTCGAAATGGTGTGAGTTTCGGGTATCTTAGTAGGTATCTATTCAAATTTCCGCCGCCTGAGCTTCTCATTCCAGTCTTCTCCGTGCTCGTCGTCTTGTGCGTGCAGTATCGGTTTTTTTGGGCTGTTTTGGCTGTTTGGTCCTCGGGACTTTTGGCGGTGGCTTAGGCATTGGGGCTGGATAAGAAGACTGAGCTATTTCCTTGAGTACTACCAGGACTTCTAATACAGCTTCCGTTGGGATAATATGCTGGGTCCAAGAGTCTTGAACTACCAGCATCAAAAGTGCCTTAAGCACAAAATGGGCATCATTACCAGCTGCATGTAGGTTATCAAACGGGATTCCTAGTAGACCCAGAAGTGTTTCCAAGCTGGGTCGAAAATAAAGCTGAAGAGGGAACTGGGATGCTGGGATGGTATCGAAAACATAGCGTGCTTGTTGGCCGATATTGAGCTTCTGCAAGACTCTCATGTCCTGATTGCTGCCGTGAAAGACAAGAACATATTCCCGACCTTGAACCAGAGAATCGAATTCGAGTTTCAAGTCAGACAAAATAATTGCTTTAGTTTCACCAAAGAGAAATCGACCACGGGCCCGATTAGAATATTTTCCTAGTCCAATTGTAAATTGGAAGGATTAGATAAAATGATGCCATTCATACTGGGCCGCCTGTGTGATGTGATTTTGTACTTTGCGCGTGTCCAAAATAGAGATCCCGATTGAGTATTGCTTCTTATTATCTAGCACCCTGTACGACTCTAACGAGCCTGTATCTATATCAACTGAGACGAGAAGAAGATCAGTGATAAATGATCCAAACAGTTTGGCCCCAAAGTCGGCGTTTTCCAAGGCTAAAGGGGTTTTTAATGAATGATCAGAATAGCCAAAAATATGCCGTAATGCCACAGTAGCAGGATAAAGAGTTCCTGCATGAGATGGTAAAGTGGACATACCCAAGGAAGCCAAGGAAGCAACTAATGAATCGCTCATTTTGGGTACAGAGGCAGTCCTTTAGTACTGCGGTTGCTGAAGGTGGATGCTGTTCTCTCCGGATGGCTGATGCTCTTGGAAGCTGGGCTTAGCTCTTGAAAGGTTGGCTGCTTTTGGAAGATGGTCGCTATTGTTATCTTCTACGCAGCAGTTTTCTCCAGGCCGCTGCAGGCGGCTAGTCTTTGATGAGGCGCTGTTGCGATTCTGCAAGATTGAATCTTCTCGATTGTGCGTGGTAGGGTATATCATACCCAGCCCATAGGTAGCCATAGGTACCTATTTTAAAAATGGGTAGTCCCATAGGCTAAAGGAAATACCCATAGGTTATATAGGTGCCTATAGGTATAACTAGGGCATAATAGGGGTTTTATAGGTATAATCTAAAAATAGATTATTTTTATAGGATTATCTATAGATATAATTTCTATAGCTAAGTAATTTTAAGTATTTATAAATATTTATAAATATAATATAATATTAAGAAATAATTAATAATTATTTTAAGTATAATAATTAATAATTAGATTATAAAAAAAAATTATTATAATTATTTTTATTATAATTATTTTATTTTAATAATTAAAATTATATTTAAAATTTAAAAGAATATTTAAAGTAAAATTAAAATTATATTAATTAAAATATAATAATTATTTATTATTTAATT